>OY728121.1:1595462288-1596077645 GCA_963277665.1 Viscum album | reverse complement strand
AGTTTACATCTTGTACTTGATGATCATTGTGAGCATCATGCAGGAGAAATTTCCAGTTCTTGTCTTGAATCCCTCTTATACATTGTGACTAATTTCAAACCAAAAGCATGGAAATCCACAAGGATTGATTTCAAGCAAACAGATGGCCACAAGGTACACGTCATGGACCACCTATACATGACGTGACCATGGTCAAAATTCATAAATTTACAGATGATATGCATACCACGCATGAGATCCTGGTTGAAGTAACATTGATTAATGGTTCATGATGTGATGATTAAGTACACATCTTGACCATTTAAGCCTATTTAAGGAGCCTCCTAGCAACATATTTGATCATACTGAATTGTCTATTTATCCCTTTTCGACTCCCCTCGAAATTCTCTTCTCTTTTCCCTCTTAAACCGCTTTAGTTCTTTTTAATTACATTACATTTTCAATCAAAGAGTCATGGATTCATTTTCTTCAATGCCTTTAATTCCCGCATAATTTCATTTCCATTTCATTACTTTCATGTATGGTTTTTATTTAATGTATTCTTGTAGTTTTATTTCATATCGTAACATGTTTATTCAATTCAATTCCATTAGCATAATAATTATGATTTCATTTATATCTTTTATTTCATTAATTACCATCATGAGTAGCTAAACGCATCTGGGTTGGGGATTAAGATATGATTTATCTACAGGCTTAATTACATCATTAGTTATAAATATGGAAAACCTAATTGGATTAGTGATTAGGATATAAACTAATAGTCAAACCCCATTTTTGAAACTATACCCTGACCATCATACATTCAAAAAAATGACCCTATCCTAATTGGAGTAATTTAATATTATGACCATTATCTTAGGGAACTTTCTTCAATAGGAGCAGAATTTAATGAATATGGAACTATATCTATCCTCCTAACCCTGGAATAGTATCATCTTAGGTCAAACTAGAAGACTGGGCCATGGCTAACTGGTCACTACTACATTCTTCGTGGACTAAGTGGTTAGGACCTCACCAAGATTTGAATTAGGACCACCTTTGTCTAGATACTCAGAATTCATCACCGAACTTCTTAAATCAATTGTAGTAAAACCCAAAAATAGTTAAAAAACTCCCAAGAATTTTTCAAACTATTATTTACTCCTACAAATTATTCAATAGTAGATTTCTTCTCCCTGTAGAATAGCGTCTTCCTTGTGGTATTGACTCTATAATTCTACTATACTATGCACTTGTAATTAGTAATGTTTGAGACACATATAAATTTATAATCTAATATGCCTGTGTGGAAACAAAGGACATATGTGACATACTCTTGTCAGACATTCATTTAAATATAAATAAATCCTTAAATCCATTTTCAAGAAATTGAAATTTACAAGAATGATTTATAAAATTAAATCATTAAAAATTCTAAAACTGTGTTTTAGTTAAAGAGTCTCTTATAAAGAATGTTTTGAGAATAAAATAGATCAATTATGTGTATTCAATATAAATCCACAAAAATTAATTATAAATACATATAAATATATCCAAAATTAATTTCTCACAAAATATTTCAATTACATTATAAATAAGTATAAATTTATCCCAAAGAATGGAAGTTGGTTTAATAAATACCCTTACAATGTTCATATCAATGACGTAAGAATTTATCAATGGGGTGATTATGGGTATAAATGTATATAAACATAAAGGTAATTTTAAATTATAACATAAATAAATAAATATAAATTTTACACATAGTCTTGGAATAATATAATGAACAATGTATTCGTAAAACCCAATGAGTGGAAATTGAGTTCAGAAATTCCCTTACATTATGTCTGACTCATCTCATAAAATTGGTATATTCCAGAATAATAAAATTTGGTTAATTTATACTAGATCTAGAACCTTTTTCATGTTTATTATTCCTTGTATATAACTTATTTCCATGTTATAAAAATTACATAATTATTTAAGTTCATATTAGTTGTTTTTTTTATATTCGATAGTAGAGTCAAAAATGAACTTGTTTATGATGCAAATTGTCCATGTCATCATAAGTCCAACATATCCATAATAGATAACCAGATATAAAGATCCTATATATTCCTTATATAATTTTTTATAATAACATTTTATGAAAAAAAAAACACTATTCATGGAGACGGTAGGTCATATGTACACATGAACGCTATTTTCATATTTCATGTCATATTGAAAGAGAGAAATTCAATGAAATGTATATAAATATGTATAAATATAAAATATCATTAAATTAGAATTTATAATTAATTTATATCTTACAAAAATAATCCTTAATATATTCCATGTGATGTTTGAACAAATCACATCATTTTGAGGAGGCGGTAGCCCACACGTCCCCAAATGAAGTTATTGTATAATAACAATATGGAAAGTATGAATTTATGTTTAATATATCATATATATAATATGAAATTTGTTATAATATACATATTAAAATATTATTTTACCAGGATAATGGTTTTAAGACCAACCATGAAGGCATTAAAGAAAAACAACATTATTCATGAAGGTGATTATCCAACTTAACTTGGACAAAAATTTCATTTATTTGAATAAGAGGATGTGAGAAATGGAAATGATATGATTTATTCAATTAGAAACATAAAAATCCACTAAATACATGATTCATGGTTAGTCATGAATTTATGGATGAAGGAGGTGAGGAGAAAGTAGAAAAATAAGATAAATTTAGAGAGGTACATTGAGGAAATTGCTTCTTTAATCTCCCCTCGTTGAATGACCCTTGAGGACCTTGGATTTGGTCTTTTGTTGAGACCCAAAAAACTTATACATGTGAAGTGTGATGAGGAATTTTTTGGAAAATATTTTTTTATTTAAAAATATCTTTTGGAAGAAATGTGGTGGTGGGGATGTGGTATTAATAATTTATGTGAGGTGGGTTCAAGTGATTAATTTATTAATTATTTTATATTAAAAGCCAACCATGTAGAGGTGGAATTAAATTACAAGATTTTGGATTGTAATTAATGTTGTATAGGATGTCTAGTTTTCATCCACACCTCAAACAAACACTAAATGTTTTTTGTTTTTAGGTATGTTAAACATTTAACTTTTAACTTTTACCCTTATTGAAATATTACTTTTACTACGGTAAATGATTTTCTTACGATGGTTAATTTTTTATACCTACAAATAAAATTGTCCTTAAAACCTAATTTGGAATATATTATTCCAAATATTGTATCCATTTTACGTAATTCAAAATACATAATTGGAAAATTTTAATTTAAAATTAATTCTATAGTAAGACTAAGAATCAGATTTCTTATAGTAAAATGTTCAAAAGTTTGAAATGTTTTTATATATATTTCCAACTTAAAATTGATTACAATGAAAAAAAATTAATTAAATTATAAAAAAATAATATAAATATAATTGAAATTTTTTTTAATGATTATATAATAATATAAATGAATTAGGAGAAAATGTAGTTTTGAATTTAAATGCAATAACTTTCATTATTCATTAAAATATAAATACTATAAAAAAATACCAAAAAATTATCCAAATTAAAAAAAAAATTGTCCTGCTTCAATATAATATGTCTATTTTCTCAAATATAACAGATAAAAGTGTCAAAAAATAATTTTAAAATGGTTTCTTCATCAAAAGGCTGAAAAACATCTTTTTTTTTTGAAAAATACTTCTTTTATTGGAAAAAATAAATTTCTTCTTATGTCATTTCTAGAAAATGTATAAGATGAACATTTAACATTAAATTGAATATATTAAATATATATTTCATTAGTAGAATCCATCAAGAGTTATTTTATAATTCAATACCTTGACTTATTTTTATTTAAATATTTTTTCATAAAAAAGACATCGTTTATATTCAATTGGATTTTAGATTAATTTATTATTAATTTGGTATCCATGAATCATTATAAAACCATATGTAAACCATATTTTAATAATTCAATTAATACTTCTCATTCCCTCAATTCCAATAGCTAGGTTATAATGGTAACATTTAAATAATTATATTTAGTTGTTTCTTTAATCTCGATGAAGTGTATCATTTATGCTATCAAACCTAGTAATTCATTCTTAAAAATTTTAATGTTACATCCTCCCCCATTTAGTAAATTATGGCATTTCAATTTTAATATGTGGTTGTTGACAATGTAATGACTTTTCAAAATACGTCTATTTAAATCCAACATTGTAAAATGTTTAATTGAACTTCCATATAAAAAGACAGAAAGAAAATTATGAAGAACACCTAAGATAACAAATAATAGGGTTAAATGTAGGAAAGCATAGATATAGATGTGAAAAATAAACATCAAGTTGTGATTTGGGATGATAGAAGACATTTTTAAGAGAAATGTAACAATCAATTAACTATAAATTTGTGATGGGTTAAATGAGATTTAACTTCGTATTAGGAAAATTACGAAAAGATTGATTTTATTATAATTTTCTTTTCATAAAGTTGTGGAATTCAATTACAAGATTGAATAAGAACATAAGGGAACATACTTACTTATCGTGTAGAGTTTTGTACATTAATCAATTTCTACCACAAACTTATATTTTTATCCAAATGATGAGTATTCAAGATGACTTTGTCACACATGATGCACTAGAATCAACTTCTATAAAATCTCATAATACAAAAAATATTAACTATCTATTCATCCTATCTCAAAACATTAACCAATAACAAAAAGTTAGGATAAGATCGGATAATTCCTATAAAATAATAAATCATTGTTTAAAGAAAAACTACTTTCAAAATGATAAATTCAAAAGTAATACCCAAAGTTAAAAATATACCATTTGATAAATAATTATCCTTAAAATTATTTAAAATAATAAAAAATAATATTGAAACCCAAAAATTAAATGTACTTGATAACATAGTCTTCCAGGATAAATTTTAACATTTATCTATAAGTAACATCAATCACTCTTAATTTCTCATAACAAAAATTTAATTTCCAAAATGAAATATTCTCTAAGATAGGTTAATTATTTCTATAAATACATGAAGTTCCATAGCTTCTCTACAAAAACATAGATTCATCACAAACAAAATTAGACCATTACTCCTTGAATAAAATCCTAGTTTATTTCAGTTTCCTTAGGCATATAGGGTTCCCAAAATATTTAACGTCTTACAAAAATAACATTAATCACTTAATTCCCAAATCATTTTCTAATTCCATAGATATCCTTTGGATAAAACATAGTTTCCCCAAATTAACATCGGCCTATTACATTAACTCATTTAACTGAAAGGAATAAAGTCCTAATAACTAAGGACTTCACATAGAACAGTGATAGGTGATACACCCTTATCACCCTTTGGTTGTGAGTTTGATTCCCACTACCAGACCAGACATGATAGGTTGTCACCCATCTTTTGGGATGTCCCTTTTTATAAAACTCAAAAATAACCATAACATGGTTTAACCTAAAAGTTTATATTGTGCCTCACATTTTTCATTCCAAAAAGTAATATCCAATAATTACATCCAAATAAAGACCATATAAACTCTAAAGGTTATTCATACCTTTTTAATTATATATACAAAAGAAAAGTTAATTCTTACTCGAATAACATTTTCACCTAACAAACATCATGTTTACACATACTAGAAATGTCTTCCAATGTAATCCCATCATTAAAAGATCATTAATACTTTTAAACATTTCATTATCCATAGATCTAACATAACTCTTGAATCCATTTTATGTATACTCCTAAATCTGTCATCATTCATCAAGATCCCTTAACCATAATTTTGGATATTATTCCTTAATACTTATTTCCTACAAACAAATACTTGAATCATGTCCAAGATTTTAATAATTTCAAATCATGAGTCATGAAATAATATACACCTTTCATATATCATTATTAGTTTCCTAATATTCAATTGATATGGAATTGGGTATTTACGAACATTCATTTTCATGGTCATACTAATACAATTCCATAACACACTTTATAGGACATATAATTTAATAATTACCAGTCTCTACATATAAACCATTCAATTGATTACTCAGAAAGAACTACTTTCCCTTTCCTGCCGGCAACTGAGCACATCCTTTTTCATGGATTGGTTATTCTTTTATGACCTTCTTCACCACATCTAAAACACTATACCATCCCATTAGGACATTTTACTAGGTTTTTATTTCCACATCCGTGAAACATATGTTGATGAATATTCTTACATTCATAATTATTGTTACCTGAACTTCCGCAGGATTTGTTTCCCTCGTATATGATGCATTAGAAAAATAAAAATGTTCATGTTGTTATTCAATAGTATTGATAGATCTTTTTGAATAACCAATATACATATCATTTCAACTCACATTTATTTTGGTTTCTTATTCATAGATCTTCCACATTTTCCATCACATCTATTGTTACTAGGTTGCTTACTGGATCGAGTCATTTATTAAAATAAAAAACGTTAGTGTGAGTATATTAGTAAAATAATCATATGAGGAACATAAAGACTATGATATAATTATTCATGTTGTTTAAAAATCAGTAAATTTATCAAAAATTAATATGACTCTTTCTATTATTATGACCATTGTGGTTATAAATAACTTGTTACTTATGCTTAAATATCACCCTAACCTCTAAAGTTATCTAAACCTCCCTCTGATACCAACTATAAGGACTCAACATTACACATTACATAACATTGAGTTAATTCAAAAAATCACATTAAGGATCTTTTAAGGTTTATATTTTAAGAGAATTAGTACAAAATAATTACATTACATCTCAAAATTTACAATTTAGACAAGTCTACATGCATCCCTTCTTTAATATTCTAAAACATTAAAAAAATAAAACATGATTTAATTTCTTCATAAAAATTTTCTTGACTTATTCCATTATCTTAACAATATTTAAAACCTATGTAAAATATCTCAAAAACATAGGATGATAAAAATAAGCTTAGTAAGGTATATAAAAAAATGTATTAAACAATTAGTCCATGAAATCATTTCTACAAAATCATACTTTTCACCCATAAAACAAAAACTCTTTAACATACCTCATGAGATCATAAGATTATTGAAAAACATTTTAGAAATAATAAATCATAAGGGTAACATATAAAATCCATATAATACTTACATTTTATATTTCATAGCTACATAGGGAATAACCTTGGTGGCTATGTTAGGAATACCCCTTACATTATATTCCCTAAATCTTTTAGGAGAAACCATAGTGTTTAACTCCATCTCATTAGCCAATTTATTAGAGAGATATGACAGTCTCACATGACCTCAATTTATCATGGAACCATTCATATACATAATTAATTCCCACGAACCATATCATAATCATAACACATAAAACAAGCATAATGAAAAATAACATTCAACTTTGAAATCCTATTTCATTTTTACAAGACACGCACTCATAAATGAAAATATTTTTTTTGAAAATACAAGTGTAAACATGTAAATTAAACATAAATACATTGAGTAGATATAAAATTTAGAAATTTATTTCATGGCGTATGTTTTAAATAAAACATTCTATGTTATTGAAATAATCAATCTTTTTTTAAAACACAGTCATAACATTTTAAAAGAATACTTTTTAATAAAAGTGTCCCATACCACCTTGAATCTTTTAAAATGAATTATAATTTTTAAAAATTCATTTGTATACAAATAAATCCTTAAAATCATTTTTTAAACCTGGATATTACTGAGAAATATTAATTAGAATAAATCATTAAGACATTTAAAATGATGTTTTAATTAAAGAGTCTCTTACAAATATAATTTTAAAAATAAAATGAATAGATTATGAGTATTTACAATAAATACACATAAATAAAGTATAAATAAATTATAAGATATCCAAAATTCATTTCACACATAATATTTTAATGACATAATTAAGAAGTATAAATTTATCCCAAAGAATGGATGTTGGTTTAAGAAATTCCCTTACTAAATTTGTATCAATGATGTAAGAATTGATCAATGAGGTGATTATGTGTAGAAAAAGTATATCCACATGAAGGGAAGTGTAAATTAAATAAATAAATAAATCATTTTTCCACACATAATCGTGGTAAATAATTTTTTTACCACGGTAATTTTTATTTAAATAAACATAAAATTGACATTACAACATAATTTGTACCATATTAATAAAAATGTGATATCAATTTGACCTAATTTAAACCACAAAATTAGGAAAATTATTTTTAAATGTAATACCGCTAGGAAGACTATAATGCGGGTTTTCAAAGTGAAACGTTCAAAAATTTGAAATGTTTTGAAATAAATTTTCAAATTAAAATTTATTAAAATTAACAAAATTGGATTATATTATAAAAAATTAATATAAATATACCTTAAAACAAATTAAAATTATATTCTATAAATATAAATAAATTAGATGAAAAATCATTTTTGAATTAAAATGCAGTGTTTTTTATTATTCATTAAGATATGAATATTGTCAGAAAAATACAAAACAATTATCCTAAGAAAATTTTTATGTCCTTTTTCAATATAAGAAGTTTATTTTTTAAAATATAACTTATAAAAGTGTCAAATAAATGAATTTAAAATGGGTTATCCATTAAAAATAAGCAATTCATCATTTTTGGTAAAAAATATTTCTTTTATCTGAAAAATTGAATTTGTTCTTATTTCATGTATACAGAACATATAAGATAAATCATAAACATTAAATTGAATATATTAATTATATAATTGATTAATAAATTCCATAAAGGGTGACATTATTATTTTATAAATTCACTTATTTTCATTTAAATAGTTTATTTCATAAATACATATCCTTTATATTTAATTTGTCTTTAGTTTCATTTATAAATAATTTGGTATCAAATGAATCATTATATAAAAAATTTTAAACCGTATTTTAATAATTTAGTTAATATTTTTCATTCCCACCATTCCAATATCTAGTTTATAATGTCAACATTTAAATAATAATATTTAGTTGTTCGTTTATTCTAAATGCAGTGTATCATGTATGGTATCGAATATAGTATTTATTTCATAAAACTCAGAATGATACACCCCCTACTAAACTGAATCGTTACTATTTTAATTTAGGGTTTGTAACTAGAGTATTTATTTTCAAAATACTTCTACTGAAATCCCACATTGGAAAAGGTTCAATGAAACATCCACTTAAAAAGTTAGAAAGAGAAGTATGAAGATCACCAAAGATAACAAATACTAGGGTTTAATGTAGGAAAACATGGATATAGTAGTGAAAAACAACCTTCATGTTCATATGGAGTGTGATATAAAAAACATCAGGAGAAATTTAACAGTAAAAAACCCATAAATTTGTAATGGGTTAAATGGTCTTTGGCATTAAATTAGGAAATGTAAACATAAAATTTATATTTTTTAAGATCCCTTTCATAAAGTTATGGAATTCATTTATGATCTTGAATAAGATAAAAAAGGAACATACTTAATTGTCTTCTATAGTTTCATAATTTAATCAATTTGTACTAAAAAATAATATTTTTTTTCCAAATGGTGAGTATTCAAGGTCACATGTTCATACTTGAAGCATAATAATCAACTTCTATAGAATCACATAATCCACAAAATATTAACAGTCTATTCATCCTATCCTGAGTCATTAACTGAAAAAATCATAGGATAAGATGAGATAATTCCCCTAAATTAATAAATCATTTTATGAATAAAAACTACATTTAATATCAATAATTATTAAGTAATACCCAAAGTTCAACATAGACCATTAGACAAATAGTTGTCCTTAAAATTATTCAAAATAACACAAACTAATATTGAAACCCAAAAATTAGAAGGATTTTATAACATAGACTTCCAAGATAGATTTTAACATTTATCTCCAAATAACATTAATCTCTCTTAATGTCTCATACCCAAAATTTAATATCCAAAATCACATATTCTCCAAGATAGGTTAATTAGTTATATAAATAACCCAAATTTTCATAAGTAAAGTATAAAAACATTAATTCTTATAAAATAAAATTCAACCATTACTCCTAAAATAAAATAACATTGTATTCTATTTTCTCTAGCAATATAAGATTTGAAAAATAGTGAATGTATTCCAAAATAAAATTTATCACTAAATTCACAACCCAGTTTCTAATTCCATGATTATTTATTTGATAAAACATAAATTCCCAATATCAACTTATTCTTATTCCATAAACTCATTTATCTAAAAAGAAAAATTCATACTAACCAGGGACTTTATATAGGGTTGTGGTAGGCGATGCACCCTAGTCTCCCTATAGTTGTGTGTTTGATTCCCACATATTTTTTTCGATGCGATGAGTGGTCAATCATCTTATGGGTTTTTCCTTTTTTATAAAACTCAAAAATAACCATAACTTTCTTAACCTCAAATATTTTCTCATACCTATCATTTTTCATCCCAAAATGTAACATCCCGTAATTACCTCCAAATATAGATTATATAAACCCTAATTATTATTCGTGTATTTATAATAATTTCCACACAAGAAAAGATAATTCTTACTTGAATAAAATTTTCACATAAAAAACCTCATGGTTAAACATATTGTAAAAATTCTTCCAAACTAATCCCACTATGAAACGAGAACTGATAATTTAAAACGTTTCACCATCTATAGATCTAACAGAACTCTCGAATATCTTATATGTAGACTTCTAAATAATTCCGCATTCTTTATGATACCTTAACCAAAATTTCAAATCATATTACTTAATACTTATTTCATAAAAAAAACATGAATCATGCCATATTATTCAATAAGGTCGAAGCTTGAGTTAAGAACTAATTCATACCTTTCATATTTCATTTTCAGTTTCCCTATCTTTAATTAGAAAGGAATTAGGAATTTTTAAGCTTATATTTTTATGATGTTGTGGATCCAATTCCAGAATATTCTTCATAGGTCATCTACATTAATAACGACCATACTCTCCACATTTAAAACATTCAGTTGATATCTTGGAAATAACATTTTTTTATTTCATGGACACAACTGTGTACTTTATTTTTCCTTAGAATTTTATTACATTATTACCATCATTACCACGTCTATAACACCTTCTTGTCCCTTTAAAACATTTTCCTAGGTGTTTATTTTCACATCCCTGAAACATATGTTGAGGAATACACTTACCTTTAGGATAATTATTACCTAAACAACCGTAAGGATTCATCTCCTTCATATATGATTCATTATAAAAATCATGAATGTTCATGTGGTTAATCATTACTCTAGATAATTGGATTATAATAATCAAGATAGTTCTCACTAGAACTCCCATTTTATTCGGTTTCTTATTAATATAACCACAACATTTTCTTACACATCCATTGTTACTTTGGTGCATGCTGGATCGAGCAATTTAATAAAACCCAAAAGGTCAGAGTGAGAATATCAAAAAAAATTATTATATGAGTATGATAATCGAAAATAAATACTTATTCATATAATCTAAAAAAAAATTCGATTTATCTAAAATAAAAATGAATATTTATATTATGATAACCATTTTTGTAATAAATAACTTGTAACATATGCTTAAATATCACCCTAACCTCTATAGTAATCTAGACCTCCCTATGATACCCACTATAAGGCCATATCCACAAACATTACATAATCACGAGTTAATTCAAAAAATCACATAGAGGATTTTTTTCATGTTTGGAGTTTTATATAATTAGTTCATAAATATTACCTAAAATCTAAAAATTTACAATGTAGAAAAGTCTACATACTATCTATTTTTTTATAGTCTAAAAAATTATAAAATAAAACATGATTTCCTTTCTTATAACAATATTATTAACTTATTCATTTCCCTTAACCATCCTTAAACCATAGGGGACAAATTTCAAAACCATGGTATGAGAAAAAAAATCATAGTAAAGGGTTTAAAATAACGAATGAAATTATTGGTCCATGAAAAATTTTCTTCAAAATCATACTTTTCATCTATAAAACATAAAATCTTTAACATACCTCATGAAATCATAAGATTCATGAAAAAAATTAGCATTCATAAATCATAATGTTAAATTTGGTAATCCATATCATACTTACGTTGTATCTTCCATATCTAAATAGGTATCAACCTTCACGATAACATTTGGATTACACATCATAGTGTATTCCTTAAATACTGTAGGAGAGTCCTTATCATTTTACTCTGTCCCATTAACGAATGCATGGGAGAGCTGTCACTGGATCACCCACCCTCAGCTTATCATGAAAACACTCGTATACATAAGTGATTCCAAAGAAATATATCATAATAATAACACATAAACAAGCATAAAAAAATAATGACTTTTCCACTTTGAAATCAAATTTCATTTTTAAAAGTGTTGCACTCATAATTGAAAATAATTTATTTCAAAATAAATATTTAAACTTGTAATGTAATCTTCAAAACATTTAAGTGATATATTATTGAGAAATTTATTTCATGACGTATGTGTTAAATAAGACATTCCATGTTATTGAAATAATTAATCATTTTTTAAAACACAATAAAAACATTTGAAAAGAAGATTTTTGAATCAATGTGTCCCATAAAAAATTGAAACTTTTTAAATGAGTAATCAATTTTAAAAATTCATGTTCATAAAAATAAATTCTTAAACCCATTTTTAATACATGGATATTGATGAGAATTATTTATAAGAATAAATTATTATAACATTTAAAATGATGTTTTAGTTAAACATTCTCCTAAAAAGATCATTTTTCAAATAAAATAGATAGATTATGTGTATTCAATATAATTCCAAATAAATAAAGTATAAATAAATTATAATATATCCAAAATTAATTTCACACATTAGTGTTTAATGACATAATCATGAAGTATAAATTTAACCAAAATAATGGGACATGGGTTATGAAATTCACTCACAAAGCCCATATCAATGCCGTAAGAATTTATCAATAGGGTGATTATGTTTATAAAATGTATATACAATTAACTGTATTTTGAAATTCGAATATAAATAAATAAATAGTGATTCAACATATAATCATGGCATAGTATAATCAACAACGTATGCATAAAACCTAATGAGTGGAAATTGAATTCACAAATTCTTTTACCTTGAGTCTGAGTCATCACGTATAATCATTATATTCTTGAATAATATACTTAGGTTAATTTATAATTTCTTGAGAAACCTCTTCAAGATTATTATTCCAGTTATATCACTAATTACCATAGTACAAAAATTACATAATTATTTAACATCATACCAAATGTTTTGTCGATATTTGGTAGTTTACTTGAAAATGAACTTGTTTGTGATTTAAATTTTCTATGTTGTAATAATTCAAAAAATAATAATATAAAACATGATAAAAATACCAGATATATTCATTATATGTGTATTTATAATAATTTTTAAGACAAACTAAAAACACTGCTCATGAAGATGGTAGGTTGTACGTAAGCATGAATGTTATTTTCGTTTCTCACGTTGTATATAAAGAGAGGAATTAAATTAAATGTATAGAAATATTTGTACATATGTAATATTATTAAAATAGAATTAGGATTTCATTTATATCATATATTTCCACCAAAAATCCTAAACACATTCCATGTGAGGTATGAATGAATCGTATCATTTGGATGAGGTTGTAGTCCACAAGTCCCCAAACGAAGTTATCATATGAAAAAAATATTGAAAGTATAAAGGTATATTTAATATAAAATATCAAAAATATGAAATAGGTTATAATATACATATTAAAATTTTATTTTTCTAGTATAGTGGTTTGAATACCATCCATTAGGGCGGTGAAGTAAAAAAGAACAATAACATTATTCAAGAAGGTGACTATTATTTATAACGTGGACAACAATTTAATATTTTTAAATAAGAGGAGGTGAGAAATGAAGTGGATAAGATATATTAAATTAGAAAAAAAGATATCTAGTACATACATGATTCTGGAGTAATCATGAATTTTTGTATGATGGATATGATGAGAAAGTTGAAAAAGAAAAGAAACTAAGAGAGGTACTTTGAGAAAATTACCTCTTGAATATCCCCTACTTGAACAACCCTTGAGGACCTTGGATTTGGTCTTTTCAGAATTCCATAAGAACATAGATGTATGGTGAGTGAAAATGAGACGTTTTTTCAATGATATTAGGAGATACAAGTCATTTTGGTTTGAAATAGGGTGGTGGAGATGTGTTGTTTATACTTGAGGTGAGGTTGGTTCAAGTGTCTAATTTATTGATTATTTTATATTAAAATGAAATCATATAGAGGTGGTATAAAATTCCATGAATTAGTCTTTTTATTAATTTATTATATGTTTTTTAGGGATTAGACACACCTCAAACAACCATTAAATTTTTTAGTTTTTAGGTATGTAAAAATTTTAACTTTAAACTTTAACCCTTGTCAAAATATTATTTTTACTATGGTAAATAAATTTTTTATACCTAAAAATAAATTCACAATAAAACATAATTTTTACCATATGATTCCAAATATTTAATCCATTTTACCTAATTCAAAGCACATAATTGGGAAAATATATTTTAAATTATTTCCACTGGCAAGACTGATAAGCATGTTTTTAAAGTGAAACGTTGAAAAGTTTGAAAAGTTTTTATATTTATTTTAAAATTCAAATTGATTCCAATGAAAAAAATGCGATTAAATTATAAAAAATAATATCAATGTACTTCAATACCACTTATAATTATAATCTATCAAGATAAATAATTTATATGAAAAAGATATTTTTGAATTAAAATGCAGTGTTTTTCATTGTTCATTAAATTATGAATTTTATCAATAAAAATCCAAAAATTATTCCAAAGTAAACATTTATTTCCCACATAAAATTAAGAAGTTTATTTTTTCAAATATAATGTATAATATTTTCAAATACTAAATTTAAAATGGGTTTTTCATCAAAAGGCAGAAAAATGTCATTTTTTTGAAAAATATATCTATTATCTGAAAAATTGAGTTTGTTCATATGTCATGTATAAAAAACATATAAATTGAATCTTAAACATTATATCTAATATATTACATATAAATTTCATTAATAAATTCCATAATGAGTGAATTTATTATTTTATAAATTAACTTGTTTTCATTTAAATATTTTTTTCCCAAAAAATACATCCTTTTAATTCAAATGGTTTTTAGTTTCATTTCTAATTAATTTTGAATCCAATGAATCATAATATAAACATGTGTAAAACATATTTTAATAAATAAGCTAATATTTTCCATTCCCACCATTCTAACAACGTCGTTATAATGGTAACATTTAAATAATAATATTTAGTTGTTCAATTATGATCTATGTAGCATATCACGTATGTTATCAAACATAGTATTTATTTCTTAAAACTCAGGATGTTACATATAATAACCTCATTTATTGAATTGTGTTTTTATCATATTCAATCAACATGTTTCATGTAGGGAAATATTCATTATAAAATACTAAAAAATTGGAATGTCGGTATTGTTTTACACACCCCAAATATGGATTCTAAATTCTCTATGTAATAGATATAAGTTTTTAGTCTCTAAATAAAAAAAAGATAAAAAACGTTAGAATAAGATAATCATGACATTAAATTAAATTTTTTGAGTTTTAGGCTCTCTTCAACAAACCAGTGGATTTTAGTTTGGACTCAATCTCTATAAAAATTTGGTGAACCCAATAAGAAAACAACCATTCCTTGGGGAAATTTTCTTTAGGATGGATATCCCAATAAATAATCAACCCTTTATAATGGCCCCTCATTTAAGGAATCATAATTTTTAACAATATAGGAAATATAAATAATTTTCTCAAATTAATTTATCCATTATAACTAGGGAGTTAAATAAGTTGTATAAATCATAATCATTGACCTCTTGGATGATTTTTAATCCAAAAGATATGATTTTTTGGGTTTTTACCCATAAGTAAATGAATCATATAAATATAAATTTTATCTTAGTTCTAAAATTAGTGCATTTAAAAAAACTATATAAAAGATCCCCATAAGATTCTAGTAAGTTGATAAGCTTCAATCCTGTGAAGCTTTATTTCTATCTATTATTTTAATTTTCTACAATATTTTTAGGAATAGGGGGTATCAGTATATTAATTGAAGATTTTGAGGGAAAATGCATAGGGGGTGAGGTGTCATAACAATGTGGTACCTGGTGGCTTATTAATAGGTACCCGAAGGGGCACCAGAGTTTTAGGTGGTTATTTAATGAACAACTAAGTACTCAATGGATTAAAACCTGGTATATGTTAGGTTCATGAGAATATCCCCTAGTAAATACGGACTTTTTTTATTCAATTGTTAAAAATTAATCCTCTTTACCTTTCACTTTAGTATTTACTATTCATTTTCAATAGTATGTATTCTATTGCATCTTCTATCACCCTCTTCTCCACTCCCTTTTGATCCAACATTAATCCCTTGACCTAAAAATCATTACTTGGCAATATATGTTCTTATTCATCATGGTATGACAATGGATCATCCCTAGTCCTCTACTTTCCTATGTTTCTTATAATAACATGTTTAATGCACCCTCTATTTAATCTTAGGGATTATTGAATCATTCCCATTTTTTAATACTCATCTAATTTGGTCATATTGGGTATTCAAATTTTATAATATTAAAGTATTACCTTGAATTTATCATTGGATTCCATCCACCAGGTTATGAATTTTCCAAGAATTAATTGTCTTTTTGTATTATATTAATCATGAACATTATGTAGTTGATTAATCTTATTTTCTGGACCATAAACAACAATTATACGATTTAATTGGTAGGTGAACCCCTTTATTCACAAATAAAGATTTTGGATAGTAGTAGGTTAGGGATGAATGAATTAAATTAAAACCAATTTTTTATCCCTTAAAAAAAATTTCTAAATGGATTTATAAAGAAACCTAGTTTGGATTTGGTACATATGTTCTTTTTAAATATTTCAATTCCTTTTATAGTAAATATTATCTATTTACATTTTTTTGTAGATAATAATTTGCTTCACAAAATTAATTTGGGTAAAATATTTAAATACCAAAAGAAATATTTTTATTGATCACTACCCACATACTTAGGTTGTATTATTTGATTTCAATTAACACATTGAGATTGAAAGATTTTATATTATATAGTGTTATTATATCTTTAATATAAAATATTAATTAATTTTGCATGAAATGGGGTATATTATTCATATATTTAAAGGATCCTAGGTACACCTATTATCTTTATAAAAAAAATTTGAATTGGATAGTCTCATAATTTTCTAACTCTATAATACATCTTTCCCCTATCCTCAAATGGTAATGTCATCTTTGCTACCATAACTCTATTATTAATGGTTCCCTTTCAATGAATTGGTCTAGTGGTTCACCATTAATTCTATTATATCTAATCATTGATCTTAGTTGAAATGACCAAACTAAATTCACTCAAAAAACACTCTAGCCAGGGTAACCACAGTACTGCATGTGCACTTACCTATTGGTAAGAGGTTGTTGACTCATGGGGAGGGGCTTAATAATACATTGGGAAGACTATACCATTAATAAAATAACCATTAATAACAAATATATATTATAATATAGTCCACATTAGATAATATGAGTACAAATATATGGAATTACAATCAAGGAAAACCATAACATTGTAAACATGCACCTAAGATATATCAAATGTTTAGTGATTTCATATAGTCATACATCCCAAAAACTCACCCATCAAGACAATAAGATATAAGTTTTTTAAAAAAATTAAAATAATGTACATTAGTGGATATAGTACCAACCCCAATCTATTATGAAACCTATATACATCCTCTATACCATACATTATCATGGTGACTGTCCATGGTGTGAGAAATGAAAATCAATAGGTTTTCACAATGTTCACCTAATATATTACATTATATAAATGTGTATTCATGTGGAAAATAAATTAACAAAACACATTTAAAATAATCATGCATGTAGTGTCATCATGTGTTATCCAAGACATTTAAACAACCAACCCTTAATGGATAATCCAATGTTGAAATAAATAGTCGCCTCACAACATAACCCAATATTGTATCCATTTCTTAGTAAAAGGGAATACATCTTATTCTCGACCACTACCCTATCACATATGGTGGGATATAATACCAGTTCACATTTTCCTTTCTCATCCCACACCAACACCCAAGTCTCATAACATATAATATCTCCCCTCTCATACACCCACCCACTAACATTGGGTGAGCCTCATCACATATATCTTACCCATTCTCATAATGTTAACTTCTCACTTAAGGTGAGGTTTCATAACCCATCAAATAATATAACTCTTAAATCTACCCTCTCACTTAGGGTGAGGTCTCTTGAAATATCCTTGACCTCAACCCTCTCATATAGGGGAGGTCCCTATATTGAACCATTTTTTCTACCCTCTCACTAAGGATAGCCCTCTCATCTCAAGTCATTACCTCTACCCTCTCACTCATTGAAGGTACTCATACCAAATAATATTCCATATCCTATTACATGGGATATTCCTCATAAAATATTTTATCTAATACCCTCTTAATCATGCGAGGGTCCCATTCCCATTCTCATAACCATTACAGGAATCACCCAAATCATCTCAAGGTTTAGTCATATTTCTAGACCCCACATCTCAATGTCACATGATCAAAATATCATATGAGGCTTTTAATGAGAAATACCATTCATAAAACAATGTTGGGAATAATTATAACCTATCAATCAATAATACACACATCCATACCTAACAAAATACTTGTTGAAAATACCCAAATATCCCAGACATGACCATATTTAATAAAACACCTGGTATAACACAACATCATCAGATATTTATGCTATCTGAGGCCCACCACAAGAGTTCTATCACGTCAAACCCGTCAAACTACCTATCTCACATATGTAAGGAAATAATTTGGTAAATTATCCCCAACATAGTATCTACTCATATATAATAACCCAAATTCAATATTCTAAGGAAACAACACAACCTTAAGGCCTTATATAACCATACCTGAAAGATTAAAAATCCAATCCTGATTTACCAATCAAGAATTGATAATACAATCCATCTTACCAAGGACCATTTGAAGACATGAGACAATATAATCCCTAGAAACCAAATTCCAAACTATTAAAGAAAATCCTGAAACTCGCATGTCCAATATTACATATCTCATAGTACAGTCCTCAATCCCATTATCTATAATAAACCCTCCATATCACACTTTACCAATCCCTAGAGGCTTTTCCAAATTCACCTCATGCACCAAGGCTACTACCTATTCTTAAGGGGGATACTCATTACTATAAGTGATACATATGATTGCATCACTGTTCTACCAATGGCCCAATCCAGACATATCGATGATAATATCCCTAGGAGGTGAATCCTTGGAAACCCTCATCTCATCCCAGCCCCAAGACATACGCCAAAACACTCAAAAAATTAGCTGGAATCCTTTACAACCTTTGAAATATAATCATTAGGGGATCCTAATTACCTAGACATGCAACAAAGATACCACCCATAGCCTAGGAGACTCTAAGCCACATATTTTTACTATTTTGGATAAAACATCTCCTAACAAAATTTATATGAACATGAAAGCTCATTCAGACAAGTAAGATACTGCATAAACATATTATCGTCGAGTATTATAGAGTCACAATACCTCATCTATGTAGTTACACTACTCAATCCATTATCCTCCCATAATCAACCATCCCCATGAAAAGACATTCCAAGATCCCACAAATATATAAGTACCTATCAAATTCACATCACAAAACAATTTACTATAAACATTTTTAGTTAATTAAATTAATTAATCATACATGGAATTACTATAAAAACTCATTGAGTGGCCTCTCATTGAAAAAAATCACTATGAAATGAAATTAAATTGAACATAAAATAATGTCTAATTTTGTTTAAATACTTTTTAAATACCTATTTGGACTACATAGTAACAAAAATTTTGAAACAAGGAATTAATTTATCAACTCTCAGTTCCCTTAATCTTATTTATTCCAAAGCCCCTTCATCTTGTGATGATTCTACCAAAACATAGTGGAATCATCACTCAAAATCTAAATGAGAACATTATGAATTAAAAAGAGTAAAATTAATAAGTTTAATGAAAAGTATAAATTATTTAAAATATGTAAAATCACTATATAAAACACCTAAGGGTTTAATAGAGGAAAATAATGGGAGTTTTGGTAGAATGGACATACCTGGATCCCTATTTCTTTTTATGATCTGAGAGGCACTGATTAGGAAATTTTTTTAAAGCCTCTCATTTTTTAAAAGGAGACTAGAATCCATTGAGTACCCATTCATCCATTAATAATTACCCAGTAATGAACTAACCATTCAGTGTGGTTCCCCCAGCCACCCAATGGAATGTCTTGGGCTATAACCCCTATTCGTTATCCACCAAGTACTCAATGACTTTCTATTGAGTACCTAATGAAAACTACAATAATGTTATAGTTCACTTATTATTCCTCCCTTGTCTTGAACAATTGAGCCACATCCAATGCCTCATGAAAACACTCAAACAAATCTGAAATCGTCTCATATATATTCTCCAAATATGAAAATAAAAATAAAAATACGAATTATAAAAATACCCCTAATTTGGATTGGAAATTCAAACTAACTATAAAATAAATGACCCATAAATTTTTCGGTCATTACATTAGGTTAAACTCGAACTAGGTTGGGAAAGTATAGACCCTCCTAGTATATGGAGTTATTTATTTTTATTATATATTATAAGCATAAATGTGTGTTAAGAATATTTTTTTCCAATTTATGTATTCCTATAGATTTATTTTGTTTCTATATGAACATGATTTTATAATATGTTTTTATAGGTGAATGATGCTCTCCTAATAGATATATACTAATAACACCTAATAGAATACCCTCTCAGGATGTGGGTAAGATCATTTGGGTGTCCCTAGTAAAGGTAAAATGTTTGGATGTGAGAGTTTTCCATATATGGATTCAAGATCATGGATTGTATATTTTTTCCTTTTTAGAGACAAAATGGGATGGCAAAAATGTGTATATACCTAGTGTTAATTATGGGTTATCTCACTTTGGAGATCCATATTTTTATTCATTAAGACTCTTTAGGATTACCCACAACTTTTATATCCTATTTTGGTATATTTTCACTTAGGGATGTAGTGTTTATATGTTCTTATAATATTTTACTATTTGTTGTGGTATATACATGTTATAATTCATTTTGTGTAGCGTTATTTATTACTTATCATTATAAATTTTCCTAATTATGTCATAGTGTTCTAAGTCTATTTGTACATGCCACATTAGGCATGAAATCGATGATCTTATGTTATTATACAAAGGTAAAAAATAATCTCTCACTAATATTGATCCCAACCCCTAGATTTTATACATGAATTTGGAAATCCTGATGTGAACCTGGGGTGTTAAGGTGACCTAGAATGATAATTTTCATGTAGTCAATTCATGTTTATTGAGAAATAGCAAAAACCCCAAATAATGGGATTAAGGGAATCAGACTTGACAGTAACTGGGGAATTGAATTTTCGGGACTCAGGAAGTAACACATAAATATATCTTCCTAGCATAATTGTGGTGAAATATTTAGTTACCATGGTTATTATATGATAATTTCATTTTAGATAGATCTATCACAGACTGGGAGTGACATACATCATGTTATACATAAATTCTTCAACATAAGTATGATCATATGACATGTATGATTCTTGTATGTTTTGTTACATTATTTTTTGAACATATTTGAAATATATTATTAATTTAAACATGAACAATAAATAAATATTTTTAATTAAATATCTATTTATACTAATTACATTAATATGGGTCAACCAAAGGTTCCTTTGTTTTTAACCCTCTTTACTTATTATAGTCCTTTTCTTTATGTTATACTTTTAGTATGTTTCATTAAATTTAATGTTCTATTTTAATCGAAAATAATAATTTCAAAAAAATGATTTCATGGGATTATAAAAAATAAAATTTATTTTAATAAATGAAGTTAATATATATATAAATTTTGAATGAGATGTGACATTTTAAATTTTATTCATGAATTTAAGGTTTATTCCCCATTATGTAAATTTTTTTGATAAATTGTTCCACTTTATTGTAGAAAATTTCACATTGATGACCACCCCCTATTTGGAAAAAGAAGTAAGAGGGAATGAACCATTCAACTGAACATTAATATAACATTGGTTCTTATAATAGAGTAATAATTTTCATTATGTTCTTGGTTAGGGAGCTACGTGAAAGGAGCTTATCAATTTTGTGATTAGGAAATATTTATAATTCGACCATCATAATTTTTTTCAAGGTGTTGTGTCCCCCTAGGTGGCTGAAAATAAACAAAATTCCATAATAATATATTTGAAAGGATCAATACTCTGTAATGGAACTAATTTCATCTTAATAACTTTATGGTTGATAGTTCATGCACTGATAGTGGGATGTCACGTGAGAAGACTAGATAGACCAGGTCCTGACCTAGATTATCTTCCAATATCTTTTTTTATATGTTTATCCTGATACATTGAGTAGGGTTTGGGAAAGGATGATTATGAGAATATAGTAGCATTTTATGATAGTAATTCATTATTTCTCCAATTTTATGTATTTACTTCACTTTTCTTTGTATCTGATCAATGATGATGATTCTAAAGTGAGGTTCTTTGTGACGGGATTCAATGACTTATTGTAGAAAATGGTTATACATTTTGACTCATCACCATTCTATGAAGTAGTGAAGAAGGTTTCTCTATATTATGTGGTTTCCAATTACATATAAGGATTAGGTTTCTTATTTAATAACTAAAATATTGGTGATAAATACTCTAGAGGATAGAAATAGTGTTTGGAAGAGAAGAGAAAGGGTGAATTTCACCAGGGGATCCAAATCAGTGGTGTATGTATGTGTTCTATTTTTGAAAATACTTCTACGTAATATTAAAAAATGGGATATTTGGAAACATCAAGACTAATTGAACATATAAAGAAACGAAATTCCACTTATGTGGTTAGTATATCCATCTCCAATGGTTTTGTCAATACATATAATCTTAGAGCATCGACAAATGTCCTCAACCAACCCAGGAATCACAAGCCCTATAAATACCCTAATTTAATAAGGGTATCTAAAAACCTTAGGGAATTTATGTTTGGGGGATTATAATAAGGATAATAGGTCCATGTTACTATAATGTAATCATTAGTTCAAGAGTTTATGACTCATGGTTAGAGAGAGGATATGGGCAAGGTATATATTGTAGATTGATATATCGTCGATGCTAGAGTAGGTTCATCTACTATTAATGGTACTATTCTAGTATCCTCTACATTATATTTAATTTTATTTCATATGGGTTCATCACGCCCTTTCTTATCTCAATGTAGTACACAATTTACCCTTCATGGAAAGTAAGTGGTCTGAGCTAGTAGAATGGGTCCAGATCAGTGGTATATTTGGGCTATTAGGAAAAATGTATATTATCCTTATCATTGTAGTTAAGCTTAAAGAATGTATTTTTTTTAACACAATTGGTAGATATATTCCCATATTTCTTCCCTAAATACTCCTCTTGATTAGTTGTGACACCCTAAACCTGCACTCCCAAATGAGGTTCCATAAACAGGTGGTCACATTGATACTGGTTATAATATCATAGATATAACCGTCCTAAATTAAAAAATAAAAAATGACTATTACATCCCTAACATCCAATTTATATTTTTAGGTTTTTTTTATAGATTTAGGATTAAAAATAACTAAGAAATCCCTTTTTATATCAATTTTTTTAATGAAACTACTTAATCTATAACATGTCTTCAATATCTCCCATAAATTATCCTTTTTCAATTTAATAATGAGGTCTTGGACCACAAAAGGTTATAGAAAGGGATATCAATAATATCGATCTCATGCTAATGGAATTTATGATACTAGACACAAAAACATTTTGTCAAGGCCTTGTTCCAAGACACAATCTTATTATGGGGAGAGTCATACACCAAAACCCAACCTATTTTCTATCACGATACATATCAATTAATCAAGGGGAAATATTATTTTAGGACCCACACATCACTTGTTTAAGTCCAATGCATTCACCATATTATTCAACAAGTATTTTCAAAGCATTACTTAAAAGATATGTTACTATATAAAAATGAATAACCACATAATGAATTATATGAAATATTAATATATAATAAACTTATGTTATCTTTTAATGATCATTACGAATATGAATAATTTCCACCATTTCAATAAATTTGATAACATATTTATTATCCATTCATAGAAATAAGTTGTATGGTAAAACAATACATAGTAAACTTACGAGTTATCATCTTTATTATAATAAAAACATATGTAATTCTAATACTTTCCAACCATGTTAATAAGAAAACCATTTTCTAGGTGGACATAATCTAGTATGAATTATCTAAAAATGATACGTTCACACTATATAAATAAATGAGGATATGGTTAAGTCAATCTAATAATTACATAAGAATAATCCATTAAGAGAAAGAAGTTGTATGGTTCCAAAATAAAATAACCACAATGAAATAAAGTAAACATAATAGGATGTGGACATAGATGCAAAAAAAATATGCAAAATAATTATTCGAATGATATCAAAAAAGGGGAGATCACGAACTGACTTATTTAATACTAAATGTTACATTAACTAAATAATAACATATATATATATATTATTGGATAAATCAAAAAAATATAAACCCCATTAGGATAAATCCTTTTAAAAATAAAAAATAATCTATAAATGAAAGCATAAAATTGTTTTTAGAGAAAAAATTTAACATTGAAAAAATACAACATTACATATCACATTAATATATAACTTTTAATAAGGTGTTTTGAACACTTTTTAAAACATTTAATTTTAAATATAATCTAAAATAAAGGATCATTGAAAATAAATAAGGTTCACCTTTATGAAAAATGTAGAGGAATAAAATATATATGAATGTGAAATGGAAAACACTTTTAATTATATTGAAACTATATTCATTCAAAACTCATTTTAAAAAAGTGTAAAATACATTATTTTTTACAAAAATATATTTTACCCATAGAGGTAGAAATATTACAATAGAAAAAAAATATTATTGAGGGATAACCTAAGAATATAATAAATAAGTTCACAACGGAACAATATAACAAAAGGAAATGAGACTCGAGTTATCAATATTCCTTATGAGAAAAAGAGTCCTTAAACTGTGAAAATTTTCAAAAAGGATTATTTTTTGGAAACAATGTAAATACATTGAAATAAAATTTGATACCACATAATACAATAAATAGATATAATATTCCCAACATTTAGGTCTAATATGATGATCATAACCTAATGAATCAAAATTTAGTTACAAAAAAACATTAGAATTGGGGCAACAATTGAGTAAAATACATTTGATGAAGTGGAATTTATTTGGCTTAGTATAATGCATGAATAAAGAATGTGATAAATAAAAATTCATGGGTATTTAATAGACCATTCAAAGGAGAACATGGTACACCACATAGACATGTCTCGATGAAATAATGTTTGAGACAAAGAAACCATGCGACTTGGGTAACATTTTTATCCAAACATATTCAATGATTGGTTTTATAATTAAACATAAAATAAAATTATTAAATGATAATTCATGAAATTTTTTCTGAAATATTAATTATATAAACCATATAAATGAAATTGGGTGAATAGTACAAAACATGTCTCAAAAAGAGGAATTTCAGTTGGAATCCTTTACCTCAGACCAGATTCATTATACACTCCACCAAATGTCATTAATAATTCAATTAAGATTATTAAATACATATTCACTAAAATTATTCAAAATTATAACCCTTTATAGTCTTCATTTATCAACATTCTATAAATATTCATATATTATTTAATTATTACCTATTTTCAAAATTGGGAGTAAGTAACATTTATCGCATTGAACTAGATTCATAAAAGTGGTGTTGTATATATTATTTTTCCAAAAATAAATTAATATTAAGTAATATAATATAAATTAATAGAGGATAAAATATAGTTTATTATTACATAATTTCATTCCATGGAATTTTTTTTTATGATCCATGATGTTGAAATCGGTGATAGACACATTTTGTTGATTCTTAATGAACAAATTGTAATTTATTAATTAACTAGTTAAATGTTTATGAAACCTTAAAAAATATATATATATATATATATATTATTTACATATTTATATCATATAATTCTAGTATATAATTTCTCATAGTCATCCTGGTTATAGATTCATAGTATTTTTCATGTAGTTGGTTAACCGAGCCAAACAAGAACCTGCCATTATTAATGGATGATTATGAGGTGTTTTAAATATAATATCCTTATAGAAGAATATTTTTGTCTTATTCAGTTTTTATTATAATGATATATCATAATTATAAAGAATTATAAGGGTAATATAATTTATATAAAGTCAATTCTTAGAAAAAAGAGATCATTTCCTTCATAGTTCGCTCATTTTAAACTATTTAATTAATGGTAATTGTTTTTTGATCATATAATTAATAGGTTATCTATTTTTTCATAAATTAACCCTATTTATATCATAAAAATCATATTTTCCTTTAATCCATTACTCATGGCCAACCATGTATGGTGGTGGTGAAAAGAATAATGAAAATCAATCATTCTATGGAGGTGGTAGTCCACACATACACATGGTTGATGATTTAATTTTCCATAGAATAGGAGAAAGGATTAATACATTTTATTGTTTCATAATAGAAAAAAATACATAAATATAATAATTTTTTATTAAATTACCCTTTTATATCATCCTTTTTTGGTGGTGAAAAAAAGACAAAACATGTTGCATTATAGTTTTGGTAGTCTAAATATCGCTTGAATTACATTTTAATTTTTATTAATAGAAAATGGATATTGTGGTCAATGATTATTACTATAGTATAATAACATTAAGTATAAACAAATAATTATTTAATGAAATAGTTATTTTAAAAATAAATTTGGAAATAAAAATTGAAAATAATGATGTTAATTAAAAATGATTACTCACGTTGAGAACTTTGATATTTCCTTGGAAGATCCATTGGAAATATATAAGGTAAGATAATATCATGTGAGAAAAAATACCAATAGGGTGATAGATAATTATATTTAAATGTAAAATGGCAGGGTTATAGAAGAAAGCTTAATTTTTAGGAGGTCCATTTAGAGGTGGTGAGATACCCATTCTAAAAGTGGTAAGAATGACATTTTTGTAAATATTTTGATGTAATATCTAGGGATAACATGATAAACATTTAACATGGATCCCAAATTGATAAATAATGTAGTGGGTAAGATATAAGGTTAATAAAAACCTCATAAACACAATTATATACATTTATTCGTGTTTCTATCCCTTTAACCCTTGAATTATTACTTTTACCATTTTATCTTCTACTGTGCTAACTAGTTTTTACCTAAGGAGACATAACCATTAGGTATAAAAATATACTGGAAATTATTAGATAATTTGGAACCACTGATTATAAATTTTAAATAATTTTAATTTTATACAATTTATAATAGTGATAAATATTAATTTTAAAATAAACACAATTATATTGTGTTAAAAACAATTTTTTAAAAAATATTACTTATATTCTAAACATCATAAATGTATTTGTTAATTGATCCCATGATTTTCATCATTTTAAATTCTATTCTATATGTAAGATTATTAGTTATAAAAATAATTCATTAATTTTAAACTCATTCTTATTTAAATAGAATTTCATAACATTAATGTTCTTTGTAAAAACTATATATTGAACTCTTTAACTATAAACCCTTATTTTTAGAAAAATATAAAAAATTAATATTAATAAAATATTACTATGATGAATCCCAAAATAATGTTATTTTTTTCAGATTATATTTAATAATTTTATAAATATTTCTTTAAAATAAAAACGTGGAATATTTTGGAAAACAATTTTTATAGGAAAATAGAATTTTCAAAATATTAATTATTCTTATTCATAATTAATTTCATTTAAAAAAAATTTAGTATTTTCCAATAATTCATATAAAATATATTTTATCATAATTAATTAAAATTTTCTATAAATACCAATAAAAAAATCATAGAATTACAATATTTATGAAAATAAATTTTAAATCAATATATGATATTATTATCCATTTTAAGTATACTAATTAAAATTTTCATATTTAAAGTAGATATTATTATATATATATATATATATTTAATAATGTTATTAATCATATTTATTCTTTCTAATTCCATAGGTATTTTTTAAATGTTATATATAAATATTTATATTTTACTTGAATATATCCCGGGTTCTTTTATGTTGGGAATTGTGTGTGAAGTGATTCATTAAACATATTAACTTATACAAAGGATTTAATATTTTAATATCATAAAGTGTTACATTACTAACTAAGTGATAGTGGATTGTTTTATCAAAATCGTAATTGTAATTGAACCAATAACCATCCCTCTATATTGAATGGCTCTAAATGAACTGTGATAGTTGAAGATCTACTTAGTGTAGCTTAAGGATAAGGGGTTAATTAGGTTGGGTACATACCCTTAGTGTTATCAAGTCCTTTTTCCAAGAAGGGTGATTGGATTCTATTCATTTATATAGAAAATTGGAAAATAAACCAGTTCATGATCAAAAACCAATACCCCTTTATTAAATTGACGATCTCTTTGATCAATTAGAGAGAGAGACATAGTTCTTTAATATTGACCATTATTTAGAAAACCACCTGCTTCAATTTAGATCAAAATTCACTCATAAGAATGATTTTCTGATCTATTATAATTTTTTCATATTTTATTATTTTTTATGTTGGCTAAAACTTCTTCCTTGTCCATGGATCTAATAAGTATAAGTTTTCATCCATTCTTTAATTCATTTGTGTTGTCCTTATAAATGATATCCTAATTTATTACATGTATTTGGAGAAAAATTCATACAAAATTTAAATCATCTAAGAGAAAATATAATAGAACCCAACATTTTCTATGTTATCGCCATTATAGATACCTAATCATTTGACCCATATTATTACATTATTTTTAACGTAAACATCCAATAATATCATCCCAAAGATATATAGGCCCTGTGTACGTGGATGAGTATTTTCATAATACATATAATAGAAAATAAAACTAAATATATTTATTTTATTATCCTTAAAAAGATCCTAAATCCCTTCAATCACATAAAACAACAAAGGATAACTTGGGAAATGCACAAAATAAAGTGGTGATCTATAAAGCACAATAAGGGAATTTCCTTATAACGAGGCATACTATGTGTGTCAAATGTCTTAACAATATATCATAATATATATATATCATTAATAATAACATGATATAATAACATAAATAACATATTTTCATAAGATCATGGAATCATAAGAAAGATTCATAAATATATAAGATGACATAAACATAATTCAAGGTTAAATATCAAGACAACATCACATGGTGGATAGAGTCCCATCATGGATTATGTTTACACTAAAATCACATAGATAATTCCTCATGAGTGAAAAATATTACCCAATTCATTGAACCACTTTCTGGTTTCACATATCATAACATGTACATACTCATGTGTTCCACAAAAAGGAATCAATCATAAGTCATAGACATAAAAATTACCCATGGAACGAAATTGGTTTCCTAATATTTCCTCATATCATAATCAAAAGATATTTCATAAATATTAGAAATTTAATATTGAATTTAACATATTATATTTTAATATATTATTAAATAATATTATGTATCTAAATATGGTTTTAATTTTCAAAAAACAATCATGATAAAGTGTAGAGTATTTTGTATATAAATGAACATTCAAAATAGTGTTTTATGGAATCAGTTAAATAATTTTGGAGAAAGAGTGAATAAGGGATTTTCTATGAAGAAATATCTAAATTAGAATAATTATAACTAAAATATTCATTTATTTTAATAAATAATTAATTGGAATAAGGACTTTAAATGAGCATTATAGAAAAGGATTATGGAAAAAGAAGGTATCTTTAATCATGTTTGATTTTAAATAAGGGATTTGAGAAATGAACATAACGATTGTATTAAACAATAAAATGATATGAGAATAAGAAAGTTATAAATGTAATAGAAACTTATACATAATTTATAATCATTTACAAATACAAAATATAGATAAAGAAAGTTATTTATAGGTATAAAAGCCATAACCTAATTGTAATGGGTGGTTCAGATAGATCCCTTACCTTATGTTCAAAAAACATTCTTCACTTGAACGTAATGAACATAATAATAAAATTAAATTTATTAATAAATTAATTAAAAAACATTTAAATATATATTTTAATTGTTATAATTTTATCGTTCTCATTTATAACAATTTCAATGAGATATGAAGTTTAATTTCACTTTTTCGAGTGTGTTTAATTCCTGGTTCAACGGTCATATCCCTTGTGTATAATTATGTATGTACTTTTTAAATTGGACTAAACTATAAAAGCTAAATTAAATTATATTAATTTCTCTTTATCCATTTAAATAATATGAAATTTCCTTTTTTTATTTGGACATAGGGATGATTCACTTAGACAGAAGATTAACAATATGTGGTGAGTTCATTTATGCGGTTTTACCGACCGTCATGAACCAATTTCATTTTATTTAAAATTATGTTATTATATTCAGTCTATAAAATGAAATAATTTATAATATATTTATTATATTATAACATTACAGTAAAAATATTTTTAAGACTAACCTTTAATGCGGTGAAGGAAAATGAAAACCCATCGTCTATAGTGGCAGTGAAATGACATAATATGGTTTTTTTAGAACAAGAGGTGGAGATAAGAGGATGTATGGTAGTTAGTCCATTAACACTATAAAATAATGGTAATTATATGATAATATAGATATTATTACATTTTGGATGAGGGAGGTGAGGACAAGGTAGAATGAGAGAATAAGTTAAAAGAGGTAGTTTGAGAATATTACATCTTGAATGTCGTCTCCTTGAAAAACACACTAAGTCACTTAGAATTGGTTTTTGGAGGAAACTAGAAGCATGAAACGGTGTAGTATAGTATTAGGAAAATAAATAGGCTGAATTTTGGTAATATAAAAGGCTTATAAGGTTTGTGGATTAGGGGTTTTGAGCGGTGGTATTTATAAGGGGCGAAGAGAGCTATTTTTGAGTATTATAATCCATTGTTTATTACTTGGGATCAAGACTACAAATATTGATGAATATTATGACTATACATTGTAAATAAATCATGCGAGTTTCAAATAATGGGTTCTTACATCAGTCATGACTCAAAAATTCATGTATTTACCATATAATATTATATATCATATTTTACTATATTTCACTATTCGCTAAAAATTAAACTATTTTAGAAAAATATAGAAAAATAACCCTAACCGTTATAAAATTTAAATATTATTAAAATAAATACTTTTTTATGAAAATAATTTTGTAAATGTGAAAATATTAATTTTAATTTAAAATTATTATTTTTTTACGAAAACTACCTTTTTAATATTCTGATCAATTTTATGACCCTCTGAAAAATTAATAAAGGCATAATAAAATTATATTATTATTATAATAAAAATAATATTAGTTTATAAACCCATTCAATGAAAATAAAATTTCTTTCAAATCATTATATTTAATATAAATTCAATTAAAACATTAATGTTTTGTAAAAATATGAGCACTTAATTTATCATTTTTAAAACATTTATTTACTTGTGACGTAGTATAAATATATCATATCTTAATTTTATATGATATATAAATACTATTTTACACTTCCATATGTGAGGATACTATTCTAATTGATAGGTTTCTATTCCTAATGATTAGATTTCAATTCCAATAGTTAGGTTACTATTCTAATGTCCATATTTGTAATGGTCATATGGGTTCCCAAGTTTTTATAAATATCTCATATTTCATTCCTTCTTAATGAAATTCTATTTTCTATCAATGTTATCTATATATTTCAACTTTCAAAATGCATATTTCTTTACAATTATATTACTTCATTTCTACTGTATATTTGTTGAGTGTGTTTATCCAAGGGGATTAAGAAAATCCAAATTTTCCTATTATTATTATCTTGTTTTATATTTTTTTGTCTCATTATCGTAATTTAAATTATTATAGAAATAGATATTATCTAAATGTAATGTTTTAATTAATATAATAAAATGACGTGTTTTTCGTCATATGGTACATGTGGATTATATAATATTATATTACTAAATATTAAAAAAAAATTGGAAGGGGGTTCCATTGATAAAATTTTAGTTATTACATTCTTCACCCCTTAGGATATTTTTCCCTCATATTTTTTTAAATACTAAGGTGAAAATATGTGATGATACATTCACTTCATGGATTCATTTGGTTCCCATATTTCCTCCTCATACTTATGGTTTCTCCATAGTAATTTGACTAGGTGATTTGTATTATTGTCTATAACATTATATCTATAGTAAAAGATCTTCTCTAATTGATCATCATTAGAGATATAATTATTGAGTTATACCACCTCAAAATTCCGTACATGTGTGGGATCAAGTATGTACTTCATAAATAGTGATTCATGAAATTTGTTATGTAATTGAGAAAAGGAAGGTGGGAGTGATATTCGATAGGCTATATCTCTGATGTTATCGATAATCTCAAAGGGGGTGATGTACCAATAATTTAGCTTTACCTTATTCTAAAATCTTAGGAATCTCTTCCATGGGGATATGTTGAGGAACACCTTATCTCTAACCAGAAACTCTAGGTCTCATTGATGGTCATCAGCATTGATATTATATATACATTTAGAAACCCTGATGTTCTACGAAATTTTCTTAAACTTCTCTCCCATTTCATAGATCATTTTAAGACCCAACAGCTTGAATTGTCCCACTTAATCCTAAGACATATGTGTTCTATATCTATTCTCATTAATGGATTCAAATGGAGCCATTTGAATGCATGAGTGGAACTATTATTTAATGTGAACTCAACCAGATAATGATGTTGATCCCATCCTCCTTTTAAATCCATTGAGCAAGCTCTAAACATTTTATCTAGTGCTAGACGGTCCACTCAGATTGGATATCAGTTTTGGGGTGATAATCAATACTTCAGTTCATTTTATCGTAAAAATAATGTTGATGAATTTTCTAGAACTTAGAGGTAACCTTGGATCTCAGTTTGATATAATCAACAATGATGTTACATATAGCCTCACCACTTCTATAAGGAATATTCATACAAGTTGAATAACTGATAAGTCATATTGAATATTAATGAAGTGATTGTTCTTTGTAAAATTATCCACCACAACCCAAAAAGAATTATTAATTTTTTATGTCTTCATAAGAATAATGAAAAATCCCATGATGATTTTTTACTATTTCCATGCAGGTATTGGTAATGGTTTCTTCATCCCCTTTAATTTTTTTAGACTTCACCAGCTAGGATACAAATCATTTTGATCTATATTGTGTGATATCCTTCTTCATATTGTCCCACCAATAGTTCTCTTTGAGATCTTGATACATCTTCATGCTCCCTTAGTGGATGGAGAACGTAAAGCTATAGACATCATTCAATGAACCCTTGTTTTTCCTAGTATTTTATGGAAAAATATTTATGAACTAAATATTAAAACTATTTCTTCATCAATTTTTAACTCTGATGGTTTCTCTTTTCTTATAGCTTCCAACTTCATCTGTATTTCTACACAATCTCTTTGAGAATATTTTAAATTATCCTGAAGGGACGGTTGAGAAATTATTTGAGAAAACAATGGTCATGTATTTTATATTATGATTTACATTTCCTTCCTTTTCATGACAAGAAATATTGGATCCTTCTCAATTATGTTAATTTATATGGTTGTTAGATCATTTTTACTTATAGAATCATCCACTTTTTTTTATTAACCAATATATTAGTTGATTAAAAATCCATATTCCTTGATCAACTCTAACTATATTCATTTGTGAATATTAAAATTATTCAATGTGAATATATATTTGAGCCACTTATAATCTATATATATTTTACAGTTACCCCCATAATGATTGTGCCACAAAATATTCAATGTTAAGATTGATGTATCCAACGCTAGATCAAGCATTGGGTAGTTGTACTCAGGAAAATGATAATACCTTGAAGCATATGATACACGTTATCATTTTGTATTAGTAAATAACAGAACCACTTATTTTAAGAATTGATATATACCAGGAATGATACCCTTCTTGATGGGTGTGTGAGAACTAGAGTAGTGATAAGCCTCTTTTTCAATTATTTTATGTTGTCTTTTCATTCATTAGTCCAAAAACCATTACTCTTTTCTATTAAAACTTTGTAAATGAGCTTGAAAATCATGATAAGTTTATCATAAATTATCATTAAAATTCAAATAGTCTAAGTAAACTATAGAACACCCTTAATGAATTGGACAATATAACTCCTAAATTTCCTCTATCATAGAAGGGTCCATAGATATCCCTTTATAGGTCATAAGAAGATCCATGAATTATACATTCTCCATCAATGACTCACATTTACTATACTATTCGTATTTATTATCCTTTAAAAATGTCTATAGCAAAGTATTAAAATTCTACTCATGTTCCTCCATGATTTTTGAGTATACGGTAATATTATCTATAACCACATCCATAAATTTTTAGAGGTAATATCTGAAGATTTTATTCATTATGTTCCTAAGGATTGTAGGAGCATTATTGAGTCTTAGGGTCTTCACTATGAAATCATTGTGTTAATACATTTTTCAAAAGGTAGTCTTGGTAATATGTCCCTTCTTTACCTTTAATTGGTGATATCCCAACCTAAGGTCCACCTTTTAGAACTACATATCCCCCACAATATTGATTAAACAATTAATTTATTTATGGAAGCGGATACTTGTTATTTATTGTGATTTTGTTGAGTTTATGATAATCAACATATAGGTGCATTGACATGTACTTCTTCATAATGAAGAGGACTAGTGAACCCCATAGTGAAACACTCAATAATATAAAACCCATTTCCAGATTCCCTTGTAACTACTTCCTTACTTATTCCAACTCAATAGTTAACATTATTTAGGGAGTCTTGGATATGGGAAGAGATCCATGTAGAAGTTGTATTGACAAATCAACCTCTCGATTTGGAGGAAGACTAGATAATTATTTACGGAATACATTAGTATAATGCATCATAATAGGAAAGTCTTCAAGTATGACTCTCTCATATTTCTAAATAATTTGGGCTATATATTCTTTATTTTAAGGAAATAATATATAATTATGAGAACAATATTAAAGAGGAGATCCATCCACCTTCTTACACATGTACAAAATAGGAGGATGACACATGACATGATGAGTGATCAACATCTCCTAATAGTTGATGTTGAATATATATACTGATTTCCATTCCATGACCAATATAAAATCCAACTCCACTCAAGGATTTAGGATATTATTTTCTAGGAGTTTAGTCCACAAATATTTATTGGGGAGGGTTTATATTCTTGGGATCTAATAATTTGAATGTTTTTTGTTCTCACAGATAGCTCAACCCCTGTAATTTTAGAAGGTGTTTAAATATTTATACTGAATATGTAAGATATAAAAGAATGTTTAGAACTATAATAATATAAGAATTTTTATTCTTATGAAATGTTAATGATTTAACCATTCACTGTTTTTTCTAGTTTTAACATCGATTTCAAAATAATCATATTGATTAGAATACTCAAACTAAAAATAATATGAATAGAAAAACTATGAACATATATGGAATAAATTATAAATGACACATATATCCTAAAAATATTATTCCTTAGGATTCAAACTAAGTTATTAATGGTAATTTCATAATTAATTTTTCTAACCCAACAATCTATTCAATCCTTTCATAAAGGATCATAAAGAGTTTGGGAATTTTATAAAGCATATCCCCTGAGAGATTGAAATCAGGTGTGAAGTAAGGCCTCTTTGTTATAAACCAAGTAATGGTTGATTTAATTACCAATGTGCCTGTTTCACATTTATTACCCTTAGGTAAAACATTGGTTGATCAGAATCCACTTTTAGTATCTAGATAGGGATGTAATTTCTTGGAAACCACTCACTCTATAATTCATTGAAATTTCAGGATATTTTCATGTACTTAGACTTATCCCTTGGGTTATCACTAAAGTATTCTAGTAATAATCGAGAAAAATAACAAATAATTTTTTTGTTACCAAATATATAGACCAAATCATTTTACATATATTATTACATGTTTTTTAAAACATATAATAAACATAACTCAAAGATCTGAGAGGCCGACTATATTTGGAAGACTATGTTCAAAATAAAAAAACTACAAAATATATTTATTTTACTCTCCTTAATGAGCTCATAAAATTTCATAGGATAATATGGGGAATACATAAATGAAATGGGTGAGATATAAATCCTAGCAAGGTAATAAATATAATAATTTGGAAGAACATATGAGTCAAATGACATAAAATGATATCATAAAAGATAAGGATCATGAATAATCACATATGATAATAACATAAAGAACATGGTATAATAAGATCATGGAAACAATAGTAAGTTGAAGAAATATATAACGTGATAGAAACATAATTCATGGCTTACTACCAATTAAACATCACATGTTTAATTGAATCCCCACATGGATTCTGATTACTCTCTAATCCTATAAATAACACTCTAAGAGATAAAAATTTACCCAATTAATTGTATTTCTATCTAGTTTCAACCAACATAATATGTTCATGATTATATTCTCCACAATAGGTAATTCATCATAAGGATTAAACATAATAATTACATATGGAAATAAATTGATCGAACAATCTTTCCTTATATCATAATAATAGAAGATTATATATATTATCCTATGAGAAGAAGTAATTAAATATTATGGACATTCTTATTTGATTAAATAAGTATATTTCTTATAAAATGGTGTTCATCATGGAATAAACATCATGAAAAATGTTAGAGAATTTGTTGTAGAAATGAACTTTCAAAATTTCTTTTTAAGGAATCAGTTAAGAAATTTTGGACAAAGAGTCCGTATGAAATTTTATTTGCAATAAAGAGGTAAACGAGAATGGTTATAACCTAATTATACATTTTTCTAATGATATAATGAATTTAAATAGACAATATAATTTATAATTACAAAAAAAATATTAATGGGTATAAAAGATCCCTTAAATTATATTTGATTTTATAGATGGAATTTAAGAAATGAACTTATGGAGTATATTAACCCATAAAATGAATGGAGAATATGATAGGTATATTTGAAAGAGACATATATAACAAATTTAGAATCATTTAATAAAAAAAATTCGATAAAAAGTTAGTTTGATAGATAAAAGACACAACCCAAAAAAAAGTTTTGTTGAGAGAGATCTCATACCCTATGTTCTACAAATATTCTGAAATTAAATTTAATTTCATTAATAATAAAATTAATTTTATTAATTACATAACTAAAAACCTTTTCAATATAAATTATATTTACTATAATTTTATTTTGTTCATTTATAACTATTGCAATGAGATATGAATTTAAATTTTTCTTTTTTGTGGGAGTTCATTTCATGGTTCCATGGTCGGATCACATGTGTATAATTATAAAAGTTCTTTTAAAATGGGAATAAAACTCAAGAAATTAAATTTAATTGTATTAATGTCCTTTTGGAAATTTTAATTGTCCAAAATATCATTTTTTATGAAATATTGATGACTCACTTATTATAAATGTTGACGTTATGTAGTTAGTTCATTTAGGTGGTTTTATTTGCCATTATGAACTATTTAATTATTTAATATTATGTATATATATTCATTATATGACATTAAATATGTTATAATATACTTATTATAATCTTATTTAACAATAATAATATTTTTTGACCATATTTGCACACAGTAATGGAAAATCAAAATGCATCGTCCAAGGAGGTCGTGAACCAACATAATATGGACAATGCATTAATTTTAGAATAATAGGATAAGAAAATAATATGTATGGTATATATTATATTATAACTATAAAATTATATTGTATATATGATAATGGATTTATTAATCCATTTTGGATGAGGTCGGTAAGGAGATTGAATAAGTAGTAAATAATTTGAAAGATGTAGTTTGAGAATATTACCTCTTGAAAGTTGTATCCTAGAAAAATGTTGTAAGGAACATGGAATGGTAGTTGGATGATAATATAAGAACTCTTATTATGGTTATAGGCTTGGCAATGTAATTATTAATAAATTAGGTAATCTAAATGACTTATAATGTGTGAGGAGAAGTTATTTTGAGGGGTGGTATTTATACGTGGTGGAGAGGGGTGTTTTTGAATATTTTAATCATTATTTTCCTATTTTGGATCCTTAATACCAATATTGATGAATAAAACGAATATATATATAAAATATAGTGTATGTTAGTTTAAATTAATAGGTTATTACGTCATCCATGACTCAAAAATTCATGTATTTAGCTTATAATGTTAAATATTTTATTTTGGTGTGTTTCACAATTCACAAAAAAATCAACTATTTTAGAAGAATAAAAATAATTAAAAATAATAAGTTTTTTACATATAGATTCAAAAATGAATTACATTTAACTGAAATAGTTTTCTAAATTTGATAAATTTCATTTTTCAAAAAAATCCTCATTTATTAGAAAAATACAGATTTTAATATTATAAACAATTTTATGACCATTTGAAAATTTACTTAAGGTATTGTACAATTATTTAATAATTAAAATAAAATATATTGTTACATTATAAACAAATTTCTGAAAATAAAAATTCCATTATATCATTATATTTTTCATAAATTTTTAATTCAAAAAATTTATGTTTTAGAAAAATAAAAATACCTAATTTATCATTTTAAAAACATTTGTTTACTTGTACCCTAATATAAATATATCATATTTTCATTTTATATGATACATAAATATTATTTTTCACTTAAATAGGTGAGTAAAAAATTCTAAGAGGCAGGTTTTTATTCCTAATACTCATATTACTATTCCAACAATCCGATTTGCAATGGAAATATTTTCAAGAGTCATATTGTTTCCATAATTTCAATAAATATCTCATATTTTATTAATTATTCATTCACACCTATTCTCTCTCAAATATATATATATATATATATATATTTAATTTAAAAATTCATATTTAATTAAATATATTCTGCTCCATTTTTATCGTGTTTTTAGTTAGTGTTATTATTCTAGTTGATCATGCAGATCCAAATTATATTATTATTATTGTGTTATTTTTTATTTTTTGTCTATTTTTAATTCATTCAATTTTACGGCCATATTTATTCTATCAATTTTATTTTTGAATTAAGATAATAATTTTTTTTTGGTTTCATCATGAGGTTCATGTTCATTAGATAGTATTTTGTTATTAAATAAAACAAAAATTATAGGAAGATGAATCTCATTGATAACATTTTGGGCCATTACAGACATGTTTCTTTAATATCTAGGAAGTTATGTTTTATAGATATGTCATTTCAATGTGATCATATATATGGATCCTAAAAAGGTACATTCAATGACGTCCTTTAAATTTCTATTAGGTGTTTTTGAAATTAGGAGCATCGTAGGGTTTTTTTATTTATAATAAATTCATCCAAGAATTTTCATAAATTACTAGTATTATGGAATTTCTCTAAAAAAATGGATAAACAAATGTGGTATGGCTAGTGTAAAGTTTCTTTACTAGAATAAAAAATTAAATTTTCCTCAGATATGTTTCCCATCATACATTGGATAGGTATTTCCTTTAAGGAATATTGGGATGCATACTCAATGGGGTTGTTTGTTACCCTATATAGGATCATCGTGTGGTGGAATATGGTTTTATATAGATTATTACTCATGAATATAGCTAAAAATACACGATTTCAAATGTTCAATATTAATTTATACATTAATGTTTTTTGAAAATTATTTTTTAGTAAGTTCTTTGTTTCATAATTGAACAAAAAACCTCAAATGCATCTTATATCATAAGGATATGAACCTCAGACAGTGGAAATAGGTAAAGTTGATATATTTAATTGATTTAGAAATTTATTATGCTTTTGGTAAGGTTAACATAGCAATTAATTCCCATAGTATGAAGATCCATCCCCAAAAGATCATATAGGTGAAGGAATAGTGGAAATTAATGTCTCTTCTAGATGAAATATACTTAGATGAAAATGAAAATCATTTTAGATCACTTTTACACTACATCAATATTACAACATGTTTTATGGATGGAAAAGAAGTCTTTTGGATATCTAATTTCAATTAAGTAATTATTTGATAAAATATTGATGGAAGAGAGATCTTTAACTATGGGATTCATGGTTCACATCTCTTTTTATATATACATAGAAGAATCATCATTCATTTAATAATGAAGGAGGAAGTGATTAAACTATACCATTAATATCAATGGTTATTTCATTTTATGATTATTAGAATTTATTGGGATATTCAATGCCCAATTTTGAAGATTGGACTAAATAAATATGTTATTATATTTATATTAATATATCTTACCTATCAATATGTAAAAGAAAATCATAAAATACTTACTTATAATATCTAATCAATATGAACTCCTATGTGTAAATGAGATGGATTCAGAGTAGACTTTTTATCACAGTTTGATTGGCCCTCTGAGGGTAAGGATTTAGAGTCAGTGATCATTGATGATCTGAACAAGATTAATATTTTTTTATATCAAGGAGTCTTACCTAGTTGAAGAACTTAGAAAACATCATTTTAGATAGATTGTGAAGATTTATGTGATTTTTTTCTTTAATTATCTCTAAAAAGACACGTGGTTCACATCTAATTTCTGTAAAGGTATTTAGGGAGAAAAAGGGTCTCACATGAGACTAATTATGGTATTCTGACCTCATTATATTGTCTAGTCTGATAAAATCATTTTTTCTAGAAGATATTCTATGAGAATTTATTCCTAACATTTTCAGCTCATGGGAGAATAAATTCTCTTTTGTGGAGTTCGCATACCATAAAAAAATTAGTCTTTTATTCAAATATAGTTGTTCAATGTTATATATAGAACACCATTTTTTTCTCCCCTCTATAAGATGATTTTAAGAAAACCCTTGGTAATTATGGCTAACATCATCTAGGAGACTACTAAAAAGGTTAATATGATTTAATAGAAACTTTTATCCACAAAAATTTTTAAAAAAATCTTATGTGAATCATAAAATGAGTCCTTTCGAATTCATTAGGTGTGATTATATCTTTCTCTAGGAATCACTGTGGTTAGGTGACTAATTAATGGGTAAGAAAGAAACGATGACCCTGAGAAATGTTGGGTCATTTTAAATATAAGACTACCATATAACGAATTATTAATAACCAGATTTAACAACTAAATTAAGTTCCAAAAATAATAATTTTTAGGTGACTTGGCTAAGAAAGCCCATTCCCAACCCATAATTTGTTATTTGGTATGACTATGTTGAGCATGATACTGATGCATCAAACATGAATAATTCCATATGTATCTTTGGCCTAAATTAATAATGTGTTTGGAGGAAATTTAATTACTCCATTTTTGGTAAAGTGGTATCATGGGAAAATTCAAGATGAAACATGGGAGTGAGAATCTAAGATAGAGATATAATGGATGGACTTGTTTCCTTAATAATTTTCTTAAATATTCTTGAGGATAAGAATCAAAATAGTTTTGAGGTTATATTTTTATCTTAATAAATTAAATTAATAACCATTTATGAATTATTTAATGTAATTTATAGATAATATATTAAATAAAATACATTAAAATTGTTTTAATTGTAGTTACTAGGCATGGAATTGGAATAAAATCATTTTCAAGCTTAAAGATACATTTTTTTCTAAAAATTTTCTTATGAATTTTTTGTGTAGATATTAAAATTAAGTTTAACCACCTATAGAAATTTAATATTTTAATATATATTCTTTTTTTTTGAATTCATATAATAAATATCTGGTAATAACATAATTTTTGGATATAGAAATAAGTTATCATGGTAATGTTCTATCACCCTGGCAAGGGATAAAAGGGGGTAAACCAAAGAGAAAAGGAAAAAATTACCACTAGGACATGTAACTATTTGATTGGTTGAGTAGATTTAGACCCTAAATAATATTATCTTTTAAAATTTTCTTCTTTTACAATTTCGCATTAAAAATAATTTTAGATTATTTTATAATGTTATGTGAATTTACGAGGGTTCTAGTCCTCATGCTTGTAAAAGGGAAACACCTCTCCCCACCTCTCCATACACTTTGAGAATATTATTTCATCCATTATTTTCCCAAATAACATCCAAAATATCTAATAAATTTTTTATAGGTTATGTAATCCCAAAAATACTAACCAAATAATTCTTAAGTTGTTAGTCAAAGGAGGATACCCAAAGAAGATGTAATTATCTTAACTGACTTTTATCATGTTTATATATTCTTACCCGACCTCAAAATATTCTATAAAAACATCAGAATAATAGAACCAATATCATTTGTGTAATTAAATTTTATTATTTTAATGTTATAATCATTATATATACTCTTTCTTTATAATGGAGTTTAAAAACGTTGCTCAAGAATACATTTGGATTACCACCTCCATGAAGCGAAGTGTTTAATTTTACATCAATGCTACAAAAGTTGATTATATATAATTATTTAATGAATTATACATTATTTATTAAAAAATTATGATTATTTAATAAAAAAATTTAGTGAAACTTTCTTTATTTCAATCCATTGAAAAATGAAAATGTCAAATGTTCATACATGTAGAGTACCGTTTCCACGAAGTGACATAATTCATTTTTTATCACTACCTTACATAGATTGTTATAAAATAATATATAATGAATAAAAATAATATTAATGATATTATTAATATTTTTTAATGGATAAAACATGAACAAGTATCAAAAACTATAATCATCGAACCAAAACATACATTCAAAAATAGAATAGTTAACACCAGAACAATGATTTTAATGAATAATTGTTAATAAATAGGAAATTCGAAATTATTAGGGAATGATATATAGAAATATGAGTATTAATAATTTTCTACTATAAGTATATAAAATTTATAAATTTATAAATTTATTTTATAGGAGGTTAGATCTTGTATGAAAAAATTAAGGACTTGAGGTAAGGTTTTCCCAATCCCAATTTCTATTCCGTGAGATATGTTCTGTATTCCCCACTATATTTCATTTGTGTTCTTTATATAATTATGATGAAAATATTTTATGACAAATTTAAGGAAATTTTTGGGATTTACTAATACATATATGTTTCTATCTTTCATGAGTTTTTAATTCAAGGGTTAACAATATTGTAAGGATCTATGTTACAATATCACTTTTTATCGGTATCGTTTATCTTTCAGTTTCCATTATAAGAAACCATATGATATCTCTCTCCTAAAAAAATATATTTTTCATAATATATTTTTTTCATGTATTCTTTCCATTTTATCCTCTTAGTTACTCAAAAATGAATGATTGAATTATTTTTTTAAAAATGAAATTCATTTCTCTTTTTTGGTCATGAGTATTTCTCCTACATATGAATATTAATAAAAATTGTTTTGTGGAAGTTTTTATATTAAAATATATTATTTATTATTTTATTTTTTAATTCCATTTAACTTCATTAAAATGATTACAATCTATATTTTCATACATTTTCTCCACGACTCACTTTTAAATTTCTTTACAAAAGTGTAAAAAGAGTGTTTTCTTAAACATATTTGGCATGAATGGATTTTCCTACATTCATGTCCTTTCATTATCATTTAAACTAAATTATAAATTCCTATATCTTTTAAAATAAAATACTATTCTAATTTTTTTAGGTTTTATTATTTTTTAATGTTATAAAGAAAAAAGTATATTTCCTCTTGTCTTTCAAATAATATTTCCAATGATTTTATAAAGGAATTTCATTTAATATGTAAATAACCTTTTAAGGATTGTTATTCTACATTTAGGGTATAATATAGTGATACCCTCAACATTATTTCTCAATATTTCCTATGATAAATATGTTCTAAAGAATTTTTTATGAAACTCATTTCTTTTCCATGAGTTAATTAAGCTCTGATGAATCGATGAATGCTTTTATGATCTTATGAAGCACTTATGTATGGTTTTCATTAATTGATAGTTAGTATTAGAATTATTTATCCCTAAAATGCATTGGGAAAATATTTATATCTCATTATATTATATGAGAGGGAATGTAGAGTAAACCTAATCCTCTATGGGACTCTATCTACTATGTTTGTAGGAATGATAAGTATACCCCATTTTTTACGGGACACTATCTACTATAATAGTATTAGAAGTTATATTTGACTGGGGAAATTATTTTATATGATTACATGTATACTATATAATTTCTTTTTTATAATTATTATATTTTATCATGGATCAAGATTTATTATTATTATTAACTCTTTTGACCCATGAATTATGTCATTAAAATGATGAATGTTATAACTCATGATTTATGGTATATGACTTATTGGGTATGTTTTAATGAGTTATTATCATATTTTAATAAAATTATTATTATCTTATTATCAGTTATGATCATTGATTGATATCCCCCATGTTTACCCTTACTGAGCCTCCAAGATCACTATTTCTTATATTTCCATTTCCCTAAGTTATGATGAATGGTTGTGAAGAGGATATGTCTAATAAGTGTACTAAGTGAGAATAAATTAATGGTATACATTAAATATATCTCATGAAATATGTTGATTATGTGTCTAGTCTCTAAAGCTACAAATCCTTTAGAGATTTTGGGAATGTGTTATTGTGTTATGTTCATCTAAAATAATGTAATTCTTAACTGATTCTAGGGTCACCTTAGTTGTTATCAAAGAGGGTTTTAGTTATTTTTGGATATTAAGATTATAAAAGTTTAGTGATAACCATAGGGATAAGCCTAAATATATGAAATAACTAACATTTTTGGAAAGATTTTTAGTGTATGGATTTCTAGAAATTACATCCCTCTATTGATACAAACAAGTAGATACAAACTGTAGAATAGATGAACATAAAGTTATTTACCTAGAAATTGATTTTTGGGTATTAACTCAATCTTCACCTATTGCATAAAATTGACAAAATTTCACACCTAGTTTAAAATTATTGATGGTATATTCTTTTGTAAATTCAAATTTTCTTTATGCACCATTTTGAGTGATTATAATATATTTACATAAAAAATAATAATTAGAAAATTACCATGGAAAATATAAAATGAAACCTGGAATATCATGGATTGATCAAAAGGTTCCATAAATTAATTCATCTATATAATTATTACAATTATTACACAAGTTCTAAATCTTATTATTTATGATTCATACTCACACTAACCTTTTTGATGTATGAAAATGATGAGAATCATAATAATATTGATAAAGGTTTGATTATTTATTATTTATTGACTTGAAATTTATTATATAGGGGTTTACCCACACTTTTATATCTGAATAATTTTATAAGAGTATAAAGTCACCACCATAATGGTTATATGTTGATTTTTTTCGTAAAATATCATAATGGTATGATTTTTTCATCTCAATTATATATCTTATCTCTGATGGAATTTTATGGGAATTGTATTCATTATAATATTTTTGTTCTCCCAATAGTCAAATTTACATGATTTGGGGCATGTATTAGAACTCTATATATAGATCCCATATAAATTACTGGGAAAGGGAAATCACATTGTATATTTAAAATTATCCTATGATCATTTACCAGTGTGAGCATGTACATTAACTTATAGTGAAAATTAATTGAATTATATGGGTCATACTATGTATCCATAAAGGTCATTTATCTCAAATGGTTGGGAGAAACTAAAAATTGAATATATTTAACAATTCAAGGATATGTTGATGTATTTATGAAATAGATTCCATGTATTTCCTTGAATCATGATGTTATGTTTTCAAAATAAATTATTCCATGTTCTATATCTGTTTCAAATAAACCTTGTAGAATAGCTCCAAATACTTCATAGTTATTAAATAAGAAATACTAGGAGAATCTATAAAATGGATTCATATAACCTAGTGTGTAACCATGGGGCATGACAATTCTTTTTTAAGAAGAATTATAGATCAATGTAACTTTTAATTTATTATTAAGAAATTAATAATATCACTATCCAAAAAAAATATCCTCTACCCTATATTGATGACTTGTTTGATCTACTATATAGAGTTCAATACTATTCCAATACTGATATTTGATTTGGATATCTTATGTTAATGGTAAAAGTGAGGATATACATGATACAACCTTGTATATGAGTTATGGAGACTATGAATTTATATTTATTCAATTTGGACACACCAAAGCCTTGTTTATCTTAATAAATATAATAAATAGAGTCTTTAGATATTACATTGATCAATTTTTAGTAGAATTTATAGATAATACTCATATATATTCTATGATTAAGTAATATCAGGAAGATAATATGTGGATTTTTTGGAATACCCTATGGAAGGTGAAACAGTATGAAAATTTTAGATTACTTGGATTCTAGATACAAAATGTATAATCCTTGGGTCAGGTAATTACAAGAGATGGTATATTAGTGGGTCCTTCAAGGATGGATGTTATTAAACAATAGTCAAGACCAACCCTAGAGACTAAGATATATAGTTTTTTCATATTGTTTTTATATTACCTGTGATTTTTTGTAACACCCCAAGCTTCCACACTATGCTTCTCTTTGAATAATACAATAGCGTGTGTTGCACGCAACATTGAGTTCTAACACACCACAACCAATCAGACTAGACATTATGAATAGTAACAACCAATTTGTCAAATTTTATAAATTTTATCTTTCAAAATGGACTTCATTTTTGGATTCAGAGTATCGAAATTAGCTTAGGGTGAATTTTTGGTATCTTTTCTGAAAACTTTCAATTTTTGATGAATAGTGAAAAACACTGAGTTATAGTTTAAAATCGAATTTTTTTTAAATAATTATTTATTTTATTTAAATTTATTTTAGGTCAAAATAGATACATAATACCAATATATGTTCAATGTAATTCATTGGAGTCAGTTTATAATAATTCTAGATAAATAAAAAAATTTATTGAACTTTTTACCGTTTTTTACCCATCTTTTAAGAGAATTTGCAAATTTACATAAAACATAACTTTACCACTTCTCTGAGTTGAATTTAAAAAATCCGAGACACACGGTTGATATCATTAAGTAAAATGTGGTACAATAATATGAAAAAAATGGTGAATAGTAACTTTTTACTTTTATTTACCACGTTTAAAAGTAAATAGGGTAATTAAGGGTAAAAATGAAATTATTATTACCCTAACGCATGTCCTAATTCAATTGGATAAGTTTAATTAGACCAATAACATACTTAGTAATAAAATATGTTCTTTAGGTCCACTTAGATTATATTAGGACATTTATTATTATTTAATTCAAAGAAGAGTTAAAAGTGTTAAATTCAAAGTTTAATAACTAAACCATTTTTCATATAGGGTTACACATAAGATAAATTAGACTATAAATATTTATTGGAAAGATAAAAATATTTCCTAAATAATGGTATTTTATTTATATTTTTTAGACATTATATAATTAAATTTATTTATTACCCAATGATGATGCAGTAATTACCGTATTAATGAAAGATTAAAATAATTGATATTATAAATATCCAAATAAATTAAATTTCTGAATTTTTATTTATTAAACTAATTTTATATGTTAAAATGACATAATATGGTTGGTTAGATGAATTTTTTTCGACGTAATAAAGCTGTTATGAATTTAGAAAAAACAAAAGTTCAAATAGTGGCAAAATTGACATAAAAGAGTTTTTAAAAAAATATTATATTATTAATTGATATTATGTTCCTAATAATCTAAGGTTTGGCCAAAAGTATTATATAATTATAGGTGTATCATTAATTAACCACTTTTGGTTCTCTTGGAAGTATATAGTAAGTTTATCAACCATATAATATAAAAATACAAAGTGAGATGGTAAATGTCAAACTATTTAATTGAGAGTTAAATCTAAAATATAAGGTTAATATAGTGACCCAAACCTATATAAAACAATTTTTTTGAGTTGTTTTATACCCATACCCACCTTAACCTTTAAATAATTCATTTTGGAGAAATTAGAAACCGAAAATGATTTTATTATAAAATAATATTTCTAGCTTTTACTAAGGTGCCCCTCACCACTCTTATAAAAGGGCACACCCCCTCTCTCTAACTCACCCCTTCAATTTCATTTAGCTCGGCCAACCCCAAAAAAAATACCCTTTTTCCTCTCCTCCCTTCATCATAGAGGACTTAATTTAGTCATAATGGAAGCCCAAATATCCCTTTTGATCAAATCAAAAGGAAGAACCAGAAGAAGAGGTAAATATTTCATCACCTTTTTCAAGTTCCTTTCTTCTTCCACTTCCTCTTTCATTGTTGTTTCCATTATAAAATAATAACTTTAGTATATTATATATACTGTGATGTTATTATAAAAATGTTACAAACATATTCATTATTCTATCCATCCTTTGAAAGACATGTCACCATACGTGCGTACGTACGGATTACCGTCTCCACGTCATTGTGTAATTGTTATTCAACAAATTATTATTTGGATGGTTATAATAATGATGTTTAATTGGTGTAAATAATAAATATAACATGATAATGATTCTTTATACATGATATAACATCAAATTATATATTATTTTAATATGAAAAGAATGATATTGTGGCTCATGCGTACATACCGATTACCGTCTCCACAAACGCGATGAGATTCATTCCCCATGGTATCCATTCAAGACTAATTTTCATTAGATGATTAAAAATAATTTTTAAAGACTTAATATAATTCTTAATATTAATAAGATACATAATATCCATAACAAACATTTCTTATGTAACAAATCATATAAAGGAAAACGAATCAGTTAACACCCAAAACGACGATAATACTAAGATATTATTAACAATGAAATGTTAAAAGATCATATATGATATCATATTAATGTATATGATTATTGTATAATTTAATAACAATTATTTCACCATTATACAGGAGTTTAACTTACCCTTGAACAAGGAAAAGAACAAGTTATGGGTTAATTTCACAATCTCTTCATTATCCGAGGTTGTTTATACGTAATTATCTATTAGGACCTCTTTATCATCCACATCCATGCTTCTTAAAAATGTATTTCAAAACATTTTTAATATTTAATAGACAATGGTTAAAAGTCATTTAAACCCTTATTTGACATTATACATTTTGAAATGAATCTTTCTGTCATTTTCCAAAGAAGGTACTTTATGACCTTTTCGACAAAATTAATGTAAGAATGTTTTTTTAACTTATACAGTGGGTGCATCTATTTTCCTCTTATATAACATCGTCAAAGATTCCCTTAAAATATTATAAGAATAATTAAAAAATAAATTATTTATTTTATAATTATACGAATTTTAAATTATTTCAAAATATAAAGAGTTATTTCACGAAAAAAAGATTTTATTTCATCTATGTCAACATCCTTTGATAGATTTTAAGATTATTTTAAGTTGATTTATTATTATACAATACATTCATATTGTATTGAAGGTTGTGTGATATTTTTGATTGTGGATATGTTATTTTTACACCATTCATGGTTTATAGATAATGTATTGACATTTCATATGCAAGTTTTAATACGAATGTTTATGTCATGTTTAAACCTTTTCATATGAGGAATGAATTGGACTTTGTCAGTGACGGGTGGAGCCCGCTATAGCTCCTCGATGCATCAGTAGGTTTCTTGAGACAAACTAGTTTCTTAGCATAAGGCCTTGACAAAATATTATTTGTAGTCTTGGCACATGGCCTTGACTATGTGGTTATTAAAGTCTGGAATTATGCATTCAATCATTATTAATGTGGCTATTAATATTGCATGTGATTATTAAACTAGTAGAATATCCATGTGAATAAGTAAATGCAATTATTTGATTTTATCTTTTCCATATTATGTTGATATTCATATTTACAAGGCTTTTGTTTTAGTCTTATACATTGCCTTAAATGTTTATTCTTATTTATGAACGTTTCGGCTATATTGTTATCATTACTGATCATTTGAGCTCACCCCTTTCTATGTTTATTTTTCACAAGATGCGATTAAGTATATTATAACTGACCCACAGGGATAGTCTTTGGGATCTCAGTGTTGTCCATGGAAACAATTTTTTTGTAGTTTTCCATTTTATGATGTAGTGTAAACCTTATGAATGTATCTAGTACTTCTAAGGCTATTAAACTAATCGTTCTATCGAGACATGATATTCTGTGATCATTCCAATGATATTTAATAATGCACCAACTCTGGATAACTAGGGTCGGGACATTACAGTTGGTATCAAAGGAAGCTTATTACAAACCATGGAAACTATATTTAGATAAACTATGATTAGAGAACATTACCCTAAGATAGACTTTGAGGATTAATATAGAAGAATTTACTAGAATTTTTTTATTATAGTGATTTTGTTAGTTTTCTAGACAATAAATCCCTAACTAGATACGACCAGGTAGAGGCAGCTCTAGTACTGATGTACCTAGGTGTAAAACCTACAAACACAGCTTTGAGGTAGACTCAAATGAGAACTAGTTCACAACAATGGGGCCTGCTGCACTCTTGGTTACGACACTCCTGGGGGATATGTTTAGGATAATTCTCATTTTCTATACCAACAATTATCAAGGGTTTATGAGTATATACTTCCTCAAAGAAATTTTTTTATGAATATGGATTATATCCATAAACTGTTCAATTTATGTTAAGTGTTTTACAATTTTGGATTTATTCATTGCGGTTGATAAACTAATCTAGTTTATGCCATTGTTTAGAAATGGAACCTAGTAGAAAGAATGGAAAACAAATAAATGCACGCACTCCATGTAGGGATTGGCCTCCAACTCAAGATAATTATAGGGGAACTTGTGATGAAACTCGTGCTGATCAGCTAATCACCGTACTGGGACAACTCACTCAGGTTATGAATAATAACCTTACCCATATAGAGCACCCTGATCCGAAGTGTAAAGGGTCAATGTTAGATCGCTTCATAAGGCAACCAAAACCAACATTAAATGGGGGTACAAATCCACTAGTATCTGAGAAATGGATAAATTCCTTAGAGAAAATATTCCATGCCTTGGGAAGTAGTGAAAGGGAAAAATCTGCCATGGCAGTTTACCACCTCACTCGAGATGTTGATCAATGGTGGTCATTGATTCATAACAAAAAATAAGATGATGAAGTATCAAATATGCAATGGAGGTAGTTTAAAGAAATTTTCTTAGAAAAATACTTTCCTCATGACCATCGAGCGGATATGGAAAGACAATTTTTGAGTCTGAAGAAAAAGGAGGATGAGAATGTCGCAAATTATGAAGCTAACTTTATGAGGTTATCGAGGAATGTTGCAGATTATATACGTAACCCAAGAAGTATGATTGATCATTTATTTGATTGGATAAAACCATTTCTCTGTTGATCATTTGTCTCACAATCTTTCTCATCATACGAAGATATTGTCACATGTGCTATCAAGATAGAAAAATAATTCCCTAAGTCTTATGACTTTAAAGAAAAGAAAGAGAAGAAGAGATTTTATGAACACTCTAGAAATGGATATAATGGGAAGAAGGGAAAATTTTAATATCCATCATGTAGTACATGTGGGAAGAAATAACCTAGTACTTTCCTAAAGGGAATGGGAGTCTGTTACAAGTGTGGTAAAAAAGGCCACCAAGCTCATGATTGCAATGGGAAGAAAGAGGTTGTCTATGTTGAATTCTACAATTGTAGAGTAACTGGGAATTATGAGAATGAATATCCTAAGCATCAGGGGAACTTACCTCCAAAAATTCCAAGGAATCAAGGATAAGCTTATGTTATCACTACTACTGAAGTTGAAGCTCTGAAAGATGTAGTGGAAGGTAATTTAATGGATTCCTCAAGTTTATCCAATATTATATTTGATTCTGGATCATCGCATTGTTTCATATCTTCCTAGTTTGCTAAGAAAATTAGATATTTTCTATTTGATTTAACAAAAGAGTTTTCATTCAAAACTCCTAAGGGAATTATCAGTGCAAAGAAGTTTTGTGAATCAGTCCCCATTAAGGCATATAAATGTTCTTTATCTACTGATCTCATCGTCATACCCACAATTGAATTTGATATAATCCTCAGTATGGATTGGCTTTAGGACCATGATGAGAAAATTTATTATAAGAATAAGGAAGTTACAATTTTTTATGATGATAAGGAGTACCTTATCTTTAGAGCAGAAATGTCACCACCTAATTCTTATCTTGATCCACCCCTAGTAGCTCAACTAAATTCAATTATTGGGGTGGAAGAGAATAAAATAATTGTGGGTGAGGAAAGGAATTTTCAAATAGAGGATGTATCTATTGTGCAAGAATATGTTGATGTGTTTCTATAGGATTTACCTGGACATCCTCTAGAATGAGAAATTGTGTTTTCCATTTATTTAATTCTTAGTTCAAGGCCTATATCGAATACCCCTTATAGAATGGCCATTTTGGAATTAGTGGAACTAAAAAACAACGAGAGGAATTGAGTAATAAGGGATTTATTCGCCCTATTGTTTCTCCATGCGGAACCCCTATCCTTTTTTTAAGAAGAAAGATAGATCTATGAGGTTGTGCATTTACTACAGGGAGATAATTGCTATAACAATAAATAACAAGTATACCCTACCTCGCATTAATGATTTATTTGACCAAACATGTTGAGCTCAATACTTTTCAGTGATTGAACTTTGATCTGGATATCATCTGTTGAGTGTGAAGAAGGAATACATTGCAAAAACGGCATTTCAAACTAGGTATGGGCATTACGAGTTTATTGTAATTCCTTTTGGATTGACTAATGCAACCACTATCTTCATGGATCTAATGAATAGACATTTCAATGAATATCTTGATGAAATTGTAGTGGTATTCATTTATGATATCTTAGTATACTCCAAAAGCGACGAAGATCATGAAAATCACTTGCGCATTATCTTGAAAAATCTTAGAAGACATGAATTATATGGGAAGTTTAGCAAGTGTGAATTCTAGCTTCAGGAGATTTATTTTCATGATCAGGTCATATCTATGGATGGAATCTCTGTCGATCCTTCTAAGAAAAGAGAAATCCATGAATGTCCAGTACCGACAATTATAACTGAGGTACGCAGTTTTATTTGTTTAGCAGGTTTTTATCGGTGTTTAATCCAGAATTTTTCCTGATTGGATAACCCATTAACCAAGCTCACATTTAAAGGGGTGAAATTTGTTTGGACAAAAGAATGTGATGATTGTTTTGAATAATTGAAGAGAATAATTTTCAATGCTTCTATATTGACTCTACCATTTGGGAATGATGGGATTGTTATTTATAGTGATGCTTCAAAGAAAGGACTTGGTTGTGTCCTTATATAGAATGATAGGGTTATTTCCTATACATCATGAAAGCTAAAAATTCATTATAAAAACTGTCCTACTAATGATCTTGAGTTAGTTGTTGTAATCATTGCTTTGATGATATGGATACACTATCTATATGGTGAAAAATGTGTGATTTATACTGATCAAAAGTGTTTGAAGTATATTATCTCACAAAAAGAACTCAACATGAGGAAAAGGCGATGTCTTAAACTACTCAAGGATTATGATTTCACTATACATTACCACCCCAGGAAGAAAAATAAAGTGGAAGATGCTTTGAGTAGAAAATATCATGGAGTTTTGAACAAGACGATATTTGAAAAGGATCCTATATACATGGATCTAGTAAAGATGGATAGGGGAATAACCATGGAAGGTGAAACATCAATTCCTTTTCAAATAGTTTCCAAACCATCTTTACTAGAAAGGATACAAAGTTCTCAAGCTGATGATAAGGAGTTTCAAAAGAAGATTAAAGTTGTGAATAACAGGAGATTGAGTGACTTCATATATGAAGATGGAATTTTGAAATTTGGGAAGAGACTTTGTGTTCCCGATATAGCTGATCTAAAAAGAGAATTGTTGGATGATGCACATTGCTTCAATTTCCCTATACACCCTAGGAGCACCAAAATTTATAGAGATTTAAAGGAACATTTTTGGTGGGGAAACATGAAGAGGGATACTGATGATTCTGTGTCAAGTTTTATGGTTTGTCAACTAGTTAAAGCTGAAAGGAAACACCTTGGAGGAGTCATGCAACCTCTTCCCTTACCTGAGTGGAAATGGGATTATATCGTGATGGACTTTGTCATGGGGCTACCAAAGACTCATCGAAGGAACAATACAATATGGTCATTATTGATCATCTTAACAGGTATATATATTTTCTTTCTATAAGGGAGGATTTACCACTTGAACGTTTAGCAAGACTATATATTAATGAATTTATAAGACTTCATGGAGTACCACTATCGATTTTTTCTGATCATGATCCCTGTTTTACATCAACATTCTGGAAAAGTCTTTAGAAAGCCCCGAATACTGAACTTTGTTTGAGTACTGCCAACCACCCCCAAACAGATAGACAATCAGAATGGACTATTCAAACCTTATAATACATTTTGATATCATTATCACTTGACTTTCAAGGTATGTGGGATAAATATTTACCTATGGTAGAATTTTCCAATAATAATAGCTTCCATTCAAGTATTCAGATGGCACCATATGAAGCGTTATACAGAAAGAGATGTCGCGCAGCAAACTGTTGGGATGATGTTGGTGAAAGAAAACTCATAGGCCTAGACCTTGTGGAGGAAATGATGGAAAAGGTGAATGTAGTCCAAAACCACATCAAGTAAGCTTAAAGTAGACAGAAGATCTATGCTGATAACCGAAGGAAGGATTTGGAATTTCCGGTAGGAGATCATGTTTTCTTGAAGGTATCTCCATGGAAGGGTGTTATACATTTTGGTAAGAAGGGTAAATTGAGTCCTAGGTACATCGGACCTTTTGAAATTATAGAATGAATTGGGGGTGTAGCTTACCGATTGGAAATGCTTCCAAGTCTCTCAAAATTTCATGATCTATTCCATGTATCACTATTAAGAAAATTCATTCATGACCCCACGTATGTACTTACCTATGAGGAATTAGAACTGGAACCCAATATATCTTATTGCAAAGATCCTGTCAAGGTTCTTGATACAAGAGAACGAGTGTTGAGAAACTCGATGACTCATCTGGTAAAAGTTCTACGGAGAAACCATAAGATGGAAGAGGCAAAATGGGAACCCGAGGAACTTATGATGAAGAACCACCTGAGTCTTTTTAATCAATAATACACTAGAAATTTCGTGGAATAAATTATTTGAATGAGGGGAAAATGAAACACCCCAAGCTTCCATGGTACGCTTCTCTTTGAATAATACAATAGCGTGTGTTGTATGCAACTTCGAGTTCTAACACACTACAACCAATAAAATTAGCTGTTTTGAATATTAATACACACTTTTCGAAATTTTATAAATTTTATCTTTCAGAATGGACTTCATTTTTTGATTCAGAGTATCGAAATTAACATAGAGTTAATTTTTGGTATTTTTCTGAAAACGTTCAATTTTTGATGAATAGTGAAAAACACTAAGTTATAGTTTAAAACAGAATTTTTATTTAAATAATTATTTATTTTATTTAGATTTATTTTAGGTCAAAATATATACATAATACCTATATATGTTAAATTTAATTCATTGGAGTTAGTATATAATAATTTTAGATATATAAAAATTTTATTGTACTTTTTACCGTCTTTTACCCACCTCCTAAGAGCATTAGAAAATTTACATAAAACGTAATTTTACCACTTTTGTGAGTTTGATTTCAAAAATATTAGACAAATAGTTTATATCAGTAAGTAAAATGTAGTTCAATAATATGAAAATAATTTTTGGTGAATAATAACTTTTCACTTTTATTTACCACTGTTAAAAGTAAATAGGGTAATTAAGGGTAAAAATGATATTATTATTACCCTAACAGATGTCTTAATTCTATTGGATAAGTGTAATTCGACCAAAAACAACCTTAGTAATAAAATATTATCCTTTATGTTCACTTGGAATAGATTAGTACATTTATTATTATTTAATTCAAAGAAGGGTGAAAAGTGTTAAATTCAAAGTTTAATATATAGCCCATTTTTAATATAGGGTTACACATAAGATAAATTCGACTATAAATATTAATTAGAAATATAAAATGATTTCCTACATAATGGTATTTTATTTATATTTTTTAGACATTAAATAATTAAATTTATTTATAACACAATGATGATGCATTAATTACTGTATTAATGAAAGATTAAAATAATTGATATTATAAATATCCAAATAAATGTAATTGGAGACTTCTTATGAATTAAACTAATTTTAAAGGTTAATATGACATATTAGGGTTGGTTAGGTGAATTTTTTTCGAATTAATAATTCTTTTATGAATTTATCAAAAAACATATACCAAATAGTGTCAAAATTGACATAAAATATTTTTTTAAAAAAAATATTATATTATTAAATGATATCCTATTCATAAAAATATAAGGTTTGGAAAAAAGACTTTATAATGATAGGTGTATCATTAATGAACCAATTGGGGTTCTCTAGGAAGTATATAGTAATTTTATCAACCATATAACATAAAAATACAAAGAGACATGGTAAATGTCAAACTATTTAATTAAGAGTTAAATCTAAAACATAAGGTTAATATAGAGACCCAAACCTATCTAAAACATATTTATTGAGTGGTTTTAGACCCGTACCCACCTTATACTTTAAATAATTAATTTCTATTCCATTATAAACAGAATATTATATTATTATAAAATAATATTTCTAGCTTTTCCTAAGGTGCCCCTCACCCCTCTTATAAAATGGCACTCCACCTTCTCTCTAATTCACACCTTCAAATCCATTTTTCTCGTCCAAAACCTACCCAATTACCATCTCAACTATCTTCCCTTTATCATAGATGCCTTCCTTTTATCATAAATCCAACCTATGGAGCCATTTTCATCAAATAAAAAGGAATAACTCGAAAAGGAGGCAAATATTTCTTCACTACTTTCGAGTTCTTTTCTTCTTCCACTTCCTATTTCTTTATTGTTTACCTTATAAAATAATAAATCCAGTATCTTCTATATACTGTGATTTTAATATAAAAATGGTACAACCATATTTATTATTCTATCTATCCTTTGAATGACATGTCACCATACGTGCGTACTTACGGATTACCGTCTCCACGTTGTCGTGTAATTGTTATTCAAACAATAATTATTTGTGAGGGTATAATAATGATGTGTAATTGATGTAAATAATAAATATAACATGATAATTATTATTTATATATGATATAACATCCAATTATATATTATTTTAATATCAAAATAATGATATTGTTGCTCGTACGTACGTACGGATTATCGTCTCCACGAACCCGATGAGATTCATTCCCCATGGTATCCATTCAAGAATAATTCTAATTAGAAGATTAAAAATAATTTTTAAAGACTTAATATAATTCTGAATGTTAATAAGATACATCCTATCCATAACAAACATTACTAATTTAACAATTCATATAAAGGAAAATTAATCTATTAACACCTGAAATGACTATAAAACTAATATGTTATTAACAAAGAAATATTAAAAGATCATATATGATATCATATTAATGTATATGATTCTTTTATAATGTAATAACAATTATTTCACCATTATATAGGAGTTTAACCTATCCTTCACCAAGGAAAAGAACAAGGTAAGGGTTAATTTCACAATCTCTTCATTATCTAAGGTTGTTTATACGTAATCATCTATTGGGACCTCTTTATCATCCATATCCATTCTTCTTAAAAAAGTTTTCAAAAACATTTTTTATATTTACTAGAAAATGGGTTAAATTCATTTATACCCTTCTTTTACCTTATATGTTTTGAAAGGAATCTTTCTGTCGTTTTCCAAGCAAGGTACTTTATGACCTTTTCGACAAAATTTAGGTAAGAATGTTTTGTTTAACTTATACAGCGGGTGCGGCTATTTTCCACTGTTATAAAATCATCAAATCTTCCCTTGCAAGCTTATAAGAACATTTAAAAAATAAATGTTTTCCTTTATAATTATATGATTTTAATATTATTTCAAAATAGAAAGATATTTTTCTCAAAAAAAAGTTTTGATTTCATCTATGTAAACATCATTTGATGGATTTTAAGCTTATTTTATGTTTATTTATTATATTACAAAACATCCATATTGTATTGAAGGTTTTGTGATATTTTTGACTATTGATGTGTCATTTTTACACCATTCATGGTTTATGGATAAAGTATTTACATTTATTATGCTAGTTTTAATACGAATGTTTATGTTATGGTTAATCCTTTTCATAAGAGGAATGCATTGGACTTAGTAAGTTACAGGTGGAGCCCTCTATAGCTTCTCGATGAATTTGTAAGTCTCATGAGACAAACAAGTGTCTTGGCATAAGGCCTTGACAAAATCTTATTTGTAGTCTGGGTACAAGGCCTTGACTATGTGGTTATGAATGTCTAGCATTATGCATTCCATCATTATGAAAGTGGCTATTGATATTGCATGTGATTATTCAACTAGTAGAATATCCATGTGAATAAGTAAATGGAATTATTTGATTTTATCTTTTCCATATTATTCTGAAGTACAATTTTAATATGATTTTGTTTTAGTCTTATATATTTCCTTAAATGTTCATACTTATTTATGAATGTTTCCTCTATATTGTTATCTTTACTAATCATTTAAGCTCACCCTTTCTATGTTTTATTTTTCCAATGATGTGAAGAAGTATATTATGACTAACCTACAGGTATAGTCTATGGTATCTTAGTGTTGTCCATAGAAACAGTATTGTTGTAGTTTTCCATTTTATGATGTACTGTAAACATTATGAATGTATCTAGTAATTCCAACGCAACTAAACTAATCAGTCTTTCGAGAATTCATTATTTTTGATCATGCCAATGATACGTAATAATACACCGACTCTGGGTAACTAGGGTTGGTTTGCTACATTTTTTGATAAATTAATCATGGATATAAAATTAAATAACCAAGTTGATGTGGAAAGGAGGAAAGTTCCTTACAATATATGAATGTGAAGATAATTTTAGGGAGCTAAAGAGAAGTTTGGTCAGTGAATTAGTACTTATAATACGATTTAGTGGAGAAGGTATTTCAAAATATATTTATGCATTAATGAAATGAATGAGATGTGTTTTTATATTTAATGAAATGGTGGTAGTTTATTCTCTACACTAACTAAATATTCCTGATCAAAGATAACTAACTCATGATTTGGTGTTCGAATTAGTAATGGTTTATTTTAAAATATGTGGGAATTATCATCATAGTGGAAGGGGTGATATATATATACTAACAATAAAAGAATAATGTATATATTAAAATAAAAATTGTTGAATATTCTATAAAATATATGACTATAGTAAATTGAAGATAATGATTTCTTAATAAATTACCACCCTAGGAAGGAAAATATGGGGTATAATTCTCTGAGTCAGATGAAAAATGATAGTTTATCCATGATAATGATTGAAATATATCCATTAATTATGTAATTTTAGAGTATTTATCTTCAAATAATGAAGGAATAAGAAAAATCCTAGCCTTCTCAAATGACTATATGACCATTAATACATGTGAATATTAAAGAGGTGTAAACGGGAATGTTGAGCTAAAAAATAAAGTAAATAATGTTATAGAGTAAAATATGTACCGTTTTGAAATGATAATTTTTAGGAATCAAATGTGTGTCCCTTCAATATGAAAATTGAATAAGGAACTGTTTGATAAACAACATAACACCTCCTTTTCTATACATATAAGAATTACAAGGATGTATAGAGATCTCAAAGAGAATATATGATGTGCTAATATGAAAAGTAATATTATGGAGTATTTATATTGGTTTCAGATATATCATAATGTTGAGGATAAATAATATATGCCTATGTGGATGAATCAGCCATTACCCATACCTATATAATCATTAGGAAAAAACATTCTGGGTTTCATCATTCGACTCACCCGAATATCTAAAGGCCATAATTCTATTTGGGTTTTAGTCAATAACCTTATGAATTAAATGAATTTAATTAATTTTAGGGAATATTTATCACTTAAATAAATCCTAATGATATATATTAAGATGGTGGTAAGGTTTCATGGAATACCACAACCAATTTCAAGTGATTTAGATCTGATGTTTAAAACAATGTTATGGGGAATTTTTTAGTAAGAATTGAATATATAGCTGAAATTTGGCACTATATACCCTCCTCAGATATATGGTTAGTATAACAGTAATATTAAATCTGTAGAAGATATATTAATTTCTTTCTCAATATATTTCAAAGGTGGAAGTAATCAACACCTTCCTCTAATAGAATTTTCTTACAATAATAGCATTCTCTCAAACATTGAACGGGCTCCTTATGAATTGATATATGAAGAGATGTACATAAATCAAATGTCCAAGGATTAAGTTGATGAATGAAAGTTACTAGGACTTAATCTAGTTAAGGAAATGGATAATAAAGTTTAAGATAATTAGTAGAACATCAGAACAACTTATATTTAAAAAAGTTTTATATTGAAAATTATTAGGGAGATATAGAGTTTGATGTTGGATACAAAATATTACTATGAATATCTTCTTATAATGAAGGGGAAGATTATCCCCCCATATATATGTTCCTTCAGGAATCTTGATCACATTGAGAAGGTAGCTTATTTATTTTTCATATCCACCAAACATCTCTCAGGTTTAAAATGTGACCCATATATCTTTTTTAAGGAAGTATATACTAAATCCATTACATGTAATGACCCATAGGTTATAAAATTTTATCATTTTCATTCTTATGAAGAGATACCAGTAGATATTTTTTATATTATTATTAAAACAATGATTATAATATTATTAGAAATAAATTCAAAATAATTTGTAGGTGAAATGATATATGTTTTGGAAGACTATTTTTTATGTGTACAATGTATTTTTATTCTAAATAATTAAATTAATAAGTACTGAAAAATGATTTTAATTAAATATTTATATAATATCTTCAATCAAATAAATTTATAGTCATCTATTAATTTCTACAGGGAAATTACTAGGAATAAAATCTTTTTTATGCATAAAGATAATTTTTTCTAAAAATAGTTTTCATGTGTTTTGTACACTTATTTTAATTTAAATTTATATCGAATATAGAAATTGAATATTTTAAAATGGATGGAATGTTTTTAGTTATTATAATAAACATAAAATAATAATTTCAACTTAATATTTTGGAATGTAAATAAGATTCCAATGTAATAGTTTGTCACTGAAGTAAGTGTTAAAAGGGTTAAAGGAAGGATTACCTAAGAGATAACACCACAATTATTTATGACACATTTAAAATTTTGATTATTTTAGTGTATTTTAACCTTAAAGTATCTTATATTATAAAATATATTTTTTTGTCAACTTCCCAGGAAAATAAATTTATATTATTTTAAAGTTAAGGGTGTTTACAACGGTTCAACTCCTCTCACTTATAATATGGAACCTCCTCTCCCCACTTTACCACAAAATTTGATCATATTATCATGATCAATATCTACCCAAATGACTTCCATACTCTCATACCCACACCCTATATGTTTGGGTCTCACCAAAAGTGTATGCCAAAAGTCGATACCGAAAGAGGAGGTAATTTTCATAATTGAATTTTTACAAGTCCATTTCTTCTTAAACATCGTAGAAATATTCAATATGCACCAAAAAATAGTATAAAAAGTATCATTAGTAAGATTAAATTTTGTTATTTTTGTATAATAATGATTATATACTTCTTTTCCATTTAATGGAAAATGAAAATATCGCTCATTCGTGCATACAGATTACTGCCTCCATGAAACAATATGTTTAATTTTCCATCACCACCTCTCATTAATTGTTTTACAGACGGATTTAATGAATATATATGTTATTTATGTCATAATTATTATTTTTAAAATTAAATTATTTTTACCTTTATTTCTTTCTATCCATTGAAGAAATAAAACATCTCATGGGCTTGTGTGAGGAATACCACCTCCATGAATTGTGGTAATTCTTTTTTCATCACTGCATTAAATGAATGGTTATAAAAGTGTATTTAATAAATAAATATGATATTTATGAAATGAATAATTTTATGGAGATGATTAGAATATAATCAATGTTAAATTATCATAATCACTGAACAAAATCATACGTGGAAAACATAATAGTTAACACCTAAATATTGATAATAATGAGGAATTAATTGTAAAGGGATAATTACAAATTATAATGGAATGATATATAAAAATATGTGTAATAATAATGTTTTTATGGATTTATAATAAGTTTAAATATTATAAATTGGGATTTTAGATGATTTAAGAATCATTTCAGGACATTAGGTAAGGATTACCATATCTCAATTTCCCATCATTGAGATATGTTTTATATTCACCACATTATTTATTTTATGTGGGGTATATACATCCTATTTATATCTTTTTGATACTTTTCATGAAAATAATGGTTATTTAAAAATAAATGTATTTTTCTCTCTTTAATGTGGTTTTAACTCAAAGGTTACTAATGTTTTAAGGGTTTATGTTACAATCTCAATTTAGACTTACATTATAAAAATATAAAATGATTTCCTTTCAACTAAAATGATATAATATTTATATAAGTGAAACTTTTATCAGCTCAAATTATCTTTCATATTAGTGATATTGGGTGATCCTCTTGTCTAATATCATGGAATTACCTTGAATTTATCCTTTCCTTCCATCATCCATGATAAAAATGGAACATGCCCTAATACTATTTTGGTCATCGGTTGGTCATAGGATCTATAGAGTTTCTTGATCATATTCCCCAAAACCCATGGCATGGTTCTACGCCCCATAATTCTTTCATATTATTTATCATTTTGGCTAATAATAGAATAATTAAAAGTGAATTAATTTAAAAACAACTGGGTTTCCTTTAATCAAAATTTTATAAATAGTTTTACAAAATACTAAGTATAGATTTGGAAAAACATTTATGATTAATTGTTTACATTTTATGTATAATAGATATGGTCTATTTCCCTATTAGATAAATGATAAATTATATCTTACAATTTTTTTGGGTAAAATATTTAAATTTCAGGAATTATCATTATATTTATTGTTTCCCGCATGATTAGGTTTTTTTATTTGAATTAATTACACATGTGGAGTTAACATGTTTTTTTATTCTATGTTGTTTTTTTATTGAAATGATATATGCGATTGATAAATTATAGATGAAAATTTGTATATTATTCAAGTATATAATGGTACCCAGGTATATTTATTTTTTCATATACGTTGATAGAATAGAAGGGGTAGCAGTACCCTAACTCTATCATACCCATTTTCCATATTCCAAATTAGGAAGGTGATATAAAATGTCTTGAATATATAACAAAATTATTTCCATCTTCCAAATTGGAATGGTGGTCTAATGTAACATTACTTATGTATCATCATAGATCACAAGTTATATCATAAGTTGGTTTGATAATTATATACCCTCCTAGAATAGGGATTTATTTTTTTGGCTTATAAATTTTATGATTTAATGTCTATTAAAATTTTTTTTCCCTATTTATATATTACAATGGGACTATTATATTTATTCATACACTTGAGTGTATGATATATGGTTAGGGGTGGATAGTGAACATGTACTAGGTATATAATACTAACAGCTAATACGGGCCCCTATTGGGATGCATGAAAAGTGGTTTATACATGACCTAGGTAATGGAAAAGAACTTGAGTATAAGAGTTACTTATACATGGATTCATGAAAAAAGACCATACCATTTTCACTTTTTAGAGGTCATGTGGGATGGATGCCTAGGGGTTTTCCATGGTGTTAATAATGTTATATTTTACATTCAAAATTTATATTTTTGTTTATGAGACCATATTTGGATTACCCACCGTGTATATATTAAATTTTAATTTAGTGTCACTTAATGATGTAGTGGTTACATGTTTTTGGATTTTTTTTAGCATATATATTTGTATATGCATGTTATCACGCATCATATGTATCTTTCCATGTTACCTATACCCCACATTTGACCAATTATATCCCATGTTTCTTAGGACTGTTTGGTCAGGAAACATTACTCATATAGCCATTGAGGTTATATAATTATACAAGGGAGGAAAATAATCTCCCGTTGATATTAATAGAAACCCTCAGTGTTTACTCTATCCTCTAGTGATTAATAGGTGTGAATGAGGGTTTGTGGAAACCAGGGCCACTACCTTTAGGCTATTTGAGATATAATAATTGAATAGTGGAATCATAACCCGTACTATGGTTTTTAGGGGATTGGATTTGAGAGTATCCAAGAGATAGGGAACTCAACACTTGGGTAGTAACTCATAAATATTCCTAAACTTCATAATAATAGTGGAAACCCATGTTACCAGGGGTATTCTAGGATATTATCTTTTTATTGAAGTCAATCGTAAATCTCGATTCTTATGAATCATGTTAGACACTTATTGGTAGGAATGTGTATAATCATAAGGAATTTTTTATGTTTTTCCATGTTGATATAGTGTTATTTGAATTCATTGGTAATCCATATTATCAAAGAATTTAATAATAAATAAAAAAAATTCATATATATTTAATATTTTGGATTTAGTTAATATGGTTCAACCATCAGTTTCTCTGACTATGAACCCTCTTGATAGCACTAGTAATTAATTCCTTTATATTATACTAACATTATATTTCAATTAATTTAAGGTGTTCTGATAATAATATAAAACTCTTAAAAAATATAATTTCAAGGTGTGTTTCTAAAGGGTGTGTATTTTGTTGAATGAAATGAAAATAGATGGAAATTAGGTTAGAAATGATCTTTTCAAAGAAGTAATTGAATTTAGTATGTTTTCCTATTTTAGGAAATTTTTTTGGATACAGTTCATTACTTTATTATTGAAAATGTATCCTTGTTGACCACCTCCTATAGATTAAGATGCGATAGGATGGGATAAACCACCCTAATGGATACCCAAACTAAACATACATAAATAATATATTGATTCCTTTTTTTCAATAATACATCTCAAAAATAGTCACACGACCCAATAACAGAAATTTTTGTTGACATTGGTATTACAAACATAATCATAGTAATCTAGAGTCATTTCTATATAATCAAACTCCTTTACATATAATTACTTAATTTTAAAAAGTAATACTAATCCTCATAACCTAGGAAAAATAATATACATGAAATGGTTGACATTAAATGCCTAGAACGGTAAAATTTATCAACACCTCATCATAGTATATATCATAATCATATGAGAAAGCATGGTAAGGGGAAATTTTCTTATTATAAAGATAATGGAATAATCTGAGTTATGCATAAGTCACGATATGAGGAAATGTAATATCAAATGAACAAACATATACCATGTAAAAACTATTTTTAATCATGAGACATTAAACCTTAGTCATGAAGTATAGTTATAGTCATAATAATTTGAAATTTCACTGAATCATAGTATTATAATGAATTATGGAACAAACATAAGCATATAAAATCTTGTGGCCAAATTTTCTTATAGCACGTTCACCCATTGACTTATCAATAATGACTCCCACATCTAATTCACACAAAAAACATGTGAAAAACTATCGAATTATCGTTCACACAATGAAATTGTGAAACAATCAACCCACATATAATTCACGTAATAAAATTGTGAACAAAGCTTCCTAAATCACATTCACACAACAAACATGTCAAGAAATATTATTTTGTATCATTCACACAAAAAAGGTAAGAACAAATCTTCTAACATCTCAGTCACACAAAAACATGTGAAAAATATTCCCACATCTCATTCATGAAATATATCATCATCACAGGTGATATAAAACCATAACCAATTAATTTGAGGGTGATATATGACCCCATAAATTATAATCTATACATATCAATTCAAAAAAAAATCCAATCATTCATCTAAACAGAAATAAAACATGAAAATAAAAATGGGTTTCATAAATTTTTGAAATTTTATAATAAGAAATAATGGTCATTTGATAAAAATAACATGATAACCCAGAAGGAGTATTTTAAAATAGAATATATAAGTTTATTTATGTACAATTTATTCAATTGAGAAATTTTTTTAAATGGAATATAAATCCAAAAAAATATTAAAAAATCATTTCTAAATGTCATCATACAAAGACATGATATTTAAGTAAAATTCAAAACCCCACTTTTTAAAAATAATGATATAATATATTAAAACTTTTTTTGAAAAAAATTACATAATGATACCTTGAATATAAATAAATTATATGAAAAAATGTAAAATAGAATGGAAGAATATATGATCATTGAAAGGAAACCCCATTTAAATATTTAAAAATGCATTTATTCAAATCCTATATAGTTAAATGAATAAGGAAATCTTTTTTTAAATGAATAAAGAGTAATAAAAGGATTATTGGAGAAAAATGAAATTTTACTTTCCACTCTATAATGTAGAAAATTGGATAGAACTAAAAAAGTTGATATGTAAGAAAACTATATTAAAAGAAATGAGAATTACTCTTAACAATATTAATTTTCATGAAATAATAAAGTAATAAAGGTGGAAGAAATTAGTGTGAAACATGGATCCACATAAAATAAGGTGGAAATAAATCATGACATACTAATATGTCTGATTATATCTATCTTTAAATATAATAGTTAAATATGGGTGATTGTAACCCATGGAAGTAATATGAGTCATGAGAAACCTTTAAAATTTTCAGAGCATTAAACAAAAAACCTGTTAAAAGTTATTGATAATAAAATTGAACATAAATTTCCATAAATAAATTTTATTACATGATATAAAATCTCAATTAGGAATAATAATCACTAGTTAAATTTGGTGTATAATAAAAACATGTCTCAAATATAGGAATTCAAGATTAAAACCCCTTACAAATTTTGATACATTTTAGTTAATACCCCATTGGAGAATGAACCTTGAATATAACAATGAATATTATGATATATAAAAGAAAAATTATTAAATTAATATTAAATTACATTGGAATCACCATTCCAAATAAATAATGGTGTATGATAAGGAACATGTTTCAATGGGTGAAAATTTAGAAAAAAACATAACCTTGTATTTCTACATATTCAACCATGATATAAAATAATTACATTGAGTTTAACATAGTATAAATCCAGGTAAATGAAGGAAATAAGTAAAATAAAGTATACAATAAGAATATGGACATGGGAGGTGATTCTAGGAGGAGGAGCATGGCAGAGCTTCAATGAGAAACATTAAGGGAAGTCGAGTCTTGAAGTGGAGGAAGTGTTACCCAATTATAAGTGAAGGGAACGGTTGTTTTGGTAGTAACCATTACATTTTAAATTATTTACTGTTACTATTAAATGTTAAGTGGCTAAAACGTATCCAAAATTAGTGGGAAGGTATTTTTGGTTCATGATTCTACACATCTAAGACAGCCTAGAGTGCATTAAAGATTTTTCTTTTAACTTTATAACTTTTACCCTAATTTAATTTTATCTTGGTAGTTAATTTTAAGGAAAAAAATTAAAATTGGACTTTTTATATAATTTGGAATGTAAATTTTAAAATAAATGCACATAATGAAAAACATATTTTTTTAGGAAACGTGTGTTATAGTGGATAATGTTTTATATAGAAAATAATATTATTATTCATACTTTTTTTATAACATAAATTGGCTTATTATAAAAAATAAAAGGTATCTAGATTTCAAAGAGATCCAAAATATAATTTCAAATTCAAAAAAATTAATTTGAAGAAAATACTAAAAATATTTTTTATTAATGTAACATTTTAATTTGGTTCTAAAGAAGTTAGGCATAGAATTTATATTGAAACACTGTGACCCAAATCATTGAGTCTAAGATGAAGTGAAAGATGACCTAAGTCACACCTCCCCATATGCCAGAGTCTTTTAACTAGAAGTGAGGGTCTAAAGTATACTATATAGAAATTATACCATCAATATTAATGTACAATAAATGATAAATAACCAAACATGTAACAATAAAAATCATATTACACAAAATACAAGCATAACTATAAGGAAAGAATGTTGAGACAAAAAAACTCCAATAGTTATGGATTAATACAAGGAAACTAATATCCCATAGGTCAAATCACATATATAATATAGAAGAGAAAAAAAGTATAAGATTGGCTCTGTACCAAAATCCTAGCATCACTTCATCCTTATCTTTAGACTGGTAGTGTGTTATCTCTCTCCACGATAAAACCTAGTCCACATCATTACTTATACCCAAAACAAGTGAGGGTTACATATTCACTGATGCTCTATGTTCACCAAATATGGTTTCCAGTATTACTTAGTAAGTAACCACAAACGTGGTCCAATACCAAATTGGTAAAACACAATATACATGAATTTCATAATCTTGGTAGAATGTAAATAGGAAATTCCTAAAATATATAAACATAAAAAATAATCGTCAATGTACAAGTACAAAAAATATATATCTAGGTTTTAGGTGTAACTAAGCATCCATGAACCTCAAATGTATGTGAATTGGTTCCATGTCATAAGAATGTCATATGTTGTAAACCTCATGAAATAGATCTTGCTAAGTGTCTTCATCCTTCTTTAAGGAAAACAATGTTCCACCGTAAAGGAAAAAATTCATCACCACATTTATGGGAAAGTCTTACCCATTACTCATGGGTACATACTCTCTTATAATGGTAAACATTCTTAAAAATCCTAAATAATTGACCCTCTATAGAATATTCAAGGATATTACCCATAATTTTATCAAACCATAATATATGGACACTCATCCAATTGAGATATAGAATTCCCATGGTCGATATTAAGATAGTTCGTTAACCATACAATGCAGATCCTTTACCAATTAGTCATGTCCTCTACGCTTCCCCTCTGATGAGTTCTCTATGTCTATCAAGTCTACCTATTAATCTAAACACTAAAATAGAGATTCCACCTACTATACACAGGCCAGATATAAGGAATAACATAGCAAGGAACATTATATCACAAAAAGTAATTCCAAAAGATAGTAAATATTACATAGTTAAAAAATGATATATTAAGTAACAAAAAAGCCATAACCTAGAAATGATATCATTCATATGTATTGTTAGCCACACACACATGTGATCACCATTAAACATGGACCTCACTTATAGCACACAAGCACAAGTTATCAATATAAAAAGTATGTCCCATGTACTACACATGCATATACATTTGAAAAATATTAAACACTAGTGATAAAGTATTGGTCATCAGTGGACAGTATCAATCTAGTACACAACGGTCCATTGTGGATCTTAAAACTTTCTTCCATTATATTAGGAATAGTTCCTAAAATTTTCTAAGAATTTAATTTCATTAAAGTAATTAATAATTACATGTAATTCATAAAATAGTTATGAATTTATTTCCATTCTCCCAAGGTGGAGAACCTCAAATCATATGTAAATAAATTATACCTAAAACCATGGTGTGGATTATACATGACCACCAATAATAAAACAGAGTCAACACCCATCCAAAAAATAATACTATCTTTGTTTGAGTCCATCCAATTCCATTGACCTCCATCAATCTTCATGAGATTCTATCTCATGACCTATATTAAAATTTCAACTAATAATAATTAAATTATAATTAAATAAATGATTATAAGACAACTCACAACCAAAGGAAAAAAGTCATAAAATCTGAATGAATCATCAATAATGACCATCAATCTAAAGCCATGACAAACCACCCATGGTAGTAATGTAAAATGGGACCATATCCCATGGGATTTGTCGATATGGGGAAGATTTAAGGTAGGTTGGAACCTAAAACTATTGATCATTAAGAGAACAGTCAAATGAAGGTTGGGCCTACATGGGTGTGTTCCAAGGATGTTTGACCATATACTGCTGTGGGCTTACTTGAAGGCCTTATTTAAAAAACAATATTGTTTTACAATATATCATTATTTAACATTTAATAATTTTTAATAAAAAAACATGAGTAAAACATGCATTATGATTTCTCACCATAATGGTAACCCTAATTAACTATTCATTCACTTGTGAATTTTAAATAGGTCTATCTTGATTTTTTTTAATATAATATTATAATATTTATGTTGTAATTATTAACCATATTAACATGGTGTGTCATCCCACCTCTCAAAAAATGGAAGTAATCTCCCTTTCACATGGTTTCAATTCAGAAAGTGTTATTATAATCATAATATTTTATGGGTTGATTTAATATTGTTATTACTAAAATTTATTTTATTATTATGAAAATTGGAAAGGACCACATGGGAACCCTAATCACCAGCACTGAAACTTGTTTTTTCCTAGAGGTACATCATTCATTCAAAGGTCTAGACATTTACATCACTATAAAACCTACATCGTCATTCATAATCCCTCACTGATCACTCACCTACTTTTCATCACAACAATTCACCACCACATTAGCCTTGTCGCATGCCCCCATTAACCCATAAATAAATTCTCCATCACATCCCTTGAAAATATAGTTATGGTTGATCCATACTTCTCACAATATCAACCATTTTAAATTATAAAAATAATACTATTTAATGATTTCAAATATTATATTTTTTAAAAAATGTGGACAATTACACAGGATTGGACCACCATTCTCCGACCCACCCCTTTTTCATTACTACCAATGGAAGGTCCACAATATTTTCCCAAAATCAAATTGATTAAAATAGTAATCTTGTCGCAAAAAAACAAACAGGAATATAATATAATTAAATTTTAATCACTAGGATAATTTGACTATGTGATATACCTTATCTACAATGTTATCAAACTGAGTTTTGGATACTCCTATAACACTCATGATTCAAAGGCATAGAAAACCCCAATTTAATTCCATGGTTCGATGGTGGGATTAACTCAATGTAAACCAAAATAATAAAAGATACCACCATGGGACATAACATTAATTAAATGACAATTATCATCACATGTTCATCATCATGGTACATCCTCTATCCATGTTGATCTAAATCCCCATCATTCTAGGAAAACTCCATGAAGACTTAGGAAATTTTCATCCAATTCTCTAATAAAGTCCATTAAAAAGTTCAAACGATTATCAAGATTATCAAAGATGAATAGAATTCAGAGATAATTGAGATATGATGGGATCATAAAGTAAAATTTTTACTAAGAGGAATCGTATAAGATAAACAACACAATGATCTACCTCTACATGAGGAAAACGAATTCAAGATCATAGAAGAGTGTAGGGTCTCATTCATATTCACTAATAGATCTCACATATATCCATCTCACATTAATGGGATCTCATGGATATATGGGAGGAGTGAATGTATGAATGGCCCTCTACAAATCGATCAAGGGTGATAAATACTAAGGGAGTCTTAGTACCCTAAAAGAAAATAACGACCCCCACCTAAGTGATTCCTAGAGACCCCCCCCCTGTCTAGCCAGTATAGGTCCACAAGCTATCTTGTGAGCCTCTTTATAGATAACCAAAACACGCCATATAGATGGTCATACCGGTAGGTAACTTGGGGTACTGCTCATGACACCAGCTAGCTATTACTTCTACTACTGCATGGATGGAACTGACCATGCCTCTATCCTTCTCCTAAGCTCCAATTAACCCATCTATCTTCTTTTCATTACTTACACACATCTTAATTATTTTTAGACATGAAACATCCTGATTTGATACTATCTTTTCAAAATAATCCATCCACTAAATTAAAAGTTTTAAATTCACTCCATCATTCAAAACATGTAATGAAACATGTCATTAAAATCTCCACACCATACCACATGTCATCCTTGAGAATTTGTGGTAGCATGTGAATCACACATCCATATATTCCCTGATCATCATCCATGAGTATTTATCCATGTTTCATTATCAAAAAATAACTCACCACCCAATGGTCATTCTTATTCTTAAATTTCTCTCATGCTCTTGCGATGAAATCCCTGACAATACCATAAGAAACAAAGTTATATGTTCACTATCATTGAGAATCTTGACCAAAATCTATGTATACATCCAACGTGACACATCATGGCTTATTTAACCAATTCCGCATAAATCAATGGACCTCCCACCATAGTAATAACCATATAAAACATGATTTAGGTTGTCTAATGACAAAACTGGCATGATTTAGTTCCATCGCAGCTAATAATACACAAAACTTGGGTTAAAATTTCATACCAACACCTCATTCTAAATTCTGAATTGAACAAATGATTCTTCACTATCAAAAAAACCTAAATATGTCATCCTTTCAAATAAGGCCTAGGTATATCCATAAACACCTCTATCTCACCCAATATAATGATCTCAATTCAGTTACAACCACCACATTTATGTACATGTGGAAAAACCTATTGAATACCTTCCGACCAAATTCTTATAAATGTACTCAACCTTAACAATTCATGCTTTTTGAACCACTGATCACAATGCGTTATGCCTTGAAGGAATTTGTAAATTGGTATGACATCCTTACCAAAATTTGAACCGAATTAAATTTAATTTTTGTGTTTGGTTCAAAAAAACATTCACACCAACCATAAAGTTCTCATATATGCAATAACACACCATTAATTTGGCTCACCCTCAAATAATAATAACCACACTCCAAGAATTATGTCCAAATCTAGTATATATACATCACTAAATATGAATCACATGTCCAAAATTCATCATGGAAATAGATACTCTTAGGTCCATAACACATCAGTCATCTAGAGCCACCATAACAATCCAGTTGTCCGTCTTACAAAATTCAACAACCCTTTCTGTGGTAGGATCAGTCACCTATAACAACATTGACGCTTCCTACCATAATAGTATCCCTATTGGCATCTCAAAATGCATATATTAGTCTACCCATCCCATAACTAGGTCAACACCAAACACATTAACTAATTGTGAAAATATATTCATAAATAATTTCCAAGAAATACCCCATGCACTGGACACCCCTAAATTTCCCAAAGCACAATTCATTGCTTTCAAAAACCCAATCTCAACATGGGATGCATTATCCAGTAGCATATTCATGGTCATGAACTCCGAAATAGTCAAGTCTCATCCCCCCACATAATTTTCCACACTGAACCAAGGTATCTACATAAACTATAAACTTAGGTTGATGAAAAAATGATACTTTGATCAATTTACAATGTCATATCCCACCATAGATACATATAAATACAAACCAACCTCTAGTTCCCTAATCCATATGAGATTCACATTAATGACATTGGTGGTAACTCCAAGGGTGACCCTGAACTGAATAAGTCAATGACCTACCACCATTACCTCTTCTCGGTTCATCTACAGAACATGAATCATCCTCAATAGTTACCACACCACCGTATTCTACCAATACAACTAAACCAATTAATAAACACATATATAAATGATCATGCCACAAATCCTCTCATAAAGGAATGATAACACCACTCTTTACATAAAACATATGGATTTATCTTGAATGATATAATTTTTGTTCCATAATCACACACCCCTTTAACTATTCACACATAATAAGGCACTCTCCCCACAAAACCCAATGACCCACAATTATCCTTTTAATTGTATATATATCATTCATTATTGGATTCATTGTGCATTCAGCCACCTATTTAGCATCACACTTGATCCATGATCACATTCGCATGCTCCCACCATCCTTTCGAATGAACTCTATGAACTAAAAAGTTCATTTGACCAAAGGATCCTTCCTTTTAACACAAGTTTTTTCTCATGAGTATTATCACTGAATGTGATCTACATTCCAATGTTACAATAAAAATCACAAGGTTTTCCCTAAACCTTCCATGGTCAAATATATGTAAAAATAAACTTTCATCAATGAAACCTATCCTTAAGGAACTAATATCATGGATGATCCCTTCACACAAGATATACTCACTCAATTACCCCCAACAGTAAGATACATAGACTCACTATTAAGCATAATCACATCTCTATGGAAACTATGTTCTTCAAAAAAAACTTCAAATAATTGATCACTAAGTGTCTCAACTCAAAAAATGTTATCTAGGTCTGTCTCTATAGATATCCCATTAATTCTCTTCCCTAGACCATCTAGGTTGAGGGAAAAAGACACCTATTTTAGTTAATAATGATTCCACAGGAGGATATGTGGAAAACTCCACTTTGGTTGTAGTTGCCACCATAATTAATTAGTCCCTTCTAACATCCTCTCATGCAAGATTCTTTACTTCAGAAATTAATTCTGAAAAATTACTTTAAAAATATCACTACACCACCCTTTCATAGAGGGAATTCATCATCATTAATTTCATCATCATCAAATTGGGGCACCACACTGTAGTCCCACCTGACCTTTCATCTGAAGTAGACGTTCATAAAGGTTTGGTCGAGTTGAGTCCTCCATAATCAGTATAATCACACACAAGAATCATATATTTCATGTGAATTCTATTATTCTAATATGATATATTTTATTCCTATTAGAAATACAACCAATAGTAAAATCCATGTGTGTCACACAAGCTGAAATTATATTACAATAACAACACAAATAAAGATTATATATCCCATGACTTGGTAACCTAGAATTCCCTTGAAAAAGTTATTCACAATGCACTATATTGAGTTTCATTAGTTGCTTTGACACATTATTATGTCTCATTTATACCAACTCCATAAATCATGAAAATAATAAATCAACTCTAATACCATTTTGTGACACCTCGACAGGAATCACCAGGTCCAAACTAGAGTTCCACATGACCATAGGTATGCCGCATAATAGACAAGAGGTGGCCAACTTGAAGCAAGGATATATAGTGGAATCTAGGAAGACTATACACTAAATAAAAGTGAATAATAATAGATAAATAACATAACATGTAACAATAACAATAAGATTACATAAAATCCAAACATACCTGTAATGAATAACTATGAAAAAAAAACTTTTAATGGTCTTGACTATATATAAGGAAAATGATCACCCTTAGGAACATATATAATATTAAAAAAAATATGAGAGTCACTTCATCCAAATCCTAGATTTACCTTATCCTTCTCTCCATACTCATTGCAAGTTATCTCAATCAACAATCAAACACAAGCCTTATCCCAACTTGTACCTTTAATAAGGGAGGGATGCCCATGTACCATAGTGTTATGACCGCCTGATTAGGGTGTGAGTAAAACTTATTAGGACACCATCAACATAGTTTAGTTCTTAACTAGAAGAACAATATATATCTGCATGTGGTAATCTCAGTAGGAAGTAGATAGATGATTCATAAACAGTTTAAGAATAATAAATAATCAACAATGCATAAGTAACAAATATTAAACCTATTCCAAATATTCATACACTAACCGAGATACCAAAAACCCAATTCTTATTTACTTTAGTGCCATGCTGGAATAATTTAATTTTTAGTCAATCACATGGCATAGATCATGATAAGTGCATTTTTACACCATTAAGTCCAAGCACATTCCAATTTGAAGGAATAACTCCACACCCACCTTTAAGTTCATGTCTTACCCATGACTATTGGTTACTGTCTCACCTATGATAGAACACATTCTTAGAACACCCAAATAATGGACACTATCTCATATTAAAGGATGTTCACCTATGGTTGATGAAACCTAAATATATGGAAACTATTATAATGGTGACATAGATTTCCCATGTGAAATTTAATGATAAGGAACCATCCATCCCACATAGAGTTTTCACCAATTAATAATTACATATACACTCCCCCCAAGAATTTAGATAATTCTTCTAAAGCTAACTATAAACTTGAACACTGAAGCATATATTCCACTGGCTATGCATAAACCACATATAAGAAATAACATATCAAGGAAAATTATTTCATAATAATTAATTTCATGAGATATAATATATTACATTGGTATTAAATGTCATTTAAAGGAACACACAATCCATATACTTAAAATCATATCAACCCCAAATATCAGAAGTCACTTAAACACACACGTAGTTTTGATCAACATCAAACATGGGTCTCACAGGTTACACACACAAACACATGTTATCAAAATAAAATATGCGTCTCATGAGCTACACATGGATACACATGTGATTAATACCAAACACAAGTGATTGTGACCCATCCATCATAGGTTTCCATTCACCTAGTGTCTTGAACCAGCTCTGGTCAACCCTGAACCGGTCACCTAGGCTGCTCCAAGGAAAGTCTCGAGAGGAATTCCCAATTTTCCCCGGATGGAGACAAGCACCATGGGCATTAGTAGAGTTACAACAGAACAATCTTTCCAAAATATAAAAAATTAAATAAACAGTAGAAAGAAATGGACAGCCCAATATACATTTAAATAAAAGTTTAACTAAACATTATTTTTAAATGAAAGGGAAAGTACAACTAAACCAACAACAGAACAAACCAAACATGACAACTAACTGACTTTATGGGACCCTGCTGTTCACTCTCCAATAAAATGATTACACATTTACCAAGGTGACCAAACTCAAGTTGAAACATGCACAAGGGATAAAAATAGAAGAAGACAATAGGCATGAGTATTAAAACATTGTATGTTATCCAGATATTCTATTCCCAATTTACTTTATTTAAAATCAAAGAAACATCAAATTCACGTTTGAAATAAAAAATATATAAATATATCTTCCAAACAAGGTTCCATGCTAGGAATTCTATTAACCAATTTCACAGATATGCAACTTCAACGTGAAAATGGTTTTCAAGAGGACTTCCTTAAAGAATGTACACCATTAAATAAAACATATATGATACTGAATTTTCCAACAAAAATCACTATATTCTGATATTGAATACAATATATTAAATGAGCACATGTCACGAGAACACCCATAGGCACTAGCTATCTGTGGGCCCAAGGTACCTCGTATCTCAGTGAAAAGTAACCATAAAAAATATATGTTCTCGTCCATGATCCACTGGTAGGGAACATACCCAAAACCTAGTGGTCCCCAAAGTAATCCTAATTGTTTAGTTAGTGCTTTCATCATCTAACATGCTACGTGAAACAGAGACAAAACAAATCTTGATCACTAGCATACTAGTACAGGCATGCCCATCTAGATACTGAGGTTTCTCTATTTGTGGTAAAACAAGTTCGACATACTATAAATTTCCATTTACACCTAAAAACAACATTTATGGTCACACAAACTCCAAATAGTATCTAAATATGTTTTTCACCCTTTTTAACTCAATAAACCATTTAAAATTTTTTAAAAAATATTTCATGAAGTTTAACAACGAATTACACATGAATTCTAATTGAAAATGAGCTTCTTAGGCCAAAATACAACCAATTCCATACCAAACTATATTTGGAATCCCCAAAACCATTTATTAAGTCAATTTCATGAATCAAAAAATTGTCCCAAATGCTACAACATTGAATACACATGAAAATCCCTTTTTTAGAGAAATGTCCAACAGGCCATTAAGCATTTTACCAAACCAAAGTATAACAAAGGTACAAATTTCACTTTTTATAAAGAGGGGTATACATTCCATTATCATCATAATACAATTTACATAAACCATTTAATCTATTTAGGTTACACATTCTTCTCAACCATTTTAATAAGAATGTCGAACGGGCCACTTACCGACAACTCATGCCTAAACGTTTCAAAAACCAAAACCCATCTATTTATAAAACCAAAACCACATAGTACAGCCATAAAAGGACACCAAAATTCCACATTTAATGCATTTAATTCTTTAATGAATTCATAAAAGTTATTTTATATCACATTTAGCATACAACGTCCAACCTAGAACTTTTCCAAAGACTGGGCCTGCAACATTTAGCAAAACAACTTATATTTAACACTCATAGGGGAAAAACACAAATGTTCATGCCAGAAATTTTTTAAAGTGGTTAAACCATATCACTATCATCACAATTCATTTGCAAAAATCTACAGAACATTTATTTGAACTAGTGGTGTGCACTTTTATAATGAAACAACTCCATTTTACAGAAATCAAGGCATAAATAACCATTTTATCATTCTAAATAAATCACCCAATGGTTGAAAAGAAGTAATAAAAATATATATAAGGTGATAAAGTAATAAAAATATGAAACTCAAATAATAAAGGAATGTTTTTGGGAGAACCTACATTGAAACCGTGGTGGAAGGAAACGCACACCCGAAAACCCCTGTCACGGGTTCAAAAACCCTATATCTATGAAGAATAGCCCTAAACAAACAAAAATCCCATAGAAACGATGGTAAAAAATAAATCTAGGTTTATCATGAGTTTGGGGAAGATATATCCAAGAAAAAAATAGAAGAAGAAGAAAGAGGGAAGATAAAGGAGAAAGATTTGATGAAGAAATCAAGATGAACCACTAACCTTTGGTAAGAAATATCCAACAAAGAGTACCAAAATGAAGGATAATGAAGGGGGAGGCCCCTGTGGTTGATATAAAATGTTTATATCTCTATTTGGTAGGTTGAATCACTGAAAATATAAAACAATTAATAAGATATAAAAGTAACAAAATAATTTTTTAAAATGGAAATGGGATCATGGAATGACCCATTACCTTAATAAATAACCCAAATTCACCAATATTATGAATTACTAAGGGGTCCAAATTGATATGGTGGTTTTCATAGTTCAAGGAAAGCCACATGGGATGTGAAATGGCTAAAAACATTCAAAACGATGGAGTTAAAAAATGAAAAAGAGTGATTTTAAATCAGGAAATGGGCTCACAGTTTGGACAAAATCTTATGGTAACCTTCCTTTTCTCCAAAAACCACAAAACAAGCTATGAGGAACCCTTTGTAGGATGACTATAGATATAGGGATCTTCAGAAATCAACATTCAACTCACCCAAAACCCATAAAAAGGATTGGGATTTCCAACATACCAGATCAAAACCAATATATGAAAAACTGGGTGTGACAATTCTCCCCACCATTAAGGCTTTCCATCCCCAGAAAGCCATAACACTTTACAGTTGAAAGATAAACACCTACGGATTCCTTAAAAACATGTTCCAGCCTCTCAATCCAAGGAAATATCATCCAAAATAAAAGGAACTTAATCCTCCTTCCCAAACAAACCACCAACTCAAAACCACTTCTTGAGAATAGACAGAAATATCAAGCCACCACCTCCACAACCAAGACAAGAACCAGATTGTTGGGAATTCTCCAAATTTACCCAACAATCACCCAAAACAAAGTACACTCACAAAATCCAATGACTTGGGGGGGATTCCAGAACTGGATCCCCACTATTAAATCACAACTATTATCCAACAAATCCTTAATGGAATAATCTTCGAGACTCGCAATGGGTCTCCCCACTATTAGAGACCAACTAGAAATAAAAAAATAAGAAATAAACATGAACTAGAATCGGGCCTCACCCACATAGGACTTCCAAAAATCTCCCAAGACAACCTAAATACCAAGTTAATAGGGTTAAAACATTAAAAATTTAAACCACCCACTGTCTAATAGAGGGGACAAGAACTGGGCCAACACTTTTGGAACGGATCAAAACCCCCACCACATAGGGCGGGGAGGGAAGGGGACCCATTAAGTGGGCCATTGAAACCAAAAAATAAATACAAGAACCCCCCAATACTCTCCACATATGAATTGGTAAAACCAATGCCACCCCTGATTCACATTGGTTGTCCACACATGGACATTTATTGGAAACCAATATCTGAGAAGTCATAACCATTGACACTGTGTGAGGGGTAAGTCCACCATGCTCTTTGAAAAAAAAGGAAAGGCATAGTTATGAGAAACCAAAATAATAACATAGAACTTCCTAACCACAACGGTGAATGAAACAACTTAGTTGATCTCCCAAAACCCCTATATATTTCCTGACTGCGTGAAAAGCATTGCTTCGAGGCCTATGGCTGGAGCCCTAATGTTTGAAGCATCTACTGCACCGCAGCCAGGAGCTACAGATCAGAACACCCCAAGAAACTCACTTTCTCAACAACACACCTTCATCTAAATAGGAACTCAAATACACATAGCAGCATTCTATATCACTCTGAATAAGGATAATAATGTAAAATGGAAATGAAAAAACACATCAACATCACTGAACACAATTTCTACATCCAAACGAATTATCACAATAGGAAACTTTTTGAAATCTACCCAAAACAGATATATATTCCATCAAATGAGTTGAGGAATCATCCAAAGAGGTCAATATAATATTTGAAATGAATCCTTAGGCTGATCAACTCGAAGTCTTGCCAATGGAGAACCATCTGTGGCCACATCACAACATCCACCATATCCTTAGAAAAATACTAAACAATAATCCCAAACTAAGCCCCCAAAAAGATCCCATCACAATACACACCAAGAGTATCACATCCAAATCATTAATAAGCATGCCAAACATACCACACTTCTAAAAAATGAAAAATCTACCCAGATAAACATCCGTTTACTGAAAACAGATTAAATTTTAAAATTAAAACACTTTGAAAAAAAATAACTTGGTGGATTACCACAATAACCAATGGTGTTTCATCAAGTCTCACTCACATGCACATTAACATTCCACCCATGGCACCCAACCACCATGCCATATCGTCCATCCATCTAGATATCCATAAAACCATGCATGTGAGCACCCATGAAAACACCAAAGGCTACAACAAAACAACATCATTCCCAAAAAATCAGGTCCCTTTCAAAGGCACACTAACCACCTAGTCAAAACCCCTTTTCAGATTTCAAAAAACAAAACATTCTTCATGAAGATCCATTTTCATAAAAACCAACCCCTATTCATTTTTATCAAATTTCAAAACAACCAATCTAATACAAACAATCCCTTTCCATTTTAAAAAATCCATCAATGTATCTATTCATAATCTGATGGCCACAGAGACCAAGAACATTTTAGGAAAAAAACAACCACTCTAAACTAATTTATAAAACCAATTAATTATATTAAAATAATTTTCAACAGAGAAAAAAAACCCAATTTAAAAAAAAGTTTCAAAGTCACCATAGAATGATCCATTCTTTCAAAACATTTTATTTCAACAACCAAAAAGTTTAGATTAGGGAAAATCTAATCTCTTTAAATAATTTTTACTTTATTCCCAAGATTTTCTTCACAAAACCCAACTTTACAAAACATTTATTCTAATAAATTTTGTAAACAAATTTTCACAATTCTGACATGAGGATTTTCAAAATAATTTTTTGAATTCAAGAATGTTCTAAGAGAACCACAAAAGGGAACTAGTGTCGGTGGGTGACTTGACCATATGGTTGGAGGCTACATAACAAATACAGCACCAACACAGAGAGCCTGGTTAGGAACATTACTTAGCTCCACATGGAATCCCAAGCCCTGTGAGATTGCATAAACCATTAGTCCAACTCCCCATATCATATCTGAACACCAAACAATCCAAAATAACCAAGGAAAGTAATAAAACTAAACTTCCCATGGAAACCTGAGGATAATAATGAGAAAGAGTTCATGACAATCTTCCCTCACTTACCCATCAAGTCCTAAAAATATTACTCCATATACCTTGATATTTCCAAAAATAACAAGGGAGCTCTAGAAATCATTGCCCGCTAAGATCTGACCTGCCTCTAATAACTTTTTGTCACGAACCAGCCAGGTTTGACCCAGAACCGGTCACCCAGGCCTCTTCACAACATGTCCTGAGAGGCGTTCCCGATCCTCCTAGGATGGTGACAAGAACCAAGGGGATTAGTTGAGTGAAAAGTGACTGATTTATCCCAAATATAAAATAATAAATAAACATCAGAAAGAAATTGAAATCCCAATATACATTTATATAAAAGTTTAATTGAACAATATTCGCACGTGGAAGTGAAAGTACAACCGAACCAACAACTCAACCGAAAAAACATGAAAACCGACTAACTCCATGTGAATTCACTGTTCACTCTCCAACAAAAATATCACACATCACCCATGGTGATCATACTCAAGCATAAAACAACATAAGGGATATAAAAATAGAAGATGGCTATAGGCGTGAGTATTAAAACTTGGTAGGTTAGCACTATATTCTATTTCCAATGCACTCCCATTAAAGAAAGAAACATCAATTTCATGTTTGAAATTAAATATATAAAAATATGTCTTCCAAAAAAAGTTCCATTCTTCAAAAATTATAAAATAAACATTCTTGAATGTTTTCATAAATAGGAAATTCTAGTAACTTAATTCAAAGAGACACAACTTCAATGTGAAAATGGTTTTCAAGAGAGTTAATTTAAAGAACGAAAATTTTTAAATAAAACACACATTATAATGAATTTTACAACAAAACTCCCCATATGCTGATAGTGAATACAATATATCCAGTGATCACAATTCCATGGAACACTCCTAGGCACCAGCTTGATGTGGGTCCCAGGTACCATGTACCTCCATGAAAATTAACAATAAAAATATATATTCTTGTGCACGATCCAATATTGGGAAACATAAACATAACCTTGTGTTCCCCCAAAAACATAATAATAGTATAATTAGTGTTTTCATCATCAAAATTTATATTTGAAATAGGGATGAAACCATTCCGGATCACTAGCATACCAGTACACATCTGTCCACCTAGATTCCAGGGTTTCCCTCTTTTTTCTCAAACAAGTTGCACATGCTATAAAATTCAATTTACACATAAAAAACATAATTTCTAGTCAAAAACACTCCAAACAATATATATAAATTTTCCACCCTTTGTGTCACTCAATAAACCATCTAAAATTTTCATAAAATGGTTTCAAGAAGTTTAACAAAACATTTCACATGAATTCTATTTGGAATGCACTTTTTAGGAAAGATTCCCACAAATTACATACTAAAATAGATTTAGAAGCCTCAAACCCAATTAATAAATAAATTTCATGAATCTTTAAATGACCCCAAATAGTACAACATCGAATACATATAAAACCCCCTTTTTTAGAGAAATACGGAATGGGCCATTAATCATTTAACCAAACCAACGTATAACAAAGTTACAAATATAAATTTTCATAAAAGTTATAAAAATACAATTATAATTGTAAAAACATTTACATAAACCCTTTAAAACATTTAGGTTACACATTAAGCTCAACCATTTTCATTAGTGTGTTGAACGGGCCAGTTAATGGCAACTCATCCCAAAACATGTCAACAACCAAAACTCATATCATTATGAAACCAAAACCACCTTTTACAACCATATAAGGACACAAAAATATCAAATTTCATTCTTCCCATACTTAAATAAAATCAAACATGTTATTTTATATCACATTTATCACACAAAGTCCAACCAGGCACTTTTCCAAAGACTATGTATGGAATATTTAGCAAAACAACATCTATTTACAACCAAATGGGTTAAATCCCAAATTTACATTAAAAAACAGTGAATGTGGTTAAAAAATTTCATTAACATCACAATACATATGAAAAAACTAGTGGAACATTAATTTTAACAAGAAGTGTGGACTTTTATAACAAAACAGCTACATTTTACACAAAACAAGGAATAAATAACCATTTTGCAGACTAAATAAATAATCCAAAGATTGAATAGAAATAATAAACATGTATATAAGGTTATAAAAGAAATAATAATATTATACGTAAATAATAAAGGAAATTTCTTGGGAGAACCTTGCTTGAAACCATGGCGGAATGGAAACACACACCCAAAAACCCCGGCCACAGGTTCCAAAACCCTAGATCAGTAAAGGCAAGCCATAAAAAACTAAACCCCAATAAACATTATAGTAAAACAGAACCATAGGTTTATCATGATCAGCGTACAAGATAAATGCATGAAAAAATGAATGAAAAAGGAAGAGGGAAGATATAGAAGAAAGATTTGATGAAGAAATTAAGAATAACCACTAACCATTAGTGATAAATCACCCAAAAAGAAGGCCAAAACAAAAGAAAACAAAGGGGGGTGTGTATATTTTATATAAAACAGTTGGGGATCCATTTTTAAGGTTTAATCATAAAAAAATTTTAAAATAAGATTAATATATTAAAGAAATAAAAAAAATTAAACTGGAAATGGGTCCACAGGCTGGCCCGACACCTAAATAAATAACACAAATACACCATTATTATTAATTTATAATAGGGAAGCATGGATATGGTTGTTTGAATAGCTTAGGGGATGCCATTTGGGGTGTGAATAGGTGAAAAATTTTGAAAATGAAGGAGTTATAAAAGAAACAAATTTTGTTTTTAAATCTGGAAATGGGCTCACGGTTTGGCCCAAATCGTGAAGTAATCATTTTCTCCAAAAACCAACAAACAAGGTAGGGAAAACCCATGGCAGGATAATTATGTATAGATGAAAATTAAAAACTCAATATTAATCTCACATAAATTCCAGAAAAGGATCTTTATTTCAAATGAACTGGATCAACACAATGACCTGAAAAACTGGATGTGATAGCTAGTGTACAAGGGTCTGATGTTGCCCTTGAAAATTCGTTTATTTTGATTTAGTATGGTTCTTAAAGTTATTTAGTACTTTTATTTAATTGAAAATAATAATCATCACATGTAATTCATTACAAAATTTTTAATATTGGTTCATACACCCAAGGTGGTGACTGTAAGATCAAATTCCATTAAACTATGCATAAAACCATTGGGTAGAGTACAAGGGACCACCAACCTAAGAACAGAGTCTACTCCCATCCAATATATTACTAGTATTTTTGTCTGAGTTTTTCCAATTCCATTCGACCTTCATCAATCAACATGAGATCCAATCTCAATCCTAAGAATTACAATTAAATTAATTACAAATAAAAAAAATATTATCAAATGATTAAAAGAAAACACACAACCGAAGGTGAATTGAATTTTTTTCAATATACTAACAAGGTTTAAAAACCTAGATAGAACCATGACCAATAACCCATGGAAGGTCTACAATATTTTTCCAATATAAAAGAAGAAAAATACCTACCATGAATCAACAAAATTGCAGAAATTTTAATTTTTTTTAAATTTTAATATCTAGTATAATAAAATGGGTGATATACCGTAGCCACAACTTCATCCAATGGGGTTTCATCCACTCTCTATAAAATATTGATTCAAAGGCACCCAAAATCCCAAATTCAATTCCATGATATGATGGTAGGTTCAAATCAATTTACCAAAAACCATATAAGAGAACACCAAAGGAAGTGACTTCAAAGAAACACTAATAAAGAACATTTTTTCATCATCACTTGAAAACCTATAAACATGTTTATCCAAATACCTATTATTCTCAGACAATTACACAATTATCTCGTGTAATTTTTATACAATTATCTAATCAAGTCTATTACAAATATTAATAGAAGATCAAGATAATCATAGAGGAATATAATTCTAGGATAATTTTGAAATCATGGGATTTAGAAGGCTAAGGCCTTCCAAGAGGAATCATACATAAGGAAAGGAATAATTATTCACCATAGAACAACAAATAGGGATTCAATATCTATGAAAAATAAAGGATCACACCCAGATTCTCTAACTGATCTCCCCTAAATCCATCCAACATTAAATTGACCTCATAGAGGGAGGTGAGGAGTGAAAGGATAAATGAAACACATAAAATAAAGAAATGAAGATAAATCATGAGGTTGGATATTTTTCCAAAAAACCAATATTCCCCCACTTATGTAATGTCCAGTATGCCCCACAAGCTGGCATGTCTGGGTCTACCATCTAACTAGTGTTGTGGTTTCTACCTAGATGCCACAAACCATGCCTCCTGTATTTTCAAGAATATTGATTCACCCATTGATCTTCCTTTAAAACCTCAAAACACCTATTAAATATGTTTAAACATAAATCATCTCGTTTCTCCAAAAAACCTTACACAAAATGAAAATTTTCAAATTCCCTCCATAATTCATTTCCCGTACTCGTGCGGGTTATTTCATATAATTTCAAGGAATATTTTAAAATGAATATTTTTATGATATGAATATATTTTTTATTTCCTAATTTTTTTTAATATTCTATTATAAACTTATATAATGATAAAATCAAAAAATATATGTATAATTTTAGAAAAAACATTATTTTTTGACTAAAAACCAACTTTTTTTAAAAAAACTCAAAAATTAATACTAAGAAATTTTTTATGTGGGGAATAAAAATAAATTTTTTATATTATCAAATTTAGATTATAAAATTTTTATGTTTAAATTCTAATAGAAAATACAATATACAAATAAAATAGATTATATTGAAAAAAAGACATTTTAAAACATTAATTGTTTATAATATTATTTATTATCACTTTCTAATTTAAAATAAATTCGTATATTAGTTTTTATATAATAATATTTTAAAAGTGTTCAATTTAATATATTTTTAGAAAATATAAAATACATAAATTTTTTTTATAAAATATTAGAATTATCACTTTTATACTAAATATGCATTAACAGATATCATTAAAATTATTCATTTATATTATAAAATTTAATTATACTAATATATTGATATTAGAATATTTATTTTTATCATATCATATTTTAATAATGATAATATTAATATTTATATGTAACACACACACACATATATATATTTATAATATTTTAATATCATTTTTTCATTATGAATTGTGTTATTTTAAATTTAATACTTAAAAATTCATGATTTCAGTATACCTATATGATATATGACCATGGAAAATATCTAAAATTGAAATATTTTTAATGACTATGTTTTTAATGACCGTATTTGAAATAACCATAGTTTCGACAGCTATAATTCATTAATATATATAGACATAATAAATCATTTATTCACTTCACTCTCACTTTGCTATAAATAATTCTTTAATTCATAATATATATTTTTTATAATTCATTCTCCTTTTAGGTTGATCATCCTAATTATAGGGTTTTTCACAACCCAACCATTCTCAAGCCTTGAACGTGGACAATTAACCCCAAGGGTCTCCCAAAATACCTTGGTTTCCTTCCCAGCATAACATAGGCTATTAACAACCAAGGTTACTTGTTAGAATAATGATCTTACCCATAGACCAACACATGTTATTTTAGTGTAATTTTCCCTCACTCACACAAGCCCTAGGAAACTTCCTTGGAGGCCACCCATTCTCACACTACTCTAGGCCAATCCTCTCCTAACGTGGACTTTTAATAAGGTAGTCCCCTCAATAGAAAGGCTAAGCTTGTTGATATTGGTAGTAACATATAGTCTATCAAGTCAAATTTTTTCAAGGGTGTTACACTTTACACCCCTTAAAAGTGAAATTCCCCATGGTGGACCCTGCACCACAAATTTAGACAGTCACAGTTCCTTTCTACTGGGTATTACTTATGATACCATTTTTTCACAAACTGACTATCCTCGGTCTATGAACCTAGCAAACTAACTATATGGTTCCTTATAAATACCTTTCTTTCCTTACTTACACAACACGTGTTGTTACTCACCAGTTCTCTTATCATACTAATTAATATACCCACATAAAAATACATATACTATCAATGTTATTTTTCCTCACTCGTAGACAACCTAATAAACATCCTAGGAGGAAACCCATCATGATGCTACTCTAAGACATGACTCGCCTAAATATGTAGTTCTAATCAAGTAGGCTCCTGAAAAACATATTTCACCATGTATACATCAGTAAACAAATTACTCTTTTAATTCACACATTACTAAGGGTGTTAAATTTTGTTTGTAAATTGGCAATCTTTAATTTTGACTATTATCCAAGGATTTTACTTATCTTAAAAATATTATTGTTTTATATCTATTATTAACTATTAATATAAATTCTTTATCCATGGTGATTAATAATCCAGGGTGTGAAATTATTATTTTTATGTCATTTTTTGTGACATTCCACTTATGAATTTATTTATAAATTATTTTTAGATTTAATTCATATATTTTATGAATTATTTACCAATAAATATTGAATCCTTTAAAAAAATGAAAAATAGTTGATAATTACAAACATATGAGTTCATGAAATAATACACTTCATAAAAACCTAGGCCATTACATTCTCACTCCTTTAAATAAATTATTTCCACCCAATTATAATTATTTAATACACACAAAAATATCTATGGGTATGTAAATTATCGAAATATATTCGGATGTAATTTCTATAGAGATATCAAACATAAAAAATTGTGAAACATATATCTTACCTTTGGATAGTATTATCTTTAACATTGAGTTTTTCATGAATAGTTTTAGAAAAGAGTATACTTTTATTCGGTATCACAACTAATATTAAATAATTTCATTCTATAGGGTGTTTATTATCATAATTTTATTCATAATTTATCATAGGATAATATGAAATGGGTAACCTTTCTCTATATTTTTTCCTTAAAATGTAGGGAACCAATACATCACTAAAACCACGTTAAATTTCTCTCAAGGATGTACAATTAGATTTTTGAAAGGCACACTCCCATAAACACCCACTTAGAAAACTATAATTATAAAAAAAGAAGTATTCTTAAATATTAAAATCATCGAGTTATTTAAGTAATTCTCTTGGGAAACATAATAGATATTCTAGTGTACTTAGAACCATAAACCAATAAGATGTTCACAACTTAGAGTGGAGGATAATTGTACCTTAATTATCATGATCCACTTTAGTGGTAGTGATGAAATATTATTTCCCATCCTACCTTGACATAAAATTTTATTGAGTCCTATTCTACTCATTATCTCTTGGGTTATGGAATCTATTTGTATAACGCCTAAAATCCTTTAAATTGAAGTAATGGTCAATCTTCTCCTTCATTTAATTGGTTATCCAATTCAACTCTCTTCTACAATAATGATATCATTGAAAAATAATTCCACACATAAAAAATTATATTGTTCCCTTTAAAATATTTAATTGGTTCTCTCTTCTATATTTTTGACATTAATGAAATTGAATATTATTTCCTTCATCATGGATTTAACCATGTCTTTTATAAATCCCCATCATTATTTTATTTAGTGGTATAAAATGATTAATTTAAAATCCCATTAGCTTATTTTAGGTTATTATTAACCCTTATTTTGATCATACTTCGTCTTCAAATTCTATCTAGTTCTTTAAAGTGATGTTTAAATTTTTCGGTGTTTTTGGGGGTTGTACATGGTTGGAAAATGGTTAGGGAAAACAATATAGTTTTCCCCAAAAAACCATTGGTCTTTTTTTATCCCCTAGAAGTAGGTGGATTGTTTTTCTAATCCCTATGGTGTCTCCCAAAAACCATGAACCCTTGGACATGGTGTGTCTTTTATAGTTAGTGGAAAGTTTTTTTAACTATGAAACCTAACCATAAACCCTTTCTAGATGTCTTGTAAGGGTGTATTGTTAGGGTTCTTGGTTACTACTCCCAATATTGCTCTTCCTAGTAAAACATTCATGTGGGTTTTTAACCCCAACCACCAATTTTCATTAAATATCTAAAGACCATTATTTATGATTAATAACACCCCCATTCATCCCTAATATGATTCCTTGGACTTTGGATGCTCACTGTAGGTGAAATTGAATCCTCCAACCTCTTCTCTTTGTGAATCAAAGCACAAGTGATTGTGTTCGATATCCTTCTAGTATGTGGATATACTCTTATTTATTTTATCCATATATAATCTTATATACTTATTAAAGTGTGAAAAATCATCATGTTGTTTATAGATATAGTCCTTGTTTTGTGGGATCTCGACACCATGTTTTATTTTATGATCTCATTCACTCCTACTCTCATTTCTGTTCCAATTACGGGTGTTGATTTGATCACACCATTTAAGGTAGGTGTTTCAATAAGGCTTTAAACTAAAATTAAAATTATATGATTCTTCATTAATTTGAAATGAATTTTAAATTGATTTAAAAAAAATAAATTTTATATTATTTAGTGATTAGTTTTAAAAGGGCCTTGAATTGTGAGAACCCCCAACTGTAATGGAATTTAAATTCTTGGGTAGATTTTGGGTGAAATGAGGGATTGAATTGAAAGTTTATTTTATGGAATTATTTGATGGTGATTATTAAAAAAATTATCTTAAATTTTGAAATGTTTTTAAATTCAAGAATTCGAGGAAATTATATGATTTTATTTTGAAATTAAAACGTATGTTAAAAACTAAATTTGGAAAATTGAATAGTTAATGGTGAAATAATTGGAAATGGTTGATTTTACAATTATTTATTAAATTATTATTTATAGAACATGTGATACTAGGTATTTATTTGTTTAATAGGATAAGTATAATAGGACTCTAACTCCATAGAAACTGATTGATGATTGAAACCCTAAGTAAAACATGTTCAGCATGATTTCCCATGATGGGTCCCCTAATGGGGTGTAGATTGATTTAATATAATGGTTCCCTAAATGGGTAGTTTATTTGAGTTTGAAACACTATATTGATTTATGATAATGATTGAGAAGTGTGAGGATAATATTTCCTAAAAATGATGTATCTCAACGCTTGGGTGAATAGTGTGTTTATTTTTACTTAGTTACACATTCCATTAATTGTGGAAATACTTTATTCATACCAATGTTTTCTATAAATTTTTTAAAAAATGTTAATTTAATATTTTATTGACACATATAATGTCTTTTTCATTTGAAAACATGTTTTATTGAAAATATGTAAATTCATTTCCCCAACATGTATTATTTATTTTGAAATATTATTTTGTTTATTATTATGTTATTTCCTATGGAGTAATTAGCGGTATCATACAGATATTTTTTCTCAGACACTGAATTTAGATTTTGGAATTTGTATATTATTCTCTTTTAGGACCAATAAAAGGGAATGTTCACCCAAGAAGTTTTTTGTGTACTTGATTTATGGAACTTAAAGTGATGGAGGTGACATGTGGAGATGTGATCCACTTTTTAAATGGGTTTTATAATCCTTTCTTTTATATATGTTATGTCTTTTATTGATATGTTTTTTGGGTATTGTTTTATTCATTTGATTATTTTACTTTTACCTTGAAATGTTTTTTCACACAAACTTGACTAATTTATTGATATAGCTAATATTTATATTATTTATCATGTGAATTTTAATTATTTTTTCACATACAGCATTACTATAACGGCTAAATTGCATTATTTTTTGATTTTAGGGATTTTTAGAGATTAAAGTGAAAATTAATCAATTTGGTATTTTTAACTCTTTTCAATAACCTTTATATTTTGAACATAAATTTTCAATATTGATCAAAATTGAGTAATTATTTCTCTAGGAAACCTACATTCATAAAAGACTACATTTTCAACCAGAAAAAGTGTTTATTAAAACATCTTGAGGACCAATAAAATTAGTCATTATGGGGAAAATATTGGCTAATAAAATTGACCCTACTTCATTAAATGATTAATAACAACACATAAATGTTTCTAAATGGATTGATTATATATAGATAGAGATATTACCCTATGTATCATCTCTCTAATAAATACTAGGTCAAAAATAATTTATTAGGATGGTCATGTGGCATGTTTAGGTGTGGGAAGTTGAAGAGACACTTCTGATAGAGAAATTAAACATAATTAATATAAATATAACTTATTTTAAACATGTCCAAATGAAATCAAATTTTTTGGGCCTAAATATAATAAATTCTAAAAATATATATAATAACTCCAATCAACATTCATCCATGAATAGAGAAAATTTAGAGACAAGTTTTGGAAGAATAATTCATGATAGAACATTTTCCACCCCTTTTTCCATATATTCAAGACATAAATTTCATTTCAAGGGATTTTTAGATTGACAGAGTGGTATATTCTATAGAATAACATCTAGAGAGTACGAGTATTTTAGTGATTAATAGTTATATTAAGAAATAAAATCTATGTTGTAGTGGTGGAAATGATTTGAGGACTTTTCCCTCTTGATTTTGGTAATTCATTTCATTCTTATTATATTTTTCTAGAAACTATTTCATGATTTTAGAAGGTATATTTTCAGTCCAGAATTTAGTTTATTACATTTGAATCTAGATTTTTGTTCAAATTGATTAATGAAAGTTGTTATTCCCATTGTTTACATTTCTTTGGGTGAGGAATCTCTATTTAGTATAGTGAGTTTAATCCATTTTCATTTCTTGACGATCTTCAGGTAATCAGATCACTCTGATAAGTGGATAAAAACCCATATTTGAGGACTCAATATGGTTTCTAAGAAATTTAGGTGTTCATTTTGACTTCTGTGAGTGTCACTAGAGAATTATTATTTTATAATTCATTTATACAATGGGAAAGAGTGTTTATAAAGATCAATGTTTTTCCACCACTACCTTATTTAGTATTTTTCACAACATATTACTCTTGATTTTTAATCTCTATTTTAAAACTCTAATCGTAATATGATTTTTTTGTTGTTTAAAATTATTTAAATCATTTCAAATCCTCATTTCTAATTTTGACATTATCAAAATAAAATTATAAAAACTGATAGATTGAGAACGTAGTCTGAACCTCATCTTGAGACAACACCTTTGTCACCACTATTCTACATTTGTTTAGAGAAATTATTGGTTTGGGTCACATTATTGAAAACTCCAATTTCAATTTCAAACTATTGCTGGGGAGGTTTCATATGTTTTTTTAATTTCTTTTATGAATTTTATTGGTTTTAATCACTAATATAGAGGCTTTAAAAAAAATAAAATAGAGGATTTTCCTAGTGACTACTCTAATGAATGTCCTGATTGTCATCAATATTTAGATTCTATAAGTTATGACTTTTCAAAATCGAATTTCCATGAAAATTATTTAATGATCTAAGAAAATTATTTCGTTATCTAAGAAAATAATTTGGTTCTTTGAAAAACTATTCATGATGCAAAGAAATAAATTTAAATACATTCCAATGATTTCAAAAAACTAAAAAAATTAAAGGTAAAAAGAAGATTAAAAAGAAATGGAAAATATTTTCCAAGACACTTTTGAAATTGAAGAAAATTTTCTTACGAATTGAAATAATATTTGGAATTAACTAAATTTTATGTGCATCTCCACACATTGAAATTGAAAATTCGGAACCCATGTCTGAAACATTAAAAAAAGGAATATAAAATTGATCCATTCATTTTTTATGAGAATTTGGAGGAACCTGAGCTATAATAAACTTTTAATAAAACAAATCCACTCATAGATGATCTGGACCATTAGGATCCATGGGAAGTGTTCTTAAATATTGATCCACATTTTCAAGATTATTCAGATAATTAATTTTTAACTACATATCCATGTTCATATTTAGTGGTTATTACATCTAGGTGGACTAAATTTTCAGATGAATAGGGATTAAAGGATGAAATTGGAGAAACAATGCTGTGCCAATTTGAGTACACTGGTACACATGAGGATGATGGTATCAAGACATTTTTCAATTTTTGAAACCATTTTTTATATGAAATTGAAGGTGTAATACAATCTATAATTACATTTCATCAACTAGTAGAGGTTGTTTGTGAGGATAAAGTATTAGTAAGTATCTCTTATATCTTTTACCTCTTCGACTACATCATTAGATCATAAATCTCATGGAAGGTAACCGGAAGAAAAATAATTTTTGGAGGTTTTATAAGATGTGTGATCTTAAGAAGATTGGTGAAATTTAATCTTGGTAGTTTTTGAAGAAGAAACTTAACCCACCATCATATTGGGGATGATCATCTGGAAGTTCCTGACTTTGGGCAGTGGAATCCTAACACCCACTTGAATTTTTATTCCAAGGATCTTTACCTACTATTTCCTTTATTTATTTTTACTTCATTAATTTAAATAAAAATTTTATTCTTTTATTATATTGGTTTCCAAGATTCATCTTTTATAAGGATAGAACATGGCTGCTACTGGTTAATAAAAACCAGGTTGTTACTTTCCTTCCAACTTTATTTTTCATATCATATCTTCTTGATTTTAAATTATCATTTAAATTATGTACAATATTGAAATTTTAAAAAATAAGTTTTGGGGTAGGATCATCATTGGTAGTTTATGATTTTTTATATTTAGTATTTTTGTTTTGATTTTTTTGTGTTTTATTTTCAAATTTAAAGTTTTATATTTTCTTCCAAAATTTTTGTGTATTATTTTCAAATTTTTTGTTAAAAAAATAGATACCTTAAATTATTACCATTTTCATTTTTTTATCCCATTTCAATTATTGGACCGATTTATCCCTTGAAACTGACCATAAATGAATACCAAAAAAGACATTATTTCAAGTTCAAAACATTGTAAATTTCAATAAAATACATCTAATTTTTTAATCGCATGCCATATCTCATTGCCTTTATCATTGAAATCACATTACTATAAGTCTTTTGAACCCTTTATAAAAAATTCATCACATTCACCTCATTTCTTGAGAGAACCGATCCATTCATGTATTAACCAGAACATCATTTATTAATATCAAAACATGAGGGTTGAAGTAATTGTCTTTAAAATGATTGTGGAAACTATATGGATTATAAAATCTACATTTTAAAGGTAATTATTTTTATTTTATACTTCCCTATACATTTTTTCTTCTTGATCCCGTTATATTAATTTAAAATCAATTGCATATTCCACTTTACATGCCAATTTCTCCCTTCAAACCTCCTCAAAAAGTGAAAATTCTTGATCTAGTTGAACTTAATTATAGGGTAATCTGAATTGTGTTGTGATACATCATGTGTTGTTGATTTTTTAAAAAATTAAAATTCTGAATATTTATTTTCTCATTAAAAAAATATATTACTAAAATTGGTTCCCTTCTGTTGGTTTTATGAAAAATGGAGCAGTGCCTAATCAGAGATATCAATGAAATAATTATGTGCATATTTTCAATTTCAAGAGAAAAAAAAGTAAAGAGAAATTTTATTTTTTAAAAATAAAATATTTATTGAATGGGTTGAAAAATATATTTTCAAAGATAATTTGATCTGATTTTATTCTAAGGGGGTGATTTGGATACCATACTTGAGTGAAACTTCGAATCATATAATTTTTTCCTCAAAAAGATCCCAACCCTCTATGTTTAGTCTCATAATTTCTGACATTGAAACCCTAAAAAACTAAAGAAATAGGAAAACCATTAAAAATTATCATGATAATAAAAATTTATTGGCTCACATCGGGTGAATATTTATAAATTTATCAAGCCTAAGGTGATTCTTTCATGATTTTGGATGTGAAAATCCTTGATGAAAATCCATATCTGTGTGTTGATAGAAAATTAAAGTGTGGTAAGTGTGTTATGTGGTTGATATGAGAAATGAAGTGTAATTGGATTTGATGATCTTAATGGAGAACTGTAATTTCTATGTTTTGATTATTCCTTATATCTTTTGTTTTTTTGTGTTAAATCGGTGGATCTCATGGGTATATTCTGAATTTGTCTTAATTTTATTTTGGTGATCAATTGTTTAGGAGTCCAAGTGATAAGTGTGGAGGAAATGATTAATATAGTATATATATTATTTATATTGTCTATTTTAATTATTTTATCCCCTCTAAATTAACAATTTTATCTGAATTGCCTTTTTTTTGGATTTTAGTATTGTTTTGAGGTTAAAAGTGAAAATTTCTCACTTTTTTAATTTTAACTATTTTCAATCACTTCTATATTTTGAGCATAAATTATTCAATACTGAGCCATATTAAGAAATTATTTTTTTTGGCTTCAATGTTTTATATAATAAAATGTTCTCAATAGATCCAATTATTGATTTTAACTTCTTAGGCCCCAAATAAATCATTAATTATGGAATCATATTTGTCCCATAGAATTGAACCCACATCATTACATGTACCATAACTCCATATATTGGTGTCCAAATGGAGTTATTCTATATTGAAAGAGATTTAATATTTTAAAGGTCATATATCTAATAAATACCATGTTTAAATTAATTCATTATGAATTTCATATGGCCTGTGTAGGTGGTGGAATTTGAGGATACACTTTTGATATAAAAGTTTTATGTCATTAATCCAGATATAAATTTTTTTACATGTGACCAAATGACCCTATATTTTGAGGGTATATATGTAGTTGTTATCAAAATAAAAATTTATATATGACCTATAATTTATATTACATAGGGAAGAGGGCCAAATTATTTCTAAATTTCATAGGATAAATTCAAGACATAACATTTTCCACCACTTTTTAAAATATATTCCACACATCACCTTTATTCCAATGGATGCCTAGATTTAGGGAGTGTTACATTATAGAGAATAATGGATATAAAATTGGAGTATTCTAGAATTTATCAAAACTATGAAGGTATAAAAATCATGTGGTTATGGAAGTAGAGGTCCAAGGATTATTCCCTTTTTGAGTTTCGGACTTCAGTATATTCTTATTATATTTTTCAGGAAATTTTTTTCATGATTAGAGAAGTTCTATTTTCCTTTTTGAATTTACTTTATTCTATTTTTATCTAGTATGTTCTTTATATTATTAAGGTAAATTTGTTATTCTAATTATATAAATTTCTTTGGATGAGGTTTCCCCATTGAGCTTATAGAGTTTAAGCAGTTTTGGTCACTCGAAGGTCTTCTGGTAATCATATCACATTTATAATTGGATCAACATCCATATTTGAGGTCATCATATGATCTCTTTGAGATTTATGTGTTCACTTAGATAATTTTCGGTGATAATTTAGAAATATCATTTTATAATTCAATCAGGGAATGACAAATGCAGGGTCTGGAGATCAATTTTTTCCACCATTCCCATCTTTAGTTTGTTTTTTCAGACCAACATACTTATGATTTATAATATCTAACTCTAAATTCCAATCATAATCTAATTTTGGAATTTAAAATTTTTTAACTCTTTTTAAATATCCATTTCTAATTATTTACATTAACAATAACAAATTTAAATAGTGAAAGTTTTACAGCTAATTCTGCAACCTCCTCATGAGACAACCCTGTGGTCACCATTATGAGGCATATCTTAAGGGGAAAATTTTTATTGGGGTAATGTGACTGAAAACCATAGTATAAATTTGGACCATTTTTTGCGTAGTTTTACTATGATTTACATTTGTCTTTTTAAAATTTTAGGGTTTTAATTAATAATTCAGCATCCTGAGAAAACCAAAAAAATGTATTTTTATAAGGACTACTCTTATTCCTTTCCAAATAATAAAAAATTTGAGGAGTCTAATAATGAATAATTTTTAAAACCTAAATTCCATGAAAATAAATTCATTATATAATAAATTATTTTCACGATCCAACAAAATTAGTTGGTGCTTCAACAAAATATTCATGATATAAGAAAATAAAAGGAAGTTTTTGTCAATGATTCCAATGAATTGAAAAAACTGAAAGATAAAAATATATGGAAGAAAAAAAGTCTTATTCCAACAAATTGTTATATTTAATATCCATTTTTTCTGAATTGAATAATTCTTAGGAATATCATTTTTAAAATTTAAAGTAAAATGTTTCCATGATTCACTAGTTGATGTGTCTTTGGAAAATATTTGGGATGATTTTGTTGAAAAAAAATTTTGTGAGAAAGCTCACTCATTAAATTTTAAAATATATTACTTTTTATGATACTTTGGAAAAGGAGAAAGAGAATCTTGAGGCATTTAGTTTTTAAGTGAATTTGCAGGAAGCTGAGCTGCTACCAAGTTTTAATACAATTTTTTTCTACTAAATGAAAGAGTTAAAATCTAAGAAGCCATGAGGGAAGTATTAAACCTTGATCCTATTTTTCAAGATTATTTTGATAATAACTTTTAAACTACTTTTCCCTTTGTATAAATAGGTCACGTTGTTTCTCAGTGGGAAAATATATCAAATGAATAAGAATTAAAGGATAAATTTAAATAAATAATCATGTGGCTATTTGAGTACACTGGTACAAATAAGGATGGTGTAACTGAATCATTTTTAAAAGAATAAACCATTTTTCAAGATGAAATTTAAGATGGACCACATCATATAACTACATTTCATCAACTAGTGGTGTTCGTTTATAAAGATAATGTCTTTGGAAGTATCCCTTATAATTGTTTCTCTCTTCCACTACTTCTTTTGAACATCATACTCATGTAATGGAACCTGAATAAATTTAATTTTAGGATATTATTCATGATTTTTAGTCTGAATAAGACTAAAGAAATTTTATTTATCTCGTTTTTAAGAAGAAGCGTTACTCTCCTTTAGGTCATGGATGATTAGATAGAACTTCCAGATGTTGGGTACTAAAATCCAAGAACTCACTTAGGGGTTCATTAAATCAATCCATTCCCTAATATTTATTTTTTATTTTTTATTTCCATGATTTAAATGTAATTTTGATTCTATTTTTTTATGTATCTATCCAAGTTGTAGCTTTTAGGGGGCTAGATTAAGGCTATTATAGATCAATAAAAACTAGGTTGTGTTTTTTTAATATAATTCAACAGAACTTAAAATATTCAAAAAAAGAGTTACAAGAGTCTAATGGAAGTAAATTAACATTTATCCCTATGGAGAATATTAAAATAAAAACTAGGTTGTTTCTTTACTTACCACTATAATTTTTCATGCAGTATATTTTTTTCATTTCTCCTATAAACTAGTCAAAATTATAACATTATAAAATATAAGTGTGGGGGAATTCCATGGTAGTTTAGGATTTTTTCTATTTATTAGTTTTTGTTTTTTTTTCTTTTTAATATTCTATTTTCAGTTTTTTTTAATATTTTTTTGTATTCTTTTCATATATTGTGTTAAAAATGCAATCTTAAATGATTACTATTCTCATTTTTGAAACAAATTTCAATGTGTAAAAAATGTATCCCTTGAAACTAATTGTAAATGAATTCTGAAAAAGGCATTGTTTCAAGTTCAAAAACATTCATAACATTATGAAAAGACCTTTAATTTTTTAATATCATCCCACATCTCACTATATTTATCATTGAAATCTCCTTAAAGTGATTATTTCGATCCCATTTTGATATATTCACATTGAACACATTTTTTTAGAGAACCAGTCCATGCATTTTGTAACCAAAACATGATTTCATTCTTTCAAATTTTAAGGATTGAGGTACTTGTGTTTTAAATGACTGTGGAACTTATTTAGGTTTCAAAAGCCACATTTTCAATATAATACTTTTTTCTTTGTACTTAATTATATGTTTTATCCTTATGATCCCTTAGTAGATATGTATATCTGATTAGATTAACCACATTACAAGAATATTTTCCCTTTCTTACCTTCCTTGAAAGTGAAAGTACATGATCTAGTTAAACATAAGTGTAGGGGAATCTGACTTATGGTGTGATACATCATTTGATACAATATTGGGTGGAAATTAAAATTATAAATAAAAGTTTTTTTATGATGACAAAAATACATTACTAAATGATATGACCTTATTCATATTTCAAAAAAATGGAGTTATGCCTTTCCAGAGCTCTCAAAGAATGAAATTTGTGTCTACATAGAGGTTTTGAGAGAAAAAATTTGAAGACAAATTTCATTCTCTATGCTGAAATATTAATTAAATTATATGGAAAATATATTTTCATAGATTATTAGATATGATTTCCTTTTATGGAGATCGATGAGGAGACCATACTTACGTTAAAATTAGATTCATACACTATTCACTTCAAAAAGATCAAAATCCTTTTAATTTGTCCTTAGAATTTTAGACATTCAAAACCTACCAACCTAAATCCATAGAACAACCCTGAAAATTAATCATAATAATCACATGTACCTAGATCACATCTATTGGATATATAGTAATTACCCAAGACTATGGTGATTCATTCCTGTGTTTTGATGAGAAAATAATTTTTTAAAATCCACATATGTGTGTTGAGAGAAAATTAATGTGAGGTAAATGTTTTGTGTGCAAGAGAGGGAAAAAGAAGATAAAATGGATGGAATATTCTAAATGGATAACATGGAATATTTTTTTATGTGGCATGATATCGTTTGTTTCTTGCTGTAAAATTGGTGGTTCACATGGGTATTTTTTTTGAATTTTTCTTAGTTTGATTTTAGTTATCACTTGTCTAGGAGTCCAAGTGATAAGTGGGGCGAAATTTATATACATTATATTTACATTAATTATAATATGTATTTTATATATTTTACCCCTTACAATTTATCAATTTTATTTGAATTAAATTATTTATTGGATTTTTTGGATGTTTTGATTTTAAAGGTGAAATTTTCTCAATTATAGAATTTTAACAGATTTCAATCACATTAGTATTTTGAGAATAAAATTTCAATATCTATCCAAATTGTGTAGTTATTTTTTCTGGTTTTCTACCTTCGTGTACTACAAAATTTATAACTTTTCCATGTGTTTATTTGAAATTATTGACTCCCAAATAAATCATTCATTATGTAAAGTTTTTTTGGCTGATAGAATTGACATCACCTAATTAAATGAGGGATAAATCTGGGTACATTTGTTTGAATTGGCAGATTCAAGGTTTAAACTATGTAGGACTAGAATTATCATATATAAATTAAATAATAGCTTTAAACTAATTCATTGATAAGATCAAGTGGCATATGCCAGTGTAGGAATTGGAAAAGATACTTCCACCATAAAAATTTAACTTCATTAATCTTGATAAAAGTTATCCAACATGTATAAAAATTACATGAAATTTTTAGGAACGATATATAATTATTTCTAGAACAAATCTATCGATGAAATTCAATAGATATTCATCTAGTAAGTGGTCTAAATATAAGACAACTTTTTTAGGATAGATTCTATAATGAACATTTTCCTCCCCATTTTCCTATATATTCAAGACATCTCATACATTTCATAGGATTAGTAGAATGATGGAGTGGTCTATGATAGATAATAATATATATATAACATATATATTCTAGGATTTTACTGAACTATGAACGTCTAAATGTCATGTGGTAGTGGTGGTGGAGATCCAAGGATTCTTACCTTTTGACTTTGGTACTTCATTATATTATTATTATACTTTTCCAGGAAATAATTATCATGATTGAGGGAGGTATATTTTAATTAATTAATTTAATTTATTATATTATTGTATGGAGTGGTTTTCAAATTTTAACATTAAATTCATTATTCTCACTATTGAAATATCATTGGGAGAGGACCCCCATTGAGAAGAGTGAGTTTAATCTCTTTAAATTTCTCAGTAGTCTCTAGGTAATCAGATCACTCTGATAAGTAGATCAACACACATATTTTAGGTCATTATTTGGTGTATATTAAATCATGTTTTCAACATGGAGGTCTTTGAGTTAACATTTATAAATATAATTTGATAATTCATATAGATAATGATAAAGTGTGTGTTTAAAGATCATTTTTTTCCACCAATACATTATTTAGTTTGTTTCTTCCAGTCCAACATGACTTTGATTTCTAATATCTATCTGTAACTTATAATTTCAATATGTTTTTTTAGATTATATTTTTTTAACTCATTTCAAATCCCAATTTAAAATTTTTACTTTCATAAAAAAATTAAAAAAAATTCACAATTTGACAGCTTGGTCTACAACCTCCTCATGAGGAAACCCCGTAGTCACCATTATGTTACATTAATAAAGGGGAAACAATTGATTTGGGTAAAATGATTGAAAGTCCACATTCTAATTTGGTTCCCTTTATAGAGAGGATTTATTAGATGTTTTAATTTTTTATAATTTTTTTTAGGTTTTTATGCACTAATTCAATGTCCTTAAAAAAACAACGAATTTTCATTATGAATAATCCTATACTTGCCCTAATTATAAAAATTTTAAAGAGCCTAGTAATGAATAACATTTAAAATATACATTCCAGAAAAAAAATAGTTTCATGATACAAGAAACTAATTTTATGATCCAAAAAAATAATTTGGCGATTCAAAAAAATATTTGTGATGTAATAAAATAAATTGATATTCTTTCCAATACATTCAAAGAATAGAAAGATTAAAAATATATTGAAGAAATGTAAAATATTTTCTCATAAAATGTTTTATCTAATAAAAGTTTTAGGTGAATTTAAAAATCATTTGAATATATTTTTAAAATTAAATTGAATAAATTATCAATAATTCACATATTAGTGTTACTTTGGGAAGTCAAAATTCTTTATAAAATAATTGGGTTCAATTTTTTGAAAATTAAATTTCAGGTGAAGCACCACCCATTGGAGTTGAAAATTTAGATCCTTTTTATGAATCTTTATAAATAGAGGAAGAGAAACATTAACCATTAATTTATTGAAGAGAATTTGGAGGAACCCAAGCTACTACCTACATTTAATATAACTATTTCCAACTCCAATAATGAGCTAGAACCTGATAATCCACATAGAGAATTACAAATAATTGATGTAATTTTCAAAATTATTTTGATATTAAAATGTTAAATTCTTTTCCCTATGTAGATTTATTTCTCATTTCTTCTTAGTGGAATGATTTTTCAGATTAAGTGGAAGTAAAGGATAAAATTGACGATAAAATAGTGTGTCCATATGATTACATGGGTAAATATGATGATAGGGTTAATAATCCATTTTTCAAAAAAGAAACCATTGTTTATGATTAAATTATAGATGTAAAAAATACTAGAATTAAATTTCATCAACCAGTAGAGGTAGTTTTTTAGGATAAAATCTTGGAAAGTAGACCATTTATTTTTTCCCTCCAACACTACTTCATTGGAAGATAAAAATCATGGAAGATAACCTGAATAAATTTAAATTTTGTAGTTTTTAAAACTTTTTCAGCTAAATAAGACAAGATAAATATAATTTTGGTGGTTTCTCAGGAAGAAAAATTCCTACCTTCATATTTGGGAAGATAAACTAGAACTTCCAGTCTAGGGGTAGTGAAATCCTAGCATCCACTTGAGGTTTCATACAAAGGATATTTTACATTCTATTTTTTTTATTTTTGATAACATCTGTTTTAGTAAAATTTTGATTTTTTCCCTTTTATATAGGCTTCCATTTTTTAGATTTTAGGATTTAAGCTCAAGGTTGTAGGTGTTCAATAAAAATCAGGTTGTTTCATTGCGTCCCAGTGGTATTTTTTAGTTAGTATCATATTTATTTTCAATTATAATATAATATATTACCAATGAATAAATTGTACCAAATAACTATGTGGGGTGATCATCCATCGTAGTTTAAGATTTTTAGTGTTTAGGGTTTTTGTTTTTCTGGATATAGTGTGTTTTCTTTTGAAGATTTTATTTTCTATTTTTTCTTTGAATTTTGGGTGTTTCCTTTCAGATTTTGTGATAAAAACATTTGAGCTTAAATGATTACCACTTTCATCTTTGGAATCCATTCCAATGAGTGAAAAAAATATACCTTAATATTGACCATAAATGAATGCAGAAAATGACTTTGCTTCATGTTCAAAACAATGTTAATTTCTTAAAAATACCTCTATTTTTTATTCTCATGCTATATCTCATTTTATTTTTCTTTAATACCCCCTAAATGTGATGCTTATGAACCCTTTTTGACAAATTCTTCACATTTACATCATTTCCTGTGAGAACTAGTCCATTATTGTTTTAACCAAAACAATATTTATTTCAATCAAAACATTATGGTTTAGAAAGTTGTGTTTTAAATTATTGAGGAAAGTATTTGTATTTTAGAAGCCACATTTTCAACAAAATCATTTTTATTTTTTTCCTTAAATATACATTTGATCTTGTTGATCCCTTTGTAGCCATGTAAAATTTATTAAGTTATCCATCTTAAAAGCTAATATTTTCTTTCCAACCTACTCTAGAAGTGAAAATGAATGATCTAGTCGATCTTAAGTTTGAGGGAATCTCACATATGGTGTGATAAATCTTTTGGTTCTTCTTTTGGTGGAAATTAAAATTTTGAATAGATATTTTTTATTATGAAAAAATATTATGGAATGTTTCTTATTCTAGATCGTTCAATGAAAATTGAGTTTTGCCTATCTGAAGCTCTCAAAGGAAGGAATTTGTTCTTATCTGAAGTTTTAAAAGAAAAAAGGTAAAAAGAAATGTGATTTTTACTGATGAAAAGTTGGTAATGTGGGATGGAAAATTTATTTTCAAATATCATTATTTTTTATTTTATTCTATGGGGAGTATGAGGAGACCATACATCAGTAAAAATTGGAATAATGCATTTTTTGGATTTAAAAATAATGAAAATATCCTCATTATACCTCGTAATTTTTGAAATTAAAAAGCTACAGACCTAAATAAATATAAAACCCCTAAAAATGCTCATGAAAATCACATTTTCATAAATCACATCAGGTTGAGATGGTGAAATTTATCAACCCTAAGGTGATTATTACATGATTTTGGATGAGAAAAACCTTGTTGACAATCCATATTTTTATGATGAAAGGGGATTATTTTGAGTTACGTGTGTTTTCTGCATTATAGGAGAAAAAATTTGAAATATATTGAATTATATGAATTGATAAATTAATGTATTTTTTTCTTATGGCATGATATCATTTGTTTCTTGGGGTAAAATTGTTGGGTCTTAGGGGTATGTGTTTTGAATTTGTCTTCATTTGATTATAGTTCTCACTTGTCAAGGAGTACATGTTTTATGTGTGGGGCAATTGATAAATCTAATATTTAAATTATTTATCGTAAATATTTCAATGATTCTATCCCTTCTGATTTTCCTATTTAAGATAAATTGCATTGTTTTTGGATTTTACGGATTTTTTTAGGTTAAAGGTAAAAATTTCTCAATTTTTGAATTTTTACTCGTTTCAATTACATATGTATTTTGAGAATAATATTTTAAATATTGATCAAAATGGAGTTTTTAATTTTTAAGGATTACTATTTTCATGGATTAAAACTTTTTAAAATGAGAAAGGGTTTATTCGAATTTCTTGAGCCTGAAATAAATCAGTCATAATGAAATAGTTTTTTGGCCAACAAAATCAACCCCATCTAATTAAATGAGTCATAAATTCATATTAATGAGTTAAAATGGATTAGTTATAGCTATAAAATATATAATACTAGAATAATAATCATTCTATTGAATACCAGTTTTAAACTCATTCATCTAAATGCTCAAGTGGCATATGAAATTTGAGGAAGTTTAAGAGACACTTTGTCCAGAAAAAATCAATTTATAAGTCCAAATATAAACTTTATTAATCATGTATAATTGACCTGAAATTTTGAGGGATGATTGATATTAAATTTATAATAAATTTACTCAATTCCTCCATCTGGGATTCTTCCTGTAGTAGGTCCAAATGTGAGCCAACATTCTGAGGAGAGATTCAGGATGTAACATTTAACACCACTTTTTCCTATATATACAAGACTTCGAATTCATTTCAAAGGACAATTATTTTGAGGGAGTGGGATATTATACATAATAATTTATTTAGAATATAATTATTATAGTATGTAACCATTACTAGAAAGTCTAAACTCTATGTGAAGGTGGCATGAGATATTTATGTATTCTTCCATTTTGAGTTTGGTTATTTATTATATTCTTAATATATTTTTATGGAAACTATTTTCATTATTTAAGGAGGTCTATTTTCATTATTAAATTTTTTTATATTTTGATATGTAATTTTTTTAAACTTATTTATATTAATTGTTTAATACATTTTTAAAATTTATTTTGGTGAGTTCTCCCCATTGAGCGTAATGAATTTAATATGTTTCAGTTTTATATAGGTCTTATGGTAATCTGATCACATTTATATGGGGAAAACACCCATATTTGAGTTCTATATATGGTTTCTTGGAAATTTAAGTGTTCAATTTTATGTTTTTAGTGAAAAATTAGAATTATAATTGGATAATTCATTTAGACAATGAAAAATGGGGTGTTAGAAAATCAAATTGTTTCCATCTCTTCCTTCATTATTTTTTTTCAATCCATATTACTTTTGATTTATAATATATAACAGTAACCTCTAATCATGATAAAAATTTTCCTAATTTTACATTGGTTAACTAATTTTAAATCCAAAATTATAATTCTAACATTATCAAAAACATATCAAAAATGTGACATTTTAATATATTAGTCTATGGCCTCCTCATGGGAAAACCCCATGGTCACCACTATGCTACATTGGTAAAGGGGAAATTATTTATTGGTGTAATGTGACTGAAAACCCCAGTGTAAATTTGGATCTATTTTTTAGGCGTTTTCCTATGTTTTTTATGTTGTTTATTTATTTTTATACTTTTATCCAAAAATTTGGAGCCTTTAAAAAATTGATTTCCAAAGTGACTACTCTTATTCATAGCCTGATTATCAAAAATTTTAGGATCCAAGTAATGAATAATTTTTAAAATCTCAATCCCAAAGAAAAATATTTCATGATTCAAGAATCTAATTTCATGATCCAACAAAATAATTTGGTTGTTCAAAAAATTATTCATGAAGCAAGTGAAAAAATTGAAATTCTTTTCAATGATTTCAAATAATTGAAAAAATTAAAAGTTAAAAAAATATAATAAAGAAATGGGAAATATTATCCTACCAAATTTTAATGTTAATGAATCATTTATGGGAGAATTGAAAAATTATTTTGAATGTCCTTTTTTATTTTTAATGAAAGAAAAGATTATTTATTCCCCAAATGTTTTGTCTTTATGAAATCAAATTTATTTAGAAAATATTTGTGATGAATTTATTAAAAATGAAATTTTTGGTGAATCCCCACCCTTTTAAATTTAATATTTATAACCTCTGTATGAAACATTGGAAAATAAGAAGGTGAATATGAGCCATTCATTTTTTAAGATCATTTTAAGGAACTTAAGTTGCTACCTACTTTTAATACAATTATATTACACTCCCCAAAAGAGTTGGAACCAAATAATCCTCATGGAGAAGTCTTAAATTTTAATACAATTTTTTCAGATTATTTTGATAATAAATAGTGAACTACTTATCTCTATACAATTTTAGTCCGCATTACTTCTAGGTGGACTAATTTTCTAGATGAAGACCATGTAAAGGATGAAATTGAGAAACAAAATGTGTCCCCATTTGAGTACACTATTAAACATTAGTATGGTGGTAATGTAACTTTTTTGAAATAAGAAACCATTTTTAAAGATTAAATTTAATATGGGCCACATCCTTCAATTTCAGTTCAACAACTAGTGGAGGTCATTTTGTGAGGAAAAAGTCTTGGGATGTAGGCTTTATATTTTGTCCCCTCTTCCACTACTTCATTGGAACATAAAATTCATTGATTGTAAACTAAATAAATCTAATTTTGGTATCCTCAACAAAGAATAATATATAAATTTTATTTTGGTGGTTTTTGAGGAATAAACATTGCAAACCTTTATATTAGGGATGATTAGATGGAACTATTTGACTATGGGTGGTGAAATACTAACTCCCACTAAGAGGTTCATACAAAGTCTCTTCTACCAACTCCTTATTTTTTATTTTTTATTTTATTTTATTTAAATATAATTTTTATTATTTTTTTTCTTATATAGGTTTCTAATTTTCAAATTTTAGGAGGTTTGCTCAGGGCTGCTGATTCTCAATCATAACCAGGTTGTGTCTTTCTGTCCCACTTATATTTTTCATTTCGTATCTTTTTAATTTAAATTCTCAGATAAATTATGAACAATAAAGAAATTTTAAAATATAATTTTGTGGTAAGATCATCCATGGTAGTTTAGGATTATGTGAGTTTTTTATATTTTATGTTTTCATTTCAAAATATCAATTTTTCATTTTTTCCTTCAAAATTTGTGTGTTTTCTTTTAAAATTTAGTGATAAAAAATTGTGATCTTAAATAATTACCATGTTAATTTTTAAAACCCATTTTAATGAGTGAAACAATTTATCCTGTGAAACTGACTAAAAATAAATGTTGAAAACCACTTTTTTACAAGTTCAAAATATTAGAAGTTTCATGAAATGACTTATAATTTTTGAATTTCATACCACATCTCAATTTCATTATCAATGAAATACCCTTAATGTGATTATTATGAACCATTTTTTACATCTTATTTACATTAATAACATTCCTTTATTGATCATTTTTATTCTTGATTCCACCAGAACATTTTTTATTTCTGTCAAATCATGAGGGTTATTGTACTTTTTGTTTAAATTATTAAGGGAATTATTTGTATACTAAAAATACACCTTTTCATGTGAATATATTTTATTTTCTCCGAACATATACATTTAATATTTTTGATACCTTATTACAATGATCAACATATTACGTTAACCAAATTACAATACAATATTCCCTTTCAAACCTTCTCTATAAGTTATAATGAATGATTAATTTGAAATTAAGTGTGGGGAAGCTAACTTGTGATATGACACATCATTTGGTTTTTAATTGGGTAGAAATTAAAATTATTAATATATTTATTTATGCTAAAAAAATAAATTAATAAAAGTTATGTCTTTTGGGATCTTTTTAGGAAAAGGTAGTTGTGCCTATCTGGAGCCCTCAATGGAAGAAAGATGTGCCTATCTAGATCTTTTAAGAGAAAAATGTGGAGGAAAATTTCATTTTTTTCAAAAATATTGATGACATGGGATGGAAAAGACATTTCCCAAGACACATAGAGTTTATTTTCATCTACAGGACTGAGGAGAAGACCATACTTAACTACAAATTAGAATCATGCATTTTTTTCTTCCAAAATTTCCAAACCCTGCTTATTCAGCCTCAAAAATTTTCACATTCGAAACAAACCTTCCTAAAGCAAAATAAAAACCCTAAAAATATATCATGATAATAACATGTTCTTAACTCAAATATGGTGGATAATTACAAATTTATCAAGCCTGTGGTGATTCATTCATGAGTTTGTATGAGAAAAACATTTTGAAAATACATATTTCTGTGTTGATAGAATGTTAAGGTGAGGTATGTGTGTTGTGTGCATAATCAGAGAAAAGATGTGTAAATTTATTGAATGATATGTATAGTTAACAAGAAATTTATTTTTTATTAGGTATGACATCTTTTGTTTTTTGGTGTCAAGTTGGTGGATCTCATGGAAATGTTTTTTCAATTTTAATTGATTTGATTATGGTGCTCACATTTCTTGGAGCCCAAGTGCTATGTGTTGAGGAATTTATATAGAAAATATTTCCATTATTCATAATGTGTATTTAAATTATTTTACCCCTTAAAATTTACTAATTTGAGTTGAATTTCTTTTTTTCAAATTTTAGGGATGTTTTGATGTTAAAATTTAAAATTGATCAATACTAGAATTATATGTGTTTTCAATCACTTCTGTATTTTGTGCATAATTTTTACAATTTTGATCCAAATAGATTATGTAATTTTTTTAGGATTTCAGAATTTGTAGAATACAACCATTTTAATGGGGAAAGTTTTTATTCTAACTTCTTGAGGCCCAAATAAATTATCAATTGTATAAAAAAATTTGTCCAAACAAATTGACCCTACCTAATAAAATGAGGCATAACTAAGAATTTTTTTTCAAAATTGACAAACTATAGATAGAAATGATAAAGGACGCAAATTTTCATGTCTCCATCAAATATCATGTTTAAACTCCTTCATTTATATGGTAAATTTGTGAATGAAATTAGTAGAAGTTGAAGAGACACTATAGACATAAAAATTTCACTTCATTAATCTAGATATAACTTTTCATACATTTTTTCAAATGACCTGAAAATTTTTAGGTAAATATATAATTAATTCATTAAATTATTTATATAATACCTTTATCCTAGATTCATCTAGGAATAGGGATAAATTTGAGAAAACCATTTGAGGAAAGATTTTGAATAGAACATCTTCTTTCCCTTTTTCCAATATATTCAAGACTTCACTATTTTCAAAGGAGGGTTAGATAAAGGGAGTGGGTATGCTATAAAATAATTGGTAAATAATAGTATTATTGTAGGATGTGACTTATCCATCAATGTCTTAACACCATGTGGTGGTGGTTATGGACTTTAGATGATTCTTCCATTTTGTGTTTGGTACTTCCCTATATTCTTATTCTATTTATTTGGAAACTATATTCATTATTGAAGGAGGTATCTTTTAATTTTATAATTTAGTTTATTCTATTTTTTATGTAATTTGTTTCAATTTTTTTAATTAATTTGATTATTCTCATCATTTAAATTTCTTTGTGTGAGTTCTCCCCCTTAAGAACAATGAGTTTAGTATCTTTTTGTTTCTCATAGGTATTCAAGTAATCAGATCCCTCTGATAAGAAAATCAAACCCCATATTTGATGTCTTGATATAGTCTCTCAAAAATATAGGCATTCAAATGTAGGTATTCTAGTGATCATTGATTAATATAATTTGATAATTCATTATGAAAATTTTAAAGGGAGTGTCTGAAGACCAAATTGTTTCCACCACTACCTTTTTAGTTTCTTTTAGCCCAGATTACTTCTGATTTCTAATATCTAACAATATCTTTTGATCATATTATGATTTATTTCATTTAAAATTTTTTAACTCGTTTAAAATCATCAATTATGACTATTAATTCAATAAACAAATTATAAAAAGTGACCGTTTTACATCTTAGTCTCCAACTTCCACATGAGACAACCTCATGGTCACCATAGTTATACATTTATAAAGTGGAAATTATTGATCTGGGAAATGTAAATGAAAACCCCATTGTAAATTTATATCCAATTTTGTAGGTTCCATATGTTTTTTTTTATTTTTTAGTGTTTTAAGCACTAATTCAATGTTTTTTAGAAATTGATTTCCATAGTGACTAATTTTATGTCTGGCCTAATTATCAATAATATTAAGAGTATAAAAATTAATAATTTTTTAAATATAAATTTTAACAAAATACTTTAATGATATAAAAAACTAATTTCATAATTCAATAAAACATTTTTGGTCTTTAAAATAATATTCATAGAGTAATCAAATAAATTGATATTCTTGGTAATACTTTCTCTGAATTGAAAAAATTAAAAGTTCATAATGTTATTGAAGAAATGTAAAATAATATATCATAAAAATGTGATATTCAATAACGCTTTTGGTTGAATTGAAAAAATATTTTAAATTTTCTTTTAAAATTTATAGGAAGAAATTATCACCGATTCACTAATTGATGTGTCTTTAGAAAATCAAAAGTATATATAAAATATTTATGATGAATTTGTTGAAAATTAAATTTCATGTAAATTCCATCCAATTTAAATTTAAAATTCATAACATTTTTATGGATCATTGGACCAAGATGAAGAGAAAATCGATCTATTCATTTTTAAGGGCATTTGGTGGAACCTGATATACTAACTACATTAAATAAAATTTTATTCCACTCATAGAAAGACCTAGAACCTAAGAAAAAGAAGGGAGAAACCTTAAATTTTTATCCACTTTTTACATAATATTTTTACAATGAATTGGTAACTACTTATCCATGTGTAGATTAATTTATAATTTAATCTGAGTGGAATGATTTTTAAGATGATGGTCAAGAAAATACTAAATTTGAAGAAATAATTTTCAGCCCATTTGATAACACTGGTACATGTGGAGATGGTGGAACCAATATTTTTTTCAAAGAATAAACCATTTTTTAGAAATAAATTTAATATGTAACACATACAATAATTACATTTCATCAACCAGTGGGGGTCATTAGCAAGGTAATGACATGGAAAGTAGCCCTCATGTTTTTTTCCCTCGTCCACTACTTCATTGGAACATTCAAATCTTGTAATGGAACCCAAATAAATCTATTTTTTGGAGCATCTATAAGATGTGTGAGTATAAGAAGATATGATAAATTTCATTATAGTTGTTTTTAAGGAAGAAACAATACCAACCATCTTATTGGGGATGATCAGATGAAACTGCCTAACAAGGGGTAGTGAAATCCTAGCACCCACTTGAGGGTTCATAACAAGGATCTTTCCCCTAATATTTTTTTTATTTTTTATTTTAGTTATTTTAATACACTTTTAATGATTTGTTTTATTTTATTTTATGTAGGTTTCTAAATTGATGTTTTTTGGTGGCTATATCAAGGCTGTTTTTTCTCAATAAAAACATGGTTTTTTCTTTCCTCAAACATTTATTTTTTTTCATATCATATTGATTTTAAATTCTCATATAAACTATACACTATGTGGAAATTTTAAAAACTAAGTGTGGGGGAGGATTATCCTTCGTGGTTTAGGATTATTTTATTAGCATTTTTTTTCTTTTCAAAATCTTATTTCTAGTTTTTATTTTATATTTTTTAAGTTTTCTTATTAATTTCTTTATTAAAAAAAATATGTGATCTTGAAGGATATAAAACGTCATTTTTTAAACCCATTTCGATTATTGAAAGAATTTTTACATTGAAATAACCAGTAGATGAATGTAAAAAATAAATTTTTTTCATGTTACAGACATTGTAAACATTAGGAAAAGAACATTGATTTTTTAATCTCATGCAATATCTCAGTATCTTTATCATTGAAATACCCTTTCTTCTGATGCTTCTAAAACTATTTTTGTATCTTTCTCACATTTCCATAATTTCTTTAGAGAACCAATCTTTTCATTTTTTAACCAAAACATCATTATTTATATAAAAAATGATGATTTTGGTATTTTTTTAATTGGTTGAGTAATGCTTTTGGATTTTAAAAGCTAACTTTTCTAGAGAAACCTTTTTATTTTGGAATTCCCTATACATTTGGCATTTTTGATCCCTTAGTATCCATGTATGGATTATTAGGTTATCCAAATTACACTATAATTTTCCATTTCCAACCTACTTTGGAAGTGAAAATTCATGATCTAATTGCACTTAATTACCGGGGAAGCTGACTTTTGGTGTGCATCATCATTTGGTACAACATTTGGTGGAAATTCAAATTCTAAATAGGTTTTTTTTTCGCTGAAAAATACACTTTACTAAAATTTGTGATATTTTAGATATTTCAAGGAAAAGGGTATTGTTCCCTTCAGTAGATTTCACAGAATATAGAGTTTCTCCTATCTGGAACTCCTGAAGGAAGAAATTTTTGCCTATATGCAGCTTTTAAGAGAAAATGTGAAGAGAAATCTATTTTTCTATACTAAAATATTGATGATGGGGGTTTTAAAATATATTTCAAATAATTCATATAACTTATTTTATTATAAGTGTAGTGAGGAGAAGACCATACTTATGTGAATACTAGAATCATGGTTTTTTTCATCAAAGAGAACTAAACCCTCCTTATTCGGATTCAAAGTTTTTTAAATTAAAAACATTCCAACCAAAATCCACAAAATAAACCTGAAAATTCCTCAAGATAATAACATTTTCAGGGCTCACATTGTTTGTATATGTATAAATTTTTCCATCTAATGTTTATTCTTTCATGAGTTTGGATGAGAAAATCCTTGTTGAAAATCCATATTCTTATGTTGAGATAAAAATAATTTAATGTTAGTGTGTTGTGTGCACAATAGGAAAAAAGTGAAAATGGATTGAATGAGATTAATGGAGAACATATAATATTTTTCTATTAATTATGAATGATCTTTTTATTTTTTGGTGTGAAATTAGTGGATCTCATGGGTATCTATTTTGAATTTTTATTGATTTGATTTTGGTGATCACTTGTTTAGGATTCCAAATATAAGTGTAGGGGAATTGATAGAGCTAATAATTCCATTGTTTATCATGTGTATTTAAATTATTATATCGCTTTTAATTTATTAGTTTGATCAAAATTTATTTGTTTTTGGATTTTAGGGACGTTTTTAGTTTAAAAGGGAATGTTTCCCAATTCAAGAATTTTTAGTATTTTCAATCACTTTGGTATTTAGTGTATAAATTTTTTAATATTAAAAAAATTGAGTATTTTTTTAGGATTACTAAATTCATGTAATACAAAATTTTTAACACAGCCATGTGTTTATTCTAACTTCTTGATATCCAAATAAATCATTCATTATGGAAAATTGTAATGTAAAACACAATTTAACCCACCTCATAAAATGATGAATAACTCTATATAAATGTTACCAAATTTAATGATTCTCTCTAAAAAAAGATATAATACTATAAATAGAATCACTCAATTAAATTATATGTTTAAACTCATTAATTTATATGTCCATGTGGTGCATGTATATAGAGGAATTTTAAGGGACACTTCATCCAGAAAAGATTAACTTCATTATTATGTATTTAAATTTTAATAAACATGTCCCGATGACCTGAAATTTTGAGGTTAGATACATAATTAATTCACAAAAAAACTTTATTGAATACCTAAAATAAAGATTCATCTAGGAAGAAAAAAAATATGAGAAAAACATTGGAGGATATATTATGGACATTACATTTTATAACTTATTTTCTTATATATTCAAGACTTCACTTTCATTTAAAAAGATGGTAAGATTGAGGGAGTGGGTATTTCTTGGGAATAATTTCTAGATAAGATGAGTTTTATAGGATGTAACCAATCCATGATAGGATAATCTTTATGTGGTGGTGGGAGTGGATATCCAAGGATTATTCCCTTTTGGGTTTAGTAATTAATTGTATTCTTATTATTTTTTAATGGAAATTGTTTTCATGATTGAAGGAGGTATATTTTAACTCATGAATTTATTTTCATATATTTTTTTTGGAATATTTTTTAACTTTTTAATGTATATTTTTTATTGTCATTGTTTAAATTTCTTTGGGTGAGGTCTCCCCATTGAACACATTTAGTTTAATTTGTTTTAGTTTTTTATAGGTCTTCAAGTAATCAGATCACTTTGATAAGAAGATCAACACCCATATTCCAGGTCTTGATATAGTTTATTGGATGTTTTGGTGTTCACTTATAGTTCGTTGAGTGAGAATTGTTAAATACAATTCGACAATTCATTTAAATAATGATAAAGGGTGAGTATGAATAAAGATGTTTGTATACCACTACCTTCATTAAATTTTTTTTCCATCGATATTTCATTTAATTGTTAATATCTAACTATAACTTCTAATCAATATCTAATTTTGTTCTATTTAACATTTTTACCTCATTTAAAATCCCAATTTATAATTCTGAAGTTAACAAAAAACAAATTTTAAAAAGTGATAGTTTGACAGCTTAGTTTCTAACCTCCCCATGAGAAAACCTTCTGGTCACCACTACGTAACATTTTTAAAGGGAAATGTATTGATTGGTGTAATTTTACTAAAAACCCCAATTTCATTTATCGACCACTTTTTTAAAAAAATCCTTTCCCTTTTAACTTCTTGATATAATTTCTGGTTCTAGTCTCAACCCCATGGGAACTAATAATTCCCTTCAGGCTATGTTAGGACTAGCTTTTGTATCATTGTACTACGTTATCTAGGCTAGTTAGGGAAATTAGAAAGACTCATGTGGTTAACCATAACTCAAGATAGTTTTGTGAGGATAACCACAAATTGTTTTATAACCAGTATCTATCCCATTTTGTTTCCCATTAGGGAAATTAATTTGTTTTCTATCACATCCATTATTAACTTGGTTCCAAAAAGCTCTAACCATTAATAAAACCCAAATGGTTGACATGAGTGATGAAACATTATGAATTCAGGGGAATTATCATAATCAATAACATAAACGGGATTAAACTATAAAACCTTTTACCCTTATTATTATCTTGGAATTACTTTAGTTTGACATATATCAATCTTATTTTAAATTAGGGTACTTTAAGTTGGGTTATATTATAATTCTCAACCTGATCCCATAATGTAATAAGGAAATAAATCATTCATAGTGGTTCACAAAGTGCATACGATCAACTGAAGGATATCACCTGATATTTTGTATCTAGGTTTGAAGTCTTATGGCCACCCATCGTGCATCAATGTGATAATCAATTAAATATAAAACCAACCCTTTTCTAGGTGATTACTCATAGTTTCATTTGTTCCCTAATTGTATCCACTTTACAGTGTCTAGATAGAGATTCATTTCTCAGAAAACAACTTACTCAATACATTACCAATATTCTAACTTATCATCCTATACTTAAATTCATATCTAAGGTTATCATTAATGTTTTCCTACCTCAATAACAAAGGTTTCTAAACTAATCTCAAAAAATAAAAAACACATCCTTTGATACCAAATATGGAAAACATACTTTAATAATACATTGATTACATCTTTTAGATAATACATCTCACAAATTTTCATGCAACTCAAGGAACAAAAGGTTTAGTGTCTCTGATATTATCTACACAATCATCTTAATTTATAATCATTTCTCTATAATCGATCTCCAATATAATCCCTTATACACATTTTAGATGTTTTTCATATAATTATAACCTATGGAAAGAAAAATATAAGAAAGGGGTGTGATAAAATGCTCATTAAGGGAAAACCGATCAACATGACATCAAAGGATAGATCATTATCAGATAAGAAAACATGGGTAGGGGAAATTTTATTATTAAAAAAAATGTATAACAATAAGAGTTTTCTAGGATTCATGGTATAATAAAATGTGATCTCAAATGAACAAATATATACCATAGAAAAAGTCTGTAGAATCATGAGACATTAAACATATTTTAAAGAGCATAATCATATGAATATATAAATATGTAATTTAATTTAATCATAGTATGATAATAGTTATTTCATATATATAAGCATATAAAATCATTTGAACAATGATTCTTACATAAAATTCACACAACTTGTGAAAAAATATTCCCTCATCTCATTCTCACAACAAAATTGCGTAGAAGGATTCCAGCATCTAATACAAAAAATAAACGTGTGAATAGATCGTTCAGGATCGTATTCACACCCAAATATTTAGAGTAAAGCTTCTTGTATATCACTCAAACAAACAAATTGACAACTAATCCTTGCACATCACATTCATACAATAATCTGGTGAGTAAATATTCTTTTATCTCATTTTTATAGAAATTGTTTAAAATAATATTTTTACATCTCATTCACACAAAAAACTAGTGAAAAATTATTCTAGTATCTAATTTACAGAACATTTCATCATCTAATGTGATATTAAACCATAAAAACTACCTTAGATTATGATATAGTACCCCACCCATCATCATTTATACATATTAGTGCCACATAAAGTCAAAGCATTCATCTTATAAAAAATAACCCATGGAAATAAAATGGGTTTCATAAATTTTATAAATTGTATAAAAATAAATCATGATCATTTGATACCAAAAAAATGATCACCCAAAATGAGTATTTAATGAGAGAACCTATATGGTGATTTCTATACCATTATTTAATTATATTGTGCCTATGTAAGTATTCAATTTATTATTAATGTCTTTTTAAAGATTCGTTGTGAAATATTAATAATTCATAATGTCAATGGATTTCATGCCTAACAATACATCCATGTAATCCCATAATATGACTAAGCTACTACCATGTCATATAGAAATGGAATTATGATGCTACAACTTGAAGAATTAATGTGGAGAAGCATAATGAAATTCAGAAAATTTAAGTGTGATTATTGATGAGTTGATATTTAAATTAATCATATTGAATTATTAGTGAATAAAGGAAAACTATTTATTAAATTTTTGAGAAGTTTTGAAGTGATTGAAAAGAGGTGGAATTATCCTAAAGAAGTTTGTAATTTATTTAAGTTAATTCTATAATTTTCCAAATCCACATGGATGATTCATATAGCCTATTCAACTGTATAGATAACTCACATAGATTGTTCAACAATGTAGAAACATCAAAAAATCCAATTCAGTCACATTTATAATTCAACGACATTGGAAAACAAATTTTTTATGTTACCACATAGTTTGTTCACATATCCATTTCAATGATGTAGTGGATTGAGAACCACATTGTTGATTCCTATATAGCCAATTCTCTAACATAGATGATTTCATGAAAGAAATGGGGATCTGAAATTTATTTAAATAAGATTTATTTTTGGATATTTATATTTATATAGTATGTATAAAATTGAATCCCGAGTTATCATGGGATTTAAATAATTATTTTATTGGGAATTAAGATGAGGTTAAATGTAATATAAATCACAAATCAATTGACTGATTTCAATGAGATGATCTTGCAAATGAAATCTATTGTATTTTCATAATTCAAATACAGAAACATTTATTGTAATATTTTGAGAATAATATTCATGTTAATTTTGTGAACATAAATATGTATGGAAGCTTAAAAAGAAATTTGAGGTAGATATTTGAGATAAAACTCATAATTCTGAGAGAAACTGATACATCCAGTATTTAGAGGACAATATGGTGATCCAAATCTATTAATTACACCTAAATATTCAATTATGAGGATGAGAATCAAGATTTCAATACATCAAGAAGGAGTTTCAATGTGAATAGACTTGTTTCATGTTGTTGTTGAATACCTTGAAGAATTATACACAATAAAACATGATCTTGTAGGATCATATAGGAATACTTTCATTCAAAAGGTATAATATATTTTTAGTTGTGGGTCAATTATAGAGAAGTAGATAAATCATTCGGGTTGTGCTAAAGAAGTGAAAAGTTATTCCAGTTGGTTCTAGAAGTGGAGGAAAATAGTGGGACTCTATTTTGATCAATATGGGATACTCTATGGTTTATTTAACTTTTTTGATAGTGAAGAATTTGTTTTAAGGGGACTAACTAACACAGAAAGGAGAATTATTTTATTCCTAACCTTGTAAATACTTTGTTCTTATCTTTTGATTATCACATCTTCACATGGGGTGATATTGAGAGATAATATTTAGTGGATCGAGAACATTAAAATGTTTTATAGGTTTGATTTGAAAGAAAGAGAATTTGTAAAGTGAATCCACTATTTCACCCCTTCCCTCTATGTTTTTCATTACACATGGAACACTACAAGTGGTATTATAGAGAAGGTACCCTATAGATATCCATTAAGATTTATGAGAGATAGATAATCATAATTTATTCAATTGGTGAGGTGTTCCATGATTTTATGGGAAACATTATCATAGCTAGAGTAATAGGATGTTACCATATCTCCTATAAATTGGTTAATAAGTTTGAGATGCAACAGAAGTGGTTTTTTCACCCATTTTTTATAATGATACTATGAAACAAGTAGATAAAATTATTTTAGAGTTAGATGGGAGTGATAAAAATTGCATCTTGATGCCTCTATTATAGAAGTAATATACAAAGGTCATGGTTCTCCAAATATCGAAGGAAATGTGGGAAAAATTGAGAAGTATATATAAGGGTAAAATTAATGTTAATTAATCCAAATTTCATGTTTATGGGATCCAATTTAAATATATATAGATGGCTGATGATGAGACTATTGATGACTACATTACCCAAGAAATTTAGATTGTGAGTAACATCATGTTATCTGGTGATAAGCTAGAGGATACCATCATTGTCAAAAAATGGTGAGGATCTTTCTAAATTGGGTTGATTCAAAAATATCATCCTAGAAATAAATAAAAGATATGAAGATTAATTATATACACAATATACTCGTAGCTTATGAGAAAATAAAGTCACCTATATTAATAAATTTGAAAAAGGGAAATTGATTTTGAAGCGATGTGGAAACCAAAATTCAAATAAGAAGAGTCTAAAAAATCTAAATACCTAGATAATAAGATAATGAGTACATCAATTAAATTATTTATCAAATATAAAAATGATTCAATAAGTGGTAGTTGAAGCTAAATTTTAAGAAATAACTTAAGAGTATCAACTGTGGTGACACTAGACATTTTTTCAAAAACAAATCTATGGAAGAAGCTTAAGGAATCATAAACAGTATCAGATGATGAGATACCTCACAGAAATAAATGTGGTAAGAAGAAAATACATACCACAATAACAAGGTAAATCTAATGAGAAACTAAAATGAATATTCATAATTTAGTTAATCTTCAGATGATTAATTTGGGATATTTTCTCTTGGAAATAAAGGAACTGATTCATCAAGCAGTAGTGATGATTAAGAAAAAAGGACTGAACTTGACTAGAAGCTAATATAAAAAATAATAATTTTTTATGGGAAAAATATGATTCCCCAATAAAGAAAATAATAATCATGAGTAATATAATATAAACGTGGTTTCTAATAAGGAATAGTTGATTAATAGGGAATCAGCCTATGTTGATGATATCAAGATGCACTCTTATAGAAGTTTAGGTCGAAAATATTATCAAAGATATCATAACGGGAATAGATACAATGGAAGAATAACTATATGACACATAATACATATTTCTTATATTATATCATGTGTATAAAATATCCATACAAGACTCCACTAAAGCTAATGAGTTATTTAGAGAATCTTCTCAGACTAGTGAGAAGAAAAGTTTATATTAAAATGCGATATTTTTACTAAAACAATTTCAAAATAGACCTATTTTTATTTAATAATACATATTTGAATACCAAAAATAAGGACATTTAGTCCAAGAAAACTAATATTTTGTCTTCTCTATCAAGGTAATGGTGGAATAAACTAAGGATTCCATAACACTCTATGAAAAGTGAGGTTGTTTTTCAATAAGACAACAAACTATAAATCATGGTAGATCTGGAACCAATCATGAATAACAATGATTCAATGGATTTTCTGGTACTATTGTAATCATAGACACAAATCCTATTTTTTTGGTTTATCATGTCTTTACTAGGAAATAGAAAAGAACCAAGTGGATGTTTAGTGACCATATGAGTAAAAATCTAAAAGGAAATAGCCGATGACTATATCTATAGCTCAACTTTCTGCACATAAAAATTATCATTCAAGAATAATTCTATAGAATTTGTAGTTTGGAAGGTCAGAAGAATGGGTTATTTATAATAAGGATGAAAGGAGTGGTTCTATATGCTATGAAACGGATTTTCTAAAAACAAACCTAGTGGTAAGTTAAGTAATGATTCTGAGATTATTCCCTGAATGGCCCTAAGGCTTTTTTTATTTTATTATGGATAATCACCCTTTTAAGGGTTGAAGGGGAACTTGTACATGACCCATAGGCCCAAGGCACAAGTCCCAACATGGCCTTCAATACATGACCCGGAGGCCCATAGGCATACCATGCCCAATACATGACATATAGCCCAACCCACTAGAACTGCCCCTCCCAAGCTTCTACATCATTTATCTCCAAGCTCCCCACCTTGCGTTTCTGATCAGCTAGCATTTCCCTATACAAAGATACTTGGTGCGTGATCCCGATGGAAGTTTCCATACCATCTCATTATTTCAATCTGGTTAGCTCTACTTCTGGTGACTTCTCTTGTTTCTCTGATCCTTTCATGGGGCCTTCTCAATGTGAACTGTGCAACTCTGTGGTCTCTATGACCCGAGGGCCCTGTGGCCCGAAGGCCTTGATGGCCCGAAGGCCCTTAGGACCAGTAGGTGCAAACTGTTAGCCCGAAGGCCCAAATCAGGTGAATAGTTCTGGCTGCTACATTGCCAAATAGTACATAGTACAGTACGGAACAATAAATTCTACAGTACCTACTACAGTGTTGATACAGTACCAGAAATTTTTCTTCACACGATTTTGAACCTCAGTCTCTTGGATGCCAAGCAGGAGCCCTTACCACTCGGGTAGGGGCTCGTTGGCTGATTTTGGGATTAACTGGAATGTCAATAAAGAGTTCCTAGTTGTTTTATTAAATCAATTAAAAATTTATAAACAATTAGAGGAAGCTTAAGAACATTATAAATCCAAAGGAGATAAAATGACTTTATAAGATGAGATAAAAAACCATGAGAAGTTATCCACAATAGGTACCTTTAATATCTAGAAGACTATGGTGAAAAAATGTTATTTAACCCAATGAATAATTTCATGGGAATAAATAATATAGTCAAATAGATGAGACTTAAAATAGAAAGAATAGTCTAAAGAAATCGTTCCATTATAATATTGGGAGAAATAATGGCCTAGATTGAGATGAAGCTCTTAGTATGAATGTTATTTTTAAGAAACATAGTGATCTCCCATTATTACATATTATTCTATGTATTTGGATGTAACCTATAAGTAACTGAATGAAATGTTTTAAGCATTGACATATATACAAAATAAAGGTATTTTCCTTCATGGAGTCTTCAAATTTCTATAGGATAGATTATGTGGAGTGAATAACTTAAGCGGGATAAACTTTGAGGTAAATATTTCATTCTAATAAATTCTAGTGAATCCATAAATTCCAGATAGATTTCAAAATTTAAATTTAAGATATAATAATAACACTTAAAACACTTTTTTCTGATTATATTCTATTCACTTATTAAGTGTGAGTGTTGGTTGTTAGAAATTAAGAAAAAGTGGTATTTACATTACTTGTAAATGAACTATTTTGATGGTTTGATAATATTTGTATAGGTTACTTGTTTATTTTAAAATAAATTTTTTATATAAATCATTTATTTGATAATTAGGTAATTTTTACCATGAAATCACATGCATAGTTATTTATAGATATCCTAGAAATCCTTTATTGTATTTATCTTGTTTTTTAGACCGGGTCTTCCCATATAGACTTAGAGTAGACCAACTCAAGCCCCATTTCTAAGAGAACTATGTGGTATCATCCTTCTCTTATAAAATGGGTAATGGAATCATAAGTTCATTGAAAGGCACAAGTAAAGATAATAAGACCTTCACATAGAAATTTTCATTTTATTATCAATAGGGGAGAAATAGAGAATCCATCCTAACATGTATATTGATATTAGGGATTTTTATTTCAAAAAAAAAAGATTAAAGGTATATATTTTTAGGAATAAGTTTGTAGTATAATTGATATCAATGGTTCAATATGTGTTTTTGGTAATTCATGGAGGATTATTATGGATTCATGAAGGCATTGGTTTCCATTCCTGATAATACGTCCATGTAAGTCCATAATATGCTTGAGCTATTTCCATGTTCTATGGAAAATGAATTTTGAGGATATAGATTAAAGAAAACGAGTGGAGAATATTGGGATAATGTGAAAAATTGATGTGTGAAGATTGGTGATATTATCTTAAAATTAATCAAATACATGTTTTAGTGGATGAAGTAGAAATGTTTATAAATTTTTTTAGGATTTTTTAATTGATTGAGAAGGACTAGAAGTCAATTGAAGATGTTTTTCAATTATTTTAGTGAAATATTGAATTTCATAGATCCACATAGATATTAATATGGGAGATTCAACCATGTATTTGATTCAACAACATAGAAAAATAATTAATTGGATTCATCCATATAGTCAATTAATGTTGTTGGTTTAGTATTGTATGTAAATCACAAAGAGTATTCAACAACATGGTGGATTCATGAGGAAATTTTAGCAATGTATCTGATTATATGACATAACCTATTTCATGAAATATGTGGAAATATAAAATTTTATTAAAGATGTAATATTTTAGGACATTGATATTTAGATATAATGTGGAAGATTTAATCCTGAGTCCCCAATGGATTTAAATGGATATTTTAACATGAATTCATAAAATTTTATATACTAGATAAATCAGTAATCAGTTGACTGATTTGAATGAGATGATATTGTAGCTAAAGATAATGGTATTCCAATAACTCATATATAGAATCATTGAATTAAATAATTTCATAATAATATTAACAATGATTTTGATATACAAATATGTGGTACTTGTATTTAAGAAAGATGTTGTTGATATTTGAGAGAACTCTTGTAATTTTAAGAGAATCTAATACCTATAGTATCTATTAGAGAAGAAAGTGAGATGAATAAAAGAATTCCACCAAAGTGCTTGAATAAGTGGAGGAGAATCTAGATCACTATAAATATAGTAGGAGTTTCAAGACCAATAGTCCTAATTCATGTTGATGTTTAAGACCTAAAAGAATTTTACATGTACAAACCTAAACATATAGAATCATGTAGAATAAATGTCATCCAAAATGTTGATGAAATTTGACCATGTGGGAAAAATATATGAATTGAATAAGTATATTACTTATTTCAATAAGAAGTAATGAATAATTTTAGTTGGTGATGGAAGTCGAGGAACATAGTGGGAAACTATGTTGATCAGACTAGGATATTCTATGGTTGTAATCACTATTTTCATAGTGAAGAATATTTGTTCGGAGGTATAAACAATACAGGATGAAGTAGGATTTTACACCAAACCCTGTAAATACATTGGGATTATCTATATATTATCTCATCTACACATGAGGTGATATTGAGAGACAATATTATTTTTGTTGAGATCCTTAAAATTATTGAGATGTTGAAATTAAAATAAACAGAATTCATAAATAAAAACCATAGGTTCACACCCTCCCCCATCTCAGTGGTTAATTTTTCATGGGGTACAACACATTGGATAAAAAAACTTTGCAAATGGAATATAAATTATATAATAATTTTTCTTAAAATTAATTTCTTAAAATCATCATAAAATGAAATGATTTTCAAGCCTAATTAAAAAAACCTCTTTTATTCAAATGAGGATAAAACATCTTAAATGGATTTTTCAAAAAAATTGAATGTATATTTCTTGAAAAACAAATTTCCTCCAAATGTGAAATAAAAAAGGAATAATATGTGATTATTGAAACTAAATGCCTTTAATATATTTGAAAGCACCTTAATTAAAACCCCATATCATAAAAAGTAAAATTAATTATTTGTTTTCAAATAAATAATTTTGAATGAAAGTATTTTAGGAGATAAAAAATTTGAGTATCCAAGTGGTATTGGACAATATCAGTGGTAAGTAAAAAATCCATATATAATAAAAATAAATAAAAATAAAGGATAATTACTCTTAAAAAATACTTTTCACAAAATGATAGAGTCATCAGTGAGGATAAATTTGATGTGAGACATGATTCCAAATAAAATAAGGTGGTAATACAGCATAACATCATAATAGGTTAGAATAGATCAATATTAAGGTAAAATAGTAATAGAGGAGTGATTTTGACCTATGTAAAGTATTTGAGTAATGATAACCCCTTACAGTTTGAGTATCATTTAACAAAAACCCTATTCAAAGAGATAGTTTCATAAATTGAACTTCAATTTCCATAAATTAAATATATTCCATGATATTACATCTCAAATAGATAGAATATTCATCACCTAAAATAAACTAGGTCCAGAATACAAAAAATCATCTCAAAGAGAAAAATTAAAGGAGAAATACCCATACAATTTTTGAAAAATTTCAGTCAAACCCCCATGGGAGAATGAACGTTGAAAAGAACATTGAATATAATGAAATAAAAAAGAATCATGAATCAAAAATATGTAATGGAAATGGAAACAATTTAATGTACCCTTCCTAGAAGCCACTAAACCGGTACTCTGATCCGAGTGGTTACATGACCTTAAGTGCACCTCTCTATACACCAAAGGTTGTTGATGAGCTGCAAGGGTCCAAAAGGTCAATTGGGGAGAAAATACCCCCTTTTATCAGAGTAACCCAAAATATAAGATAACAAAATAGCATAATAATAACAAAATATACAGGAGAATGCATAAACAACCATTCCCTAAAATGGGGTACAACCATTTCCAACAGTAAATATGTCGTGTCATGCCACAAGTGAAAAAGTGAACAAAACACAAAGTGGAGACAAACTGAAAATTCCCCAAAATTTTCCTAACACCAATTTCGGGTCACCCTCCACATACACCCATGCCATCCCAAATCCCTAGCATAACCATGCCCAAACCATATAAACCACTTAAATGGTTACCCAATATCCCATAAGTTATTATTAATCCATGGTGAATTACCTAGCTTCTACCCAACATAATATATCACATCAACATGTTTATCAAGGGATCTACATAAATACACAACAATATCACTTGTCCTTCACAAATCCATAGGTCTGTGGAAGTCAGCACACCCCATGGGTGGCCAAAGATTAGTCTCATCACCATCGACACATAACATGGGATTTGTGATGGTTTCCATTTACCTTCTTAATAAACATTTTACCTAAACATGCCAAGGGTGTTCAAAACAGAACTAGAGTCACCCAAGAACAAAACCACACATGCACAAATCCACAAATAAATCAAGTGATATAACATGGAGACCACCTACCACAATTATGTGGGTAAAGACACTCTTAATAGAGACTTTATATTCCTATTCAACCAACCTTGGAATCATTAAACAAGATCTCACCCAAAGAGTACTGTTTTAATTCTTCGGAAAGAGAGGAGAACAAGATACAAACCCGTAACTCAAAAGAGAAGCAAGGATGGGATTAGTCTTATCCTGATAATAAATCCTCAACCAATGGAACTAAAAACACCTTAGAAACGAGGGAGATCGATATCATGGATCTCTTGGGAGATTTGGTTCATTCCTAGGGTGTAGATGGAAGAATGGGGAGAAAATCCGGAGTTGGGTATTAAAATACCAGAGGGGAAATTTTGTAAATTTTTCAAACATTACTGGGTCGGACAGTTCCCTTGGAAGGCCGCATATTTTGTAAACCATGTGCAAGCCATGTGTGTGTCTCTATTCTAGGGGTGCATAGTTTTCCTAAGAAGGCCACACTATTTTCTAGGTCGTGCACGGACCATACACCCAACACTGTTTATCCCAGTTTCCCTTTATTTCATGTCCCGGGATGTTAGAACACCTCTAGGGCTCCTTAAACATTGATAAAACATTCTTATAACCAAAAAATGATTCAAAGAAAAAGATAAATTAGCACATACCTTTCCCAGAATTGGGATCTTAAAACCTCCCCACCTTATAACGGATCGTCCTTGAGGTGAGATCCCAAGCTTCTATGAACTTCCAAGGAAAAAATATTGGGCCATTGTGCCTGCATATCTGATTCCCCCTCTCATGTTTCTTCTTGAACCTTACCATGCTGACATAGTACTTGCGCTAATGGCACAGTCTTGTCCCGCAATTCTTTCTCACTACGATCCACCACACAAATCTGATTCTCCACAAAGGACACATCACCCTAATTCACAACATACTCAACATCCACTACATGAGTTGGGTCGGGGTTATACCACCAAAGCTGTGACACATGAAAAAAATCATGCATCCCGCTATACTACTATAGAACATCCAATAAGTACACCACCAACCTGACCCTCTCTACAATATCAAATGGCCCCACATACCTAGGTTCCAACTTGCCCTGCTTCTGAATCTGTCAGGGACCCAACCTTGGCAACACCCAAAGTAACACACTATCACCCACATTGAACTCGGGAGGTCTATTCCTCTGATCCACATAAAACTTCTACCTACAATGATCTATTTACATATGTATCTAAATCAACACGACATTTTTTGATGTCTCCTGCATGAGACTCTGTCCCAACAGCTCAGATTTACTAGCCTCTAACCAACATAGTGGAGATCTACATGGCCTCCCATAGAGAACCTAAAACGGTGTCATCTGTACCATTTCCTGAAAACTGTTGTTCTAGGAAAATTAAATAAGCGACAGGTGCTTATCCTAGGAACCACCCAAATCCAAGACAAAAACCCTCAAAAAGTCTTCCAACACTAGGATTGTACGTTCTGACTTCCCATTTGTCTATGGGTGGAAATTTATACTCAAAATCCCCTATATTTCAAGAGCCTTCTACAACCCTTTCCAAAAGCGTGATGTAAAATGAGGATCAAGATCTAAAACTATAGTTTGTGGTACACCATTAAACAAAACTATTTCCTAAACATACAACTCACCCAACTCAACAACTGTGTAAGTCTCATGAATTGGTAAGAAATGATCCACTTTCGTTAGACAATCCACAACCACCCGGATTGTATCATTATCCTAAGCATACATCAGAAGAACCACCAGAAAATCCTTATTCACATCATCCAACTTCCATTTAGGAATGGGAAATGGATGTGACAACCCACCTAGTCATTGATTATTAGCCTTCACATGTTTACAGGTAGGGTACCATGCCAAAAATCCCGCAACATTATTTTTCATTCTCTGCCACCAAAACTATCTGCAGAGATCTTAATACATCTTGTACAAACAAAGATGCACTGCCCATTTTTATGCATGGAAATCATGCATCAACTTTTCCTGCATGCATACCGGAATAACCACATGACCATGAACACAAACAGCCCCATCCATACCAACATCCCAACCAGAAGGTGGATCTCCGCCTTTAGGTATTTCCTTCATGTACAATCATTCAGGATTGTTGAGATGACTTTACCTAACTCTATTCGAAATCGTCAACTCAACCACCACCAAATCAAGAGCCACCTGAACAATTTTATCCCACACCTCTAGGTGCATCTCTGCGAACAAATACATCCCCTTCCAATTGGTGATGGATTCCAGAACCACCTGGTTCTGATCCTTCCTACTCAAATAATTAGCAACACTGTTCCCTTTCCCCACTGTATATACTATCTCAAAGTCAAAATATTGGAGATACTCAACCCATCTTCACTGCCGAAGATTTGAATCCCACTGTGAAAATATATACTTTAGACTCTTGTGATAGGTATACACCATAAACTGTTCCCCCAACAAGTAGTGCCTCTATCACATTAAGGCAAACTCTACTAGAGCCAAATCAAGATCATGAGTGGGATAATTCTTCTCATGGGGTCTCAATTGCCTTGACCCATAAGCCACAACCCACTCATCTTGAGTCAACACAGCCCCATGCCTGATATCAAACACATCACCTAATAGGATATACTTCCTACCTAAATTAGGTAAGATCATGATCGGTGTGCTCATCAATCGCTTTTTTCCTCTCCTAAAAGGAATTATCACAGGCCTTAGACCACTCAAACCTAATTCCCTTCTTGGTCAAGCTTGAATGTGGTGCTACCAATTGATAGAAATCCTTGATGAACCTCTGATAATACCTGATAAAATCGAGAAAACTCTGAACATCTGAAACACTCTTGGGTTGCTCCCAAGACATGCCAGCTTTCACTTTCTCTGGCTCTACCAATACACTTTCCTCAGAGATTATGTGACCCAAAAATGAACTTCCTTAATCCAAATCTGACACTTTGATATCATGGAATATAGAATATTCCCTCTTAGTGTACTCATAACGATGTCAAGATGTTGGGAATAATCAACATGAGTTTTCAAGTACACCAAGATACCATCAACAATGACCACCAGAAACTGATCCAAAAAAGTATGAAATATTCAGTTCATCAAATCTATGAACACCACCGGTGCATTGGTCAAGCCAAAGGGCATAAGCAAAAACTCAAACAACCCATACCAACTCTTGGAAGCTGTTAACGATACGTTAGAAGGCCTGACCCTCAACTATTGATAAGATGATCTCATATCCATATTAGAGAACGCGAATTCACCCCTCATCTCGTCAGACATGTCATCAATTCTAGGAAGAGGGAACCTACTTTTCACAATCATCAAATTTAACTTCTGATAATTAAGACATTTCCTTAACGACCCATCATCCTTCTTTGAAAAAAGAACTAGAGATCCTTAGGGAAACGTACTTGGACGTATGAACCCCTTACGCTCCAACTCTTTAATCTCAACCATTAACTCCAAGAGTTTTTTCAGTGCTACTCATTATGGTGGAATAGAAATAGGATATTCTCATGGTCGTAACTCTATCATGAACTAAAAAAATTTCATAGGTGGAAACCCTGATAAATCCTCAGGAAAAACATCCTTAAACTAATCTACTTCTAGAGGGAAGACAGACTATTTTCATCATTCATTATCATGCACAAGAAAAGCTACTTTAGCCATGAGCCTACCCAAATGCCGAAAAAATGGTCTGGCATGACCTGCTCAAACATCCCACTCTCCACGATGGACATAATTGTCACCCTCAAATGACTTGAACCATACCCTATGATGGTAAAAGTACATGTGCACCCAATACAACACAAGGTAGTCTATACCAAAGATCATGTCAAATCCTAACATCTCGAGAAGGAAAATACCCATAGGAAACAATATCCACTGACTTCCAGAGCACATCTTTTAGACTTCCTGATATCATAATTTCTCGCCTCTAATGGAGTGTCAATTGAAATCACCCAACATACACTATCAATAGGAAAACCCAAAGCAACCAAAAGATTTGAAAAAATAAAAGAGTGTGCGGCACCAATGTCAAACAATTCACTAGAAAGCGTAGTAGCTACAAGGATCGTACCTTGAATAGTCGATGGCCCAACCTCACCATAACTAGTTTCAGACTGAAATGCATGAATATGAGCTTCCCCTCTACCATGGGCTCTAGCCTGAATTCCCTACACTACACTGCCTTTCTGATTTGGGTGTTCCTACCCCAGAGTTCCATGTCCACCGCCCCTTCAAGTATATCCTATGGGGCTCCGACTGCCTTCTTGATATGGAGAAATGGATCCCTTGCCTCTCTTAGGAATCTACCTTTCAACAACATTCATGCTCACCTGCTGAGGGTTCCTACGGAACCTCTACACATGTCCCAATATGCCAAACGACCGACACTGAATTGGAGCTCAAGGAAACTGTCCAAGCTTGTTCCCCGGCCTGCCACACAGATAGGAGAACACCTGATCACCACCCTGAAAGGATGGCCCTCTCTTCTAACCACCTTGCACACTTTTTCACTAATTAAAAAATTCCAAAACGACACTTCTGACCCTCAAAGGCTACACCACTTTTCCGCCCATCTAGCACAAAAATACTACTACCTGAAACTCCCTTTAGGTTCCCTTCTGATATAAATTCTTGATCCACTACCTCTTTAAAACTCTTCAAGAAAAAGATATTCACATGAGACTTCATATCATATCTCTTCCTATACTAGAAATGCCTCATAACTATTGTATCATCCCCTGCCAATGATGAAACAAAGCGTCGCAACTCAGTGAAGTTCCCAACATAATCCAACACTGACCTCGATCCCTGAGTCAGGCTCACGAATTCTGGAGCCTGCTCTTGCCTCAAAGTCTTTGGGTGAAAATGCTCCAGAACATTTTCTTGGAAATCATTCCATAACATCCCCTCACCCTGCTCAGTCTGAGCCAGAATGTCCCACCAATACTTTTCCTGGCCCTGAAACATATAATCTACCAACTTAACCCGCTTCCAAATAATAGTTTCTAGATGATCATGTATCGTCTGGATAGACTCTATCTAGAACATTGTTGCCTCTATCCCACCCTCTCCAGTAACTGTTGGAGGGTGCTGTAGCTGAAACTATCTAGTTAGCTCAAACATTCTTAGTGTAACCCTCAATTGGTCATGATCTATCATCTACATAAAACAAGCCAATTCCTCTCGGAACTTCTATTCTCTAATTTCCTAGATCCCCACATTCTCTTTCTCCTCAACTGGAGGAGTGTCCTCAGAAACATCCTCTTTTTGCCTAACCAGTGCTCGACATCATGGTGGAATTTCTTTATATTTCTAAACACAAGGATTAGATCACATACCATAAAACTTCCACAAATTCATTTCAACAAGGATCTTCACCAGCCTCAACAACCCACCATACATTCACCATCCCAATAAACATTAACATTCCAAAAACATCACCCTGGCCATCCCTACCATGGGACATGGTCCATAAGGGTTAAAAAACCATAAACCACAACAATGATCACACAACATGTTACAAAAAACATTTTCAATTCATTTAAAACACTTAATTACACATATTCCATTAATCATCACTTATCATTATTTTATCTTCACCTCCTTTAATAGTTTCATTTACAACATTTTCCCTTTTCAATTACCAATATTCAAGGTGGATTCTATCTTTTGTGCCTCACACACCCAACCTGTGTGTGCCTACCATGATATATGCCACCTATCTCTCTAGGTGCCTACAATGATGTATGAATGCACAACCTCATGCCATTCAGGCCACAAGCCAAATATCATAAAACCATCATATCACACAACTTGTGCATCACCCAATGGTGAAATATCATCAACTGTAACATCACACAATCATGAACAAAAATTCCCACCCAAGGTGACATAGGGTTTCCCTCATATATGGGTTAGTTACTCCCAAGAATGAGCTCATTACCAAGGTCTGACACATCTTAACTCTCGTCTACCATCCCAAATAATAAGATTCTAGATAAGGAGAAGAATGATATCCTCTGAAACCACATTATAACTTCACTGACCCAGAATCTACTAAACCAGTACTTCGAGTCGGGTGGCTACATGAACTTAAGCATGCCTACCGGTACGTTAATGGATTCAAACAAGCAACGGGGGTCCAAAAGATAAATTGTGGAGACTACACCCCCTTTTATCAGAGTAATTCACAACAGAAGATGACAAAATAGCAGAATAATAACCAATAATACAAGAGCATGCATAAACAACAATTTTCTAAAATGGGGTACAACGTGTCTAATAGTAAATATTCCAAGTCATTCCACAAGTAAAAAAGTGAACTAAAACCAAAATGGAGAAAAACTGTAAAATACCCAAAATGGTCATAACACCATGTTTGATTCCCCCTCCGTGTACACCCATGCCAACCCAACTCCCTAGAAAGATCCTTTGGCATTCCCTTGACCTGCAAACTGGAAGTCTGCCCAGGTACCCGTTGGCACCCCGAGCAGGGTGTGAGTAAAACTTTGTTGGCCACCACCAACATTGTCTATAAAATATCCAGTATAAATAATCATGCATGAATTAAGGAAATGAATAATAAATAAAAAAGAAAAGATTGAGGTCCCTTAACCAGTTTAGGTCCATTACCAAAATTTATTACCATTCATTATCTTAACATTTCATCCCATTTCCCATTACTTACCATTTACAATTCATTTATCATGGGTTCATCACACACAAAAAGTTAGACAGATTAAATTACATAATCACATGCATGAGGAAAAACACACAGTTATCATCTTTCACTTGGACTAACTTCCTCATATCAACCATATCCTCACCTCGAAGCCTCGGTCTAGGTAGATGCAATAATTAGGGGAACAAAGCCTTAGTCATCTTCCCTAACCCGTGCATTAGGGTTGGAGTTTAGAGCCCGAGTCTAACCCGACCCATGTGCATAGAACCTCATGTCAATACCCCACTCTACCAAGACAAGTGCATATTCTATATATATATATCCATCAACCATTCACACAACATCACTACCGATGCCCAAGGAAAACAGAAATCATAACAATAACATGATAGTTAATACCATTCCCTAACCCATTAACACAATTACCACATTTCACATCATTTATACATTTATCCCATCTCCCTTTTATTATGCTTATCTCTCTAAGAATTCACTCATTGTGCCTATATCACTTGGATTTTTATATTATACCTAACTTATTCGGCTTCATTACCAGGCTCATAACCCATTACATTAAATTCTTGAATAAATTCCATACATTAAACCATTTATACATTCATCATTCTCATGTTTCAACCCATTTTCACATTCCAACAGTATTCAGAATTCTTCTAGCATAAGCATGTTCAACCCATATAAACCACTTCCATATTAACTAAATATCTCATACGTTATTATTAAACCTAGGTGTATCACCTAGATTCTACCCAACACAATCAATCACATCAACATGTTTATCAAGGGCTCTACCTAAACACACAACAATACAACTTGTTCTTCACAAATTGCTAGTTCCAGGGAAGTTGGCACACCCCATTGGTGGCCCAAGATTAGTCTCATCACCCTCGATGCATCCCATGAGAATCGTGAGGGTTTCCATTTACCTTCTTAATAACTATTTTACTTAAACATTCTAGGGGCGATCAAATATACCAAGAGACACCCATGAACAAAACCACACATGCACAAATCCACAAATAAACATTGGGATATAACTTGTAGACCACCTACCTCAATTCTATAGGTGAACTCACTCTTAATAAAGACATTAAAATCTGATTTAACCATACTTTGAAAATTAAAACTAGATCTCACCCAATGAGTAGGGTTTTAGAGAATTGGAAAGAGTGTAAAAGGAGGTAAAACCCCTAAACTCAAAAGAGAAACAAGTATGGGATTAGCCTTTCCTGGAGCTTCGATCTGCAACCAGCAGTACCAAAAATGACTTAAAAACATGGGAGATCGATCTATTAGAGCTCTTGGGAGCTTTGGAATGTTCCTAAGGTGAAGAGGGGACAATGGGGTGGTAATCCTGAGTTGGGTATTAAAATCCAAGATGGAAAATTTTGTAAATTTTTCAAACCTTTCTGGGCCGCATGGTTTGGATGCACAGTTTTCCAACTCATGCACAAACTGTGTGTATGGAACTGTCCATGGGAAAATAGGTCGTACGGTTTCCCTTGATAGGTTGCATGATTTGTAATCCTTGTGCAAGCCATGTGTCCACCTTTGTCCTAGGGGTGCTTGGTTTTCCCAGGAAGGCCGCATGGTTTTCCAGGCCGTGCGCAGACCGTGCACCCAACACTTTTTTGCCTTGATTCCCTTTCTTTCATTGCCCGAGCTACCAAAACACCTTTGAGGTTCCTTAAACATACAAAAAACATTCTTTTAAAGAGAATAAGGGATTAAAACTAAAACTTAAATGAGAACATACCATTGCATGATCCGTGATATTACACACACCATTCCCAATAAATCATGGTGTATAATAATAAATATGTCTCAATGGGTGAAAATTGAGAGAAGATACTCATAGTATGTATTCTTATTTACTCAAATACGCTCAAAACTCATTATAATCTTGTGTATTATCCAAAAAATCATTATAAATGACGTCCTAAAGAAAAATAATTGTGACCCAAAGCTTATGGAAATTTCCTTGGGTTCTATTATGAGAAAAATGATATTATTTCAAAGGATAAATTTTAAGGGAAGGTGAGTCTTGTTGTGCTGAAATTGTTAACCTCTTATAAGTGGACGGGAGGATTGTTTTGGAAGTAAATATTAAATTTTCAATAAAGTAAGGTTAATATAAAAGTTTTAATGGATCCAAAATGGAAACAATTTTTGGGTAAGTATGGGGAGTTTAATATTATCCTCCTCTATTCATTGTGAATACAACCTATGGTGTTTTTAGGTGTTTTATTTTATCTTTTAAATATTTACCCCAATTTAATTTTACCTTGGTAATTTATTTTAGTGACCAAAAATTATGATTATAAATTTTACCTATTTTTAAAATTATGATTTAATTTTTTTTAATAATTTTAATAAATAGAATTTTATGGTTTTGAAATGATAACTTTAAAATAAATTCACATAACACATTAAAATTTATTTTAGGAATAGTTTGTTATTATGTTTAAGAATTTATGAACAAGATAAGATTATCATAGATACTGATTGTTATTACATAAATTGGTTTATTATGAAACAAATAACAGGTACGTGACTTTAAAATAAATCCAAAATCAAATTTCAATGTCAAAAAAATTAATTACAAGAAAAGAATGAAAATTATTTTTATTGAATTTACATTATAATTCAGTTCTAAAAGGATTAGAAATTTCATTTATAAGTTAAAACTATATTTGAAATTTCCAAATTTTATTCCATAATAATAAATTTTATTATTTGATTTTTTTTATCTTCTATGATATTCTTATAAAATGATAAAATCATGAAAATTATAATTTCCACACAAACTATATTTTTCGAATAAAAATAAGCTTTCTTAGAAAAAAACTCATAAATAAATACTAAGAAAATTTTCATGTGAGGAGTTAAAAATTGAATTTTATTTTATCCAATTTAAATTCTAAAATTTTCTATGTTTAGATTTTAAAATAAAATAAAATATATAATTAAAAACTATTTTAATTGAAAAATAAAATTTGTAAACATTACGTGTTCCCAATATTATTTCATAAATATTTTGAATTAAAAAATACAATATATTTGTTTTCATGTAATAATTTTTTAACAGTGTTCAATTTAATCTACTAAGATAAAATATAAAATACATAACAAAATAATTATTTGAAAAAATATAAATATTACTTGTATACTAAATTTTCTTTAAGAAATAAAATTAAAATTAATTTTTAATATTTTAAACATTAATGTTACTAATACATTGATATTAAAATTTATATTTGAATTATATCATATTTTAATAATGTGGATGTTAATATTTATACTTAACATCCATATCTGTAATGACTGTATTTATAAAAACCAAATTTGAAATGACTATAGTTTCAATAACTAGATATTAAATGGTCAGAATTCATTCATATTTATACATAATTAATAAAAAATTAGTTAATTTCACTCTCACTATTTATGGAATAGTTATTTATTTCGTGTTATAAATTTTGATGAATTATTTCCCCTTTCATTGTAATCTTCCAAATTATGGTTTTTTTCTATTGGAGATCCTTAAGGTTTAATATTTTCTTAGATATTTCCTAGTCATGAAGCTTTTAGACTTTTATATCTTTTATCACTTATTGATTTATGAACATTTAATGGATTTATTTTATCCATGGTGTGTAATAATCCATGGTTTTAAATACATAGTTTTAGGTGCCTTTGTTGTAACATTCCACATATGAATGAATAATGTTTTTTTAGTTTTTATTCATATCTTTTATGACTTATTTTCTTACCAAATTTTGATTCCTTAAAAAATAAAAATTAAGTTGTTTATAATTTCAAACATACGGTTTATAAAAATAATATTCTTTCTAAAAACGTACGGTGTAACATTCTCCCTCCCTCTATAAATAAATTCCATCCTTGTAATTTTAATTATCACATACCAAAAGAAAAATATAAGGGTATATGAATTATAGATATGAAATATGATATAATTTAAAGAGATATATCAGCCTACAATCTTGGGAAACATATCTCTTTCTTCAGAATAGGCTTATCCCATATATTGAGTTTTTATCTAACAATTTGGACCAAGATTATATTATTATTCATTATGAAAACCCACATTATATAATTTTTCTACTTTTGATATTTAATTTCATCCATTTATTGATAGAGTATCATAGGTTAATATGAAATATATTTTTCATACTCTAGATAATTTTTTCTCTAGCTGGAGGGAACCGATCGAAAACAATAATCAAATTATAATTATCTTAAGAAAGGAAAATATGGTTTTCACAAGGAAAAATACTATATAAACTAACATGGAATAAAATAATTATACAATAAGTAGTTTTATTTTATATTCAAATCATCAGAGTAGTGATTTAATGCTCTTGGAAAATTTTCTAGATTACTTAGGGTGATTAGAACCAAAAACCAATAAGATGATCACAAAATATTGTAGTGGGTAGCTATGCATAAATTATCCTGACACGATTTATTGGTAGTGTTATAATAGGATTTCCATTGTACCCTTTCCTTTGGAGGTTACTAAGGCCTATTCTCCTCATTAGAAATTGGGTTAGGTCATCGGTTTTAATAATGACTAAACTCTTTACAATTGAAGCATTGGACATTCTTCACCTTCTTAACACTAGTTATCCTATTCATATCTCCTTTATAATCTAGATCTCAATGGATTATCCTTCAACACATAAGAAATATTATTTTTCCTTTTTGTAAAGTTCATGGTTTCCTCTTTCCATATTTTTTTCATAATGAAAATTAAATATTACTTCTTTCATCATCTTGACCAACAGATATTCTATGAAGCTCTGTCATTATTTTCATTGTTTGGTTATGATTTTAAACAAGGATCATATTGCCAATGACAACTCATGACATTCATGTGAGTATAAAGAAAATGTTTTCAATACTAATTTATTTATCATTAGGTTGTCCATTAGGAAAATAAATTCATTTTCCATCACATCCATTGTTTACTTGGTTCTTCTTAACACCATCCATTACTAAAACAATAATGTTTAACATGGGTAATGAATCATTTACAATATAGGTGAGTTATAATAATCAATAAAATAAAATGGATTCTACCTTAAATTTTTTTACACATTTAATTCCCCAATAATTTCTTTATTTAATCCGATATTAATAATAATTTAATGTAGGTTTCATTACATTGGGTTGTCTTATAATTATCAACTTAAAATATTAATGTAACATTGAAACAAATCCTTTATAGTGGTTCACAAAGATCATATCATCAACAAAAGGATATCCTCCAAGAGTATCTATCCAGGTGTGTAGTATTAATCCCACTTGTCATAAATCAGTGTAATGATCCATTTAATGCTCATACAACCCTTTTCGAGGTGATTACCCCTAGTTTAATATTCCATAGACACATCTAGTTTCCAGTATCCAGTTAGTGATTTATTTCTAGGATAACCACTTACTCAATAAGTCCCTAATATTATAGAATATAATTCAATACATAGACTCATCTCTCTGGTTTTCATCAATGTTTGTCAGAGTGGATACTCAAGAGGGGGGTGAATTGAGTTCTGATTAAAATTTCTGTTAAAAACATTATGGTTAAGAAAACCCCCAATTTAAAAAAGGCCCATTTAATTAAGGAATTAGAAATGTAAATGTTCAATTGGTCAACAGGTTTCTCATAGGATGATTAATCCTCAGATTAATCAGTTTATAACATGAATTGAACTTTGGAAAAAAGTTTACTGAATTAAAAAAATACAAACACTAACCAAAACTAACAATCAAAGTGTAATCAAAAACAATTTTCTATTTTTGAAAAATATAAGAAGCAGATAAAATAAAATAGAGTATATGAGGATTTTCACAACAATTTAAACAAGAGGTTCAGTCTCAAGCTGAGACCTAATCCTCTCTACATTGTGATCACCTGCCACCAGGTAGTTTATTTTAAAACTTGATACACAGCTTGTATTGGGCTTTACAACATTTTTCACAAACTGTCCAAGGGAAACACCCTCTACCACTATTATTCATGTGAAAGACAAACAATGCAGACCACACAAGGTCTCTTCCACAGTTATAAATGGAAATCAAAAATAGGTGATGTTTTATGTGAGGTTATTTAGTATCCTCTATTTCAAGCACAAAAGATAGCGTGTTCAATAGACTGACACACTTCTCACAAATGTAAAAGAAAGAAACACAATAGAGCAGTTATGATGTGAAAGATTTTATAAGTATATATGTCTTTATAGTTCATCTCATGACTTCATGGAATGGGAAATGTTTAACTTTGATTCAATCTCTAGAAGTTGTTTCCAAAATAAAGTGTTGCAACTCCAAGTTCTAGCTTTCATTGTTATGCTTTTGATGTTGATAAAGAGTTGATGAAGCATAGAAGGTATAAGAGAGTTTTTCTCAGAATGATCTTCATGATGCTTTTGGGTTCAGAGTATTAGTGTTGGATGGTTCTTCTTTGATCTAGCATGTAAGCACTGCCGCACTTCGTATGCCACCCTTCTCTTCTTGCATGTATATGTCGCTTGTATTTGTCACGTCGTATTTTTTCACTTTTATCACTTTTAACTTTTTTATATTGGAGGTCCGATAATGGGAATGAGTAGATTACGTGAAATCTTTCTCATACCTCGTATTGTCTCATGTATTGTCTCCTAAAACATTTAAAATTAGCATTAATTAATGTCATAGGCATTTAATTAACCAAATATGACTGTTAGAATAATATTGAGAAATTGAAAATGTATATAAGAATAAGTGTTGGTAGACTGGTAGTGATAGCCTTCATATCGTTAGGCTTCAATAATAGGTTCACAGCGGCAATCTCCAACTATAACCTTTAATAGTATGCATACACTTGTGATAATGTAATGGTGACCTTATAGTAGTGACCTTGTAATGGTGACCTTGTAGAGATGATCATGTAGTTGTATCCTTGTAATGGAAACCTTGTACTTAGATAAAATATGTATTATAAAAAGAACCAATCAAGTAGTGAGATTTAGAGTACTGTAAACGGTGACTTTGAAATGAAATGTGATTATCATAAGAAGAAAACATGATTATCACATAACTAAAACATGATTTGGGATTATCAAAACAATGATTTGGGATTATCAAAACAGATGAGTCCAACAATCTCCCACTTTTTGATAATCACTAATTATGTCATTGAAGCTTTAGATTTATGAGTGTTGAATCAAGGTTAAACACATCTGCTAATGTCATTGAAACTGTAGATTTAAGTTTTTAATATTTTCTCCCTCGTGAATGACTTCTCCCCTTTAATATTTTATCCCCCTTTTTTATTAACAAAATGTGTACAGAAATAAAATAGTGAAAAGAGAGAACATTTATTAATAAAATGGGAGTAAATTATACAAAAAATAGATACAGAAATCCCTATCAACTAAGACTATACACACTCAATCCAAATTAGATATGTCTATTGGATTGTTGTATTTGGATTCTGAGGATGCAGGTGCTGAAGGTGGAAGGATAGGCTGAGGGATGGCAGTGAGTAAGGTAAGAGGAGAATCCAACAAGGAATCACCAAACCTATAATGAATAGATCTATGAGTAATCATTGGGTTCAGACTTCTGATGGCCTGTGTAGGAGTCATCAAATGAGTAGTACTGGTGGGACCTGAAGCAGCTGAAGAAGCCGGAAGAGCAAGAGGAACTATGATTGGAGTGCAGTCCACATGAAGGAAGGGTAATATAAGATTCCTGAAATCTATAATGATGCTTACCCATATTTCCATAGCTTAGTTGAAATCATATTTGTTTTCCACAAATCATTCTAAGGCAGGAGTCAATTCCCAGAGCCTATTAACCTGGTCTTTAAAGGCCTGAGTGACAGGTGGGATCTTTAAGTTCTACAAAAAAAATTAAAGTGACCATCCATATGATGCTTGGTATACACCCATTTGTAATTAAAGTCAACTTGATCCTTGATGGCCTTATGATCCTGAGTATCTTCCCTTAGAAAATCTCTCACAACCTTATGAATTTCCCTGGTAATTTAAATGACCAGAGAATATGAGGAACTGCCACCAGAGAACTTTTCCACTTCTTCTCTGACAATGGTAATGAAAGCTTCAATGTCAACTGGAGGAGTAGATGAAGTGGAAGCAGATGTAGCAAGAGGATCCAGAGATAAGGCCAGTGCCTCCTTGAAATACTTGTTCAAGCCACTGATTATTCTTTTGACATCATCATCTGGCCCTTTCCCAAGAGTTTCCATAGATTTCTTAAAATCCTCAAACACTATGACCATTTGCTGAACTACACTTTTGACATATGCAATGTCTCTGTCCACCTGGGTCCTTGAAGCCATATAAGCATTTAATTTGGAAATAGACTGTTTCACTGAAACTATAGACTCTTCCAACTCACTGATTTGACTCTAGAATTGCCTTACTTCATGGAGTAGAGTAGATTTAATACTGTAGTGCATTTTGGCTAACTGAGATGCTAAATGCTCATGATCTAGAGTAACATCCTTTTCCACCTCTAAGGACCTATCCCTAGATACTTTTTGTAGAAAGGATTTTATGGATTCAAGATCCACCTTTCAGACATAGTCTGGACAGAAAGAGGTTTTTGGAGGGACAAAAGTGAGGTTTGGCACTGAGGGTCTTCTGTTGGGCCTCTCATATTCTGAGTCATCTTATTCTAGACCCAACACCATAAATTCGGGGTCCTCATACCTGCCCTCAATCTCATGTACAATAGAAACTGAACCTGTAATAGCAGGTTCCTACCCCTCAATGGGAGTAATCTCCTGATCGGACATATTCATTTCCCCCAATACTCCTTGATAAATAGAAACATCAAGAAGGATCATTTCCACTTCCTTCACAGAATCCTCAACTACCTCCAAAACAGGTCCAAAATCAACCGAATCAGCTGCTTCTTCTTCTCTTCTTTCTACCCTTTCTGTATGGTCAATTAGAAGACTAAGACTTAGAAATTCCGATTCATTTTCAAAAATAGTTGTCTCAAGGTCAACATGACTTGATTCAGATTCCTCATCCTCATCTGAGGTATCTTCAACATCTCTTAAGACAATTTCATCCCCTACTTCTTCACTGGTTTCCTTATCACTGTCCCATAGGATAGCTTCCCTTCTATGCAATCTCTTTGGTGGGCTAGGTTCACCAAAGGATACAGTAATCGCATGAGGATTGGAAGGAAGGTCAGGGTCACTACTGTAATCTATAGAATAGTCCTCTCTTTCTTGCACAGTACCAACTTCCTCTTCTTCTACATCTGAATAAACAGCCTCTACTTTATTGGGAATAACACCAGGGTCTCTCTTATTCTTAGTCCTAGTATGATGAGTCACAAGATTAAACTCTTCATACACCTTAGCCTCATAATTCACCCATATCCTCATCCATGGATTCTAGTTAATCTTCATCAGCTTACAAATCACTTTGGTGATGTAATGTTGTCTTGCACACCAACAGTTTCTTCTTTATCTCCAGGAACTCTTTTCACATTCAACATAAGAGATATCAGCCTCGTATGGAATAGGTAATTGGATTTGGAACTGGGCTTGGTCATATCATCCAAATGATCCATCAGAAACCTACACAGGTTGATATTATGTCCATGATTTAGCAAATATAGTATGAATATGTTCTGATACTTCAGAACAGTGAAGTAACCTCTCATGGGACTTATCGCATGCTGAATAAATTTGAAATGCATCTTATCTTTTCGTACCATTTCAATGGCAATTACATTCCTAGGAACTCCACTCCCTTTAAACTTAACTAAAGCTACTTCATAGTAGAATAACTCACTAGTGGGAGGGACTACCTTTGAGTAATAGTCATAAATTCCTTCATGAGAAATCCTTAAACAATCATCCCACTCAACAGAGGAGAAACTTACATTTACTCCATTTATTTTGGAATTCATTCGGTGCTCATCCTCAGACTGTTCATTCTTGAGGTACTCATAAAACTACTTCACTAAATTTAGATAATATGGTCCATTGTTATTTGGAAGACATTCAACCAAGCCCTGAGCTTCCAATGCCTTAAGTAATAATGACTGGCTCAATAGTATCCACTCGAAACTTAACACTTTCTCAACTACTATTTACCTCCTCGATAAATTCGGGTTCAGCATTTTATCCACTTTCTGGATGCCACTAATCAACTCGGCTTTAGGTCTCTTAGGATTAGGCACATCTCCTTCATTAGCAACCAGCGGCCTTTTGACTATTTCCATTGATCTTGAGCGGGTCGAGGTTTCAGTAGAGGTTTAGGTTTTGATATTTGAGAGCAAGAGGTTTGGGAGAGGGTTTGATGTGGGTCAAAATGTAGTCTATGTTCTATTTTAATCATTTAGGGATCGAAAAATTAAAATAGATAAAATAAATTAGTAATATTTGAAAACGTTTCAGATTCCGATTGAGAGCACACAAAACCCAAAGTCACAAGCTTCGAATGTCTATCGGTAAGGAAGTATCGGTAAGCTCTAACGGTGAGGTCATATCGGTAAGGTCTACGGGTGAGGTTCTATCGGTAAGGTCTAACGGTGCGGTCCTATCGGTAAGGTCTAATGGTTAGGTCCTATTAGTATGGTCTAACGGTGAGGTCCTATTGGTAAGGTCTAACGGCGAGGTCCTATCAATAAGGTCTAACAGTGAGGTCATATCGGTAAGGTCTAACAGTGAGGTCCTATCGATAACGTCTAATGGTGAGGTCATCTTGGTAAGGTCTAACGGTGAGGTCATGTCGGTAAGGTCTAATGATGAGGTCTTATCGGTAAGTTCTAACGGTGAGGTCCTATCAGTAAGATATAACGGTTAGGTCCTATAGGTAAGGTCTAGTGGTGGGGTTCTATCCTCAACAATTTATCATACCTAACTAATTTCTGATGTAATTCAACCTCTCAGAATTCAAAGTCTTTGTGAATATATCAGCCAATTAGTGTTTAGTACCAAAGAATTCAATTGTGATATCACCATTTTGAAAATGATAACTCAAGAAGTGATGTATTACATAAATATGCTTTGTTATATCATGAGATACTAGATTTTTAGAGACATTAATATAACTTGTGTTGTCACTATTTATAGAGAGATGTTTGAATTGATATATATAGTCTAGTAAAGTGTGTTTCATCCACAAAATTTGAGCACAATAACTTCCAGCAACTATATATTGAGCCTCTACAGTAGATAATGCAACATAATGTTTTTTCTTACTACATGATGATACTAGAGACTTGCCTAAAATTTGATGTGTTCTAGAGGTTGTCTTTCGGTCTAACTTGAAACGAGAAAAGTCGCCATCCGAATAACTTATTAAATAAAATGGTTTTCCTCTTGGATAAAATAGTACTAAATATATAGTATACTTGAGATATTTAAAAATCATTTTAACATAATATAAGTGAGATTCTTTGGGATTTTCTTTAAATCGAGAACACATGCATACACTGAACATAATATCAGGTCTACTAGCAGTAAGATAAAGAAAACTCCCAATCATACCTTAGTAATTTGTTTGATCCACTGATTTACCAGTTTCATCCGCATCAATTTTTTATGTGGTACACATAGGTGTATCTATACATTTAATACTATCCAAAAAAAGTTTTTAAATATCCTTATTATATTTATTTTGATTTAAAATAATACCATCTTTGTTTTGAAAAATTTGAAATCCAAGGAAAAATTTTAGTTCCCCCATTATACTCATCTCAAATTCATGTTGCATCATTGTTGAAAAATCAGTACATAAATAATGTTTAGAAGATCCAAAAATTATATCATTAACAAAAATTTGTACCATTATAACATAATTGGAAATCCTTTTAATAAAGAGAGTAGGATTTTTTATCCATTTTGTAAAACCTTGTGAAATAAGAAAAAACTAAGTTTATCAAACCAAGCTCTTGGAGCTTTCTTTAAACCGTATAAAGCATTAGAAATTTTAAAAAAATTATTTGAAAAATGTGAATTTGTAAAACCATGGGGTTCTTCAACAAACACATCCTCAACTATATACCCATTTAGAAAAGCACTTTAAACATCCATTTGATAATGTTTAAAATTCATATGAGCTTCATAAGCAAGTAGTATCCTAATTGCCTCTAACCTAGCAACAGGTGAAAAGGTCTCCTTATAGTCTATTCCTTCCTCTTGATTGTAACATTTTTCAACTAACCTAGCTTTTTTCCTAACAATATTTCTAGACTCATAAACTTTGTTCCTAAATACCCATTTAGTTCATATTTTTAAAGTGTCCTTAGGTCTTTCAACTACTTCCCAAACATTGTATCTTTCAAATTGATTTAATTCTTCTTGTATATCCATCACCCAAAATTCATCATTGATAGAATCATTAATATTTATGGGTTCAAGCTATGAAATTAACGATTGATGTTCAACCTTGTTTCTCAGAGAGGCACTAGTTTGTGTTCCATGATTTAAATCACCTACTACAGTATCTAAAGGATGATTATTGAGAGTTTCAATACCTATAGAAAGAGTTGAACTAGAATCCACATGGTTTTCATTGGTTCAGACTCAATAGTTGTCGATTCTGGAAGATTACCAGAATGGGTTACTTTTACAGGGGATTCACTATCATTATCATTATGGTCCAGAATTGACATATCTTCCCCAAGATATTCAAGAGTGGTTTTGGGTTCTTTTAGATCGGTCTCATAAAATTTGACGTGAACTGACTCTTCCGCACATTTTGTTTTCTTATTGAATATTTTATAGGCTTTACAAGAGATTGAGTAACCTAGTAAAATTCCTTCATCACTTTTAGAATCAAATTTTTTAATATTTTCCTTAGTGTTAAGAATAAAGACTTTGGATCCAAAAACACTAAAGTGGTTGACCTTAGGATTCCTATTGTTCCAAAGTTCATAAGGGGTATTCTTAATAATCAGTCTAATAAATACTCTATTGATAATGTGACAAGATGTATTTATAGTTTCATCCTAGAAATAAATTGGTAGGTTATACTCACTAAGAATTGACCTAGAAATTTCGTGGAGGGTCCTAATTCTTCTTTCTATGACTCTATTATGTTGAGGTGTTCTAAGAGCAGAGAAATTATGACTATATCCATTGTGTTAGCAATAAGTTTCAAAATCATGATTTTCAAAATCACGGCCATGATCACTTCTTAAGGTGTTAATGCTATGTCCACTAAGATTTTCCACAGACTTGGAGTATTTGAAAAAATATAAAAATTATAAACTTTTTTGATCCAGAAAGTATACCCAAGTGTACCTTGAAAATTCATCTACAAGAACATAAACATAGTGCTTCCCATTTAGACATGAAACTCTTTATGGTCCAAAAAAATCCATGTGAACCACCTTAAGAGGTTGAAAAGTAGAAACTTATTTCATTGGTTTGAAAGAAAGTTTGTGTTGTTTTCCCTTTTGATAAGGGTTTCACACTTTGTTAAGAGGGAATTCCAATTTAGGTAAGTCTCTAACTAAACCTTTCCTAGTTAGTTTCTTAAGTGAGTGCACATTTCAGTGTCCTAGTCTTCTATTCCATAACCAGGATTCCTTATGAAATTCATTTAAACAAGAAACATTTTTCATAACCAGAGAATCTATATCAACAACATATACATTCTCATTTTTGAGAGCAGAAAATATCAAATCATTTTTAGAATTAAAAACATTGCATGTATAATTTTCAAAATTATCATTAAAACCATCATCACACAACTGAGATATACTTAGCAGATTGTATTTAAACCCATCAACAAAAAGTATTTTTGAAATTAATACAGTATTAGGGTTACCAATATAGCCTAATCCATTGATTTTTCCTTTATAATTATCACCAAAAGTTACGTGTCCACCATAAACATTGATTAGGCTCTTGAAGTAAGAATAATCTTCTGTCATATGTCTTTAAAATCCACTTTCCAAGCTCCACAGAGTTTTACATGATCTCTTTAGAAAATTTTCCTGCAAAAAAATATCAAGTGTGCCATAATTTTGGTACCCATATTTTATTGGGTCCTAAGAGGTTATCAAGTAAAACATTGGGAAACCATACTTGTCTCACAGATTTCCTATAATTATCAGATATATTTTGAGACATAAACACTTTGTTTGGATATTTAGAGAATTGTTTTTCAAGAAATGGTCCAAAACTTGAACTAGTAGTGAATTGTCTAGATTTTGGAACAAATTTGGTTTTAATAAATATTATTTGTCCTGGTTGATATCCTAGACCAGTTTTATATTTTTGGGGAAAATCTTCTGTCCTAGAAACTATGTCAAGGTATCTCTACAAGAAAAAAATTCCAAATCCCTTTTTAATTGATCATTTGATAATTTGAGTTCAGTATTTTCTATTAATAGTTGAGCACATTTTTCTTTGTCAATATCCAAATCATACTTGTAATTAGCATTTAGAGCATGTTATCTCTTTAATGATTTATATTTGTCCTCGAGTTCATTAAAGGTATCCTCAAGAATTCCACGGTATTAAAATAGTTCATCCTTAGTCATATTTTCATCATTGTTTGATTCACCTTCATTACCAGAGTAATAATCATTAGGAATAGGGTAATTAGGTGTTACCTTAGATGTTTCTATCAAAAAATATAAGTTGGAGTGATTATTCTATTAACTATCAAAAGAATCACATCCACTGGAGCTATCTTATGACGCACTCCAAGTATCTTTTATAACCTTTTTATAACCCTTTCCCATTTCATCATATTTATTCTTAAATTTTAGCTTGGGACAGTCTTCCTTCACATGACCTTTTAATTTTCACTCATATTAGAATATTTAAATTGAGATTTCATTAAATTTTCTATCTTTATTCAATTTTACTTTGCAATCATACATTCCCTTGTAGTTTAACTTCCTGAAGAATTTCTTCTTTCGATATAAATTTTTTGAATCTCCTTGTAAGATGAGCCATCTCCTCATAATTGTCTGAATATGACTCTTCACTAGTGGAACTATCTATAGGAAATTGAATTTTTTATTTTTCTTTTCTCTTCGAGGTTGAAGTCATGAATGATACTTCTTTATTCCTTGGTTGTTCATCTACTTCTTGATTCACCTTAAAATCTTCTTCATACATCATAAGCTTGCCAATTATTTCCTTCACTGGTAGCTTTATAATGTCTCAAGATTCTTAGATAGAAACAGAAGTCCATCTCAATCTGCCAGGTAGGCATCAAAGTAGTCTCATAATCTAGTCCTTGGTTTCCACTGGTTTCCCAAGAAGACTCATAGAATTCAATATCTTATTGAACCTGAGATAAATTTCAGAGATAGGTTCATCAGGCTTCATTTTAAAATTATCATATTTAATAGTGTGTGTATTTAATCTCATTTCTTTAACATTATTTGTTACTTCATGATAAACATCTAAAGTATCCCAAATTTCATATGAAGTTTTACAAGCAGATATTCTACTGAATTCCTCATCTCCTAGAGAACAGTACATAGAATTCTTTACTTTATAGTAATTATTATATGCATCTTTAGTCAATTGAGACCATGTGCCCCTAGCAGTATCAAGAAATACATGTTGTTCTTCAATTGTATCCTAGATTTCAGGTCCCATTCTCCCTAGATACATTTTCATTTTTAATTTCCACTAAGCATAGTTATTACCATTAAAGAAAGGTGGTTTGTTAGTTTCAGAACCCGCAATTCTAGTTTCCATAGTTACTTAGAATTTAAAGAGTAGAAAAATTATATATGACATAAATTGTAAGATCTTTAAGATAAAAGTAAAATCAAATTAGAAAATAACTTGAAAATAAATATCCCTTTGATACCAAATTTTGGATGGAGTGGATACTCAGGAGGGGTTGAATTGAGTTACAATTAAAATTTCTGTTAAAAACATTATGGTTAAGAAAACCCCCAATTTAAAAATGGCCTAGTTAATTAAGGCAGTACAATTGTAAATGTATAATTTTCTAACAAGTTTCATATAGGTTGATTAATCCTCAGATGAATTAGTATAGAACATCAATTCAACTTTTGAAACAAATTTACATAATTAAACAAATACACAAACTAACCAAAACTAACTATCAAAGTGTAAGAAAAAATAGTTTTCTATTTTTGAAAAATATAAGCAGCCGAAAAAATAAAACAGAGTATATGAGGATTTGCAAAAAAAATGTAAACAAGAGGTTCAGTCTCAAGACGAGACCTAATCCTCTCCACTTGGTGATCACCTGCCACCAAGAAGTTTATTTTAGAACTTGATACATAGCCTGTATCGGGCATCACAATAGTTTTCACAAACTATCCAGGGAACACACCCTCTACCACTGTTCTTCATGGGAAAAGAAAACAATATATACCACACATGGTCTCTTCCACAGTTATACTTTGGAAAAAAATAAGTGAAGTTTGATGTGAGGATATTTAGTATCCTCTAGTTCAAGAATATGAGATAGTTTTTTCAATAGACTGACACATTTCTCATAGATGTAAAAGAAAGAAACACAATAGAGTATTTATTATGAGAATTAGTTTAGAAGGCTCTATGTGTTTGCAGTTCAACTCTTTACTCCATGGAATGAGAAATGTTAAAGCTCGAGTCAATCTATGGTTGTTTTTTCCAAAACAGTGTGTCGCAACTCCAAGTTCTAGCTTTTAGTGTTCTGCTTCTGATGTTGATCAAGAGTTGATGAAGCACTGAAGGCAGAAGTGATTTTGTTTAAGAATGATCTTCGTGATGCTTGTCAGTTCAGAGTATTAGTGTTGGATGGTTCTTCTTTGATCTAGAAATTAAGCTATGTCTCACTTCATATGCCACCCTTCTCTTTGTGTACATATATGTCACTTGTATTTCTCATGCCGTATATTTTTTTATTTTATCACTTTTTCACTTTTTTATATTGGAGGTCTCGTAATGGGAATGAGTAGATCACGTGAAATCTCTCTCATACCTCGTACTATCCCATGTATTTTCTCCTGGAACATTTACAATCAGTATTAATTAATGTCAGAGGAATTTAATTTTTCAAATATGACCATTATAATAATATTGATAAATTGAAAAAGTATGGAAGAATAAGCGTCGGTAGACTGGTAATGGTAGCCTTCATATAGGTATGCTTCAACAGTATGTGCACATTGGAAATCTCTAATTGTAACCTTTAAAAGTATTCTTACACTGGTGACCATGTAATAGAGACCTTGTAGCGGTGACCTTGTAACGATGACCTTGTAGTGGTGACCGTGTAGTTGTAACCTTGTAACGATAACCCTGTACTTAGATAAAATCTGTATTGTAAACTGAACCAATCAAGCAGTGAGATTGAGAGTACTATAAACGGTGACTTTATAATGAAATATTATTATCATAAGATGGAAAAATTATTATCAAATAACTAAAACATGATTTGAGATTATCAAAATAATGATTTTGGATTATCAAAATAGATGAGCCCGACAATTAATGTTCTCTAATCTTAGTACCAAAGGTAACTAAACTAATCTAAAAAAATTAACTAAAAATTATTCTTCTAAAAACCATTGAGTCCCAAATTAAACATATATAAATAATACCTTGATAATATTTTTTATATAATATATCTCATAATCAGTCACACAATCCAAGGACTGGAAGGTTTAGCTTCAATAATATTTTTTATGTAAGAATTTTAATCTATAATAATTTATCCATAACTGAGCCCCTATAAAACCCCTTCTATAATTTCAGAAAGTTATACTTATCTTCATAACCTAGAGAATTTAAACCATAAGAAATGGGTGATCTAAAAATCTCAATAAGGGATAACTTATCAAAATTTCATAAAGGGGTATATTATAAGAATTTGAGAAAACATGGGAAATAAAAAATTTTAATATTAAAAATATATCTATTATTAGGACATTAACATAATTCATTATTAAATGATTTGAAATCTCAAATGGGAACACAGATACCATTGAAAAAGATTACAAAATCATGATACATTAAACACAAGTCAAGGATCATAATCATAGCCATATGGAAATATAGAAATTCATTGAATCGTAGTATAAAAAATTATTATGGAACAACCATAATCATATAAAATCTTGTGAAAAATGCTTCCTGTATTAAATTTACACAACAAATTTTAAACAAATCTCCATGTATCTCGTTCAGACAGAAAAATTATGAACAAATCTTCCCTTATACCTTTCACACAAAAAACATGTGAAAAGGTATTCCCACCTCTCATTCACCAAAAAAAAATTTAAAAAAAGATTCCCAAGTCTTATTTATGAAAAAAAACATATGAATCAAGATTTACACATCTCATTCACATAATAATCTTGTGAATAAAGATTATTTCATCTCATTCACACAAAAAACATGTGAAAAATATTATTGAATATCTTTGATGAAACATGCCATATACTCATGTAATTTTAAAATATAACCAATGCATCAGAGGGAAATATAAAAAATGATCATCATATATACTAATGAGTTCCATATTAAATCAAATAATTCTTCTTATAATAAGTAACCCATGAAAATAAAATTATCTTCATAACCCTTCCAAATGGTATATAAAAATCCTGATCGTTTTAAACCAAAAAAAATGATCACCCAAAATGAGTATTTAAAAAGATCACATATAGGGTGATTTATGAACCAATACTTCATTGGAAAAAAATCAATTTAAAATCAAATAGATATCACAAAAAAAATCATATAAATTGTTTCTTAATATCATCTTTAGAAGATGTTATTTTTTGATCCACATTCCAAAACCCATTATTAAAAAAATTAAGAGAAAACATCATAAAAAAATTATTTAGGAAAGATATAATAAATATACCTTGAAAAGAAATAATATATAATTTAAAATTTGATATGTAAAGGAAGAATATATTATTATTTGAATGAAAATACATTAAATGATTTAATAACGCCTTTATTAAGACCCACATAGTTAATTGGATAATAAAACATTAATTTTAAAATTGATAAAGGGGAATAAAAGGATCAATAGTGGTTAAAAAATGAGTTTAACATAGAGAAAATAGAACATTAGTGGGAAGTAAGAACACTGAGATGAAAATGAAATAAATTAAAAGACATGGGAATTACTTTTAACAAAAAATCATTTTCACGAAATAATATATTCATTAAGGAGGAACACTTCTGTGTTATACATGATTCCATGGAAAAGAAGGTGAAAATATAAAATAAAATCATTATTTGTTATAATTGATCAATACTAAAATATAATAGTCATATAAGAGTGATTATAAAAAAATAAAAAAATTTGATTCATGAAATTCCAATAGAATTTAAGGAGAACTTAACTCAAACCCTCATAAAATAGAGAGATCTTGAAATTGAACTTCAATTAAAATAAATAATGGTTATATCATGATATGAAATATCAATTAGAAATAATAGATTCAATTTTAAATAAATTAGTTTCATAATATAAAAACATTTCTCAATGAGATTTATTTGAGATTAAAACCACTAACATTATTTTAAATTTTTGAGTTAAAACCCCAAGGGAGAATAACCACTAAACAAAACCTTGAATATCATGAAATATAAAATAATTTTATTAAAAAATATTAAAGGTAAGTAGATACACCATTAAAAATACATAATTGTGCATAATAAGATATATATCCCAATGGGTGAAACTTGAGACAAAAAACCATTAACTGGTATTCATGCTTACTCGATCATGCTCTAACCTCATTAGAAGCTTGAGTTTACTCAGTAAAAACTTTTTGGAAATTAATGCCATAGAAAAGTAATAGTGAAAAGAAGATTTTGGACATAAAAAGGAATATATTTTGAGAAATTTGGGACATTTAAAATGGATAAATTAAAAGGAAAGGTGAGTATTGAAGTGTTGGGAGTGTTTCCCTCTTATAAGTGATGTTAATGGTTATTTATTAAGTAACCCTTACATTTTCAATAATATAATGATACTATTAAATTATAAATGTCCTTAAAATAGAAATACTGGAGATAATGTAATTGTGTTTTGATATTCCCATCATCCACTCATTTTGAAGAAAGACCAGTTTTATTTTAGTTACTTTCCTTTAACTATTTTCTCTTTTTCCATAATTTACATTTAATTTTGTAATTAATTATAATGACCAAAAATTAATGTGGGGAATTTTCACTAATTTTAATATTCTAATTTCATGTTTTGGAATCATTTTAAAAAAAATAAAGTATTTCAAATGTTAATTTTAAACTAAATGAACATAACGTGTAAAAATAACTTTTTAGGTAACTTCTGTCATTAAGATTAAAATTTATATAAAAGATAATATTACCATAGATACTATTTTTTATGACATAAATTGGTTTATTATTAACAAAATAAAATTTAGTTGGATTCAATTATATCCAAAACTGAATTTCTCAATCAATACACTTAATTAGAAGAAAATGCTAAAAACAATTTTTATTAATTTAACGTTTTAATATAGTTATTAAAATATTGGGAATGAAATTTATAAGATCAAATAATATTTTCAAAAGAATAATTTTATCCACTAAATGTTTTTTTTATTATTTAATTTTTTTAACATATTCTATGACACTCTAACATAGTGATAAAATCACAATTTCAAGGGAAAAAAATATTTTTCGACTAAAAATATAATTTTTTAGAAAAAAAATAATAAAATCATACTAAAAAAATATGATGTATAGATTGAAAAAATAAATTTTATTATATCTAATTTAAATTATATAATTTTAAAATTTAGATTTTAAAATAAAATAAAATTAATAAAGAAAAATTGCTTTTATTGAAAAAAAGACATTTCTAAAAATTATGTGTTCTTAATATTATTTCAAATAAATTTAAAATTTAAAATATGTTAACATAAAATTTATTATATTTTAATATTTTAACATCATTAAATTTAATCGGTTATGATAAAATAAAAAATATTTAACCCAATAGTTAATTGAAAAATTCTAACATTGGTTTTATACTAAATAAAATTTATCATATGTCATTAAAATTGATTATTTATATTATAAAATTTAAGTTTAATACCCCATTGAAATTAAAATATTTATTTGAATCATATAATATTTTAATAGTAATATTATTAATATTTACTCATAACATATAAATATATGTATTTATAATATTTTAATATCATAATTTTATTCCACGGTGAGTTATATTATTCTAAATTTACTATTTAACAATACATGATTTCAATATACTATTTTGAAATAAGAATAATTAACAAATTTTCAAGGATAATATTTTCTATGACCACATTTTCAATGGAAAAAACCCATTCCAATATATAAAAAATTTCAAAAGTTTTTTTTATTTCAGTCCCACTTCACAAGGCATAGTTATTTATTTGATATTATAAAATTTTCCTAAATCTTTCTCCTTTAATGGTAATCTTCCACGTTATATGTTTTTTTATTAGTGATCCTCAAGGTTGAAGATGATCGAGAGGATTTCCTAGTTGTAATGATTTTATTATTTTCTATATATATCCCATGTTGATTTATATAGTTATAATGGATGTATTTTATACATGGTTTGTAATAATCCATGGTGTGAAATACTTAGTTCAATGTAATTTTATGGTTATGTTACACTTATGAATGAATAAAATGTTGTTCGTTTTAAGTCATATATTTTATGAATCATTTCTTAATAAATATTTTCCTTTAAACAAATAGAAAAAACAATGCTTATAATTATAAGTATACGATTTATAATAAAAATAATATGCTTCTCAAAATGAGTTACACCACAAATAACATGTGGTAGTGTCTTAGTTTTAAGAAGGGTTCAATAAATTTATTTTTTTGGGTTAGGGAGCTCCATGAAAGGACCCAACAATTTTTGACATTGTGATATTTTTCTAACTTAACAATAATTTTATTTTTTGAGGTTATGTGTCTCCTTAACTGTTAAAAAAATGAGTGAATCACCTTGGTTGTATCTTTGAAGTCAATATGTCTAAATAAAAACACTGAGTTTTACTCATTACCATTATGCTTAAAGGGGTACCCATTGATGTTGGTATGACATTCAAAAAGAAAAAAAGAACCAAATATTAACATTAAATAACTTACAAGAGAAATTTTTCAACAGTTTATCTTAATAATATTCTTGGTTTAAGGAAATAGAGTTCATGAATCTTCAATAGGGTTCAGTGATAATTTTTTATTATTCCACCAAGCATATGAATTTACTTCGATTTGATCGAAATCTAAGTAGTAACGAGGAATCTAAAGAGAGGTACATTGATATGGGCTTAAAAGAGCCATTGAAAAAACATTTCTTGATTTTCAAACCTACCTACATTCTTTGAAGTATTGAAGAAAGTTTTCTAGTTGATACGTTGTCCAAATGAGGATTCCCGGGTTAAAATAATGGTGATAGTTCCTATAGTGGTATGAAACAATGATAGGAGGAGACAAGTAGGGGTGGATTTCACTAAGGGATCCAGAGAGTAGAAAATATATGGCTCATAGTTTAGGTAAAACTTTGGAACAATGTTACAAGTGTGTGAACTCCCAGCACATCATCTTATATTGTACCAATGAAATTAAGTGATCAAACACAATTTATCAGTATATCCATCTTCGAAGGTTTTATGGACATTGAACATCTTAGAGGATTAGGAAACTACCTTATCCCTCCCAAGAACCATAGGATCTGATAGTATCCCATTAAAATAATGAAGTTTAGCTGCATTTTGGATGTTTTTTTTGGATGCTGATGTGGTAGACAGGGACAAGTATATGAAATAAAATCACCAATGAAGGATTTTAAGCCTCATGGTTAATATGAGGCTGCAAGAATGCATGTGTAAGAACAATATATCATTGATGATGGAGTATGTCCCTCAACTATCACAGATATCTTTATAGTATCCTCATTATTATCTTGAGCAATATTTGATATGGATGCCTCACACTTTTGTTATTTATACTAATTTGTTATCACATATGGGGCTTAAAGTTGAAGCCAAATCTTCTTATAATAGTCATGATACACTGTTAAAAATGGATAGAGCATACTAAGAGGTTTCTTTCATACACCTTGGTAATTTATTCATACATGTAATTATAATATATTATGGTCCATAGGAAATCCAAAGTTGTATCTTAAAAAACTATTACATTATTTTTAAGATTAAAACATAATGGTGATACAATCCATGACCCCAAAGGAATAGTATCTTGGGAAAATTAAGTACATTCATCACTTTTACATTATATAACATAAAATTTATATAAGTCCTTAGTATTTATCCCCTTAAAATATCACACATTATCCTTAGTATATATAATCACCTGATTTTATACATCAAATAAAGGGGTGAGATAAAAACTCTATAAGGGGAGGAATAAAGGACAAGAATCAATATTACATGGGTGAAATAATGAAAATAATTATATCATAAGAATTGGATCAAAATCATATTGATTATAGAATATTTTAATAAAGGTGTGTAATGTTAAATATGAATAATAATTAAACCTCACTATATAGTGCTCAAATACCACATATAGTTTTGAACAAATCTAGCACAATGTTCACACATAACATATGTGAATATATTGTAAAATCTCAATTGTAAAAAAGTAAACCTTCATGTTCAGACATAATACACATAATATCATTAGTTACAACATATTTACGGATTAATTAGTGGTATATATAATTTTAGGTCCTCTTATTTCATCATAAAATGTTCATAATCATGAATTCCACAACGAAAGATAACATATAACAATCATAGTTATGAGATAAACACAATGAAAGTAATGGGTTTTACAAAGGATTTTACATATCATATCTCATCGAATAGATATAGGATATCCCAACTAAATAAGTTATATACTAACTTTTCATAAAATATCTTTTTTCTTTGGAGAATAAACAACTCAAGAGGTGTCAAATATTTTTTTTGTAAAAATAAATACTTTTGGATAAATATTTATTCTGGGATTAGAAATAATTTTTGAAAGGATGAAAAATTTATATAAAATTAAAAATAATGGAAAGAATATTGATTGTAAATTGTAAGGATATTAGTGAAATAACCATACTCCATATCAATGTAAAATAGGAGATATCCCAAAATAAAGAGCGGGGTTTGGGAATCCCATTACCTTAAATCCCACTTTATTTCCTTTCTTTTACATCCCCTGAATAATAAAAATAGGTTTAATAAAACATGTAACTATAAGATAATTATGTTCAATTTTGAAACTCTTGATCAATTATAATAATTTTATTATATTCCATAATTCCTTTTTTTAATGTGAAATGTTTTGATATCATATTTTCATTAAAAAGTATCATTTTGATTCAATTTCTCTATTTTTTCAAGTTCATTTCTACCTAATTATAATGATCCCATAAGCATTAAAAATGGGTAAATCGCCTTTTTTGTATCATTGAAATAAACTGGTCAAGATAACAACGATTATTTTTATTCATTACCGTTGTGCTTAAATGGGTATCCCACAGATGGTGGTATGACATTCTAGAAGAAAAAAAGGGAAAGAGGACTAACATTGAATAACTTACAAAATGAATTTTTTCAATAGTTTTTCTTAATAGTATTTTTGTTTTAAAGAAAAAATATTTCATGAAAAATCAATAGGGTTAATTGATTGTTATTTTTTATTCCACCAAAATTATGAATTTACTTCGATTTGATCCATTTCTAAGATGTAATGTGGAATCTAAAGAGAGGAACTTTGATATGGGCATAAAAGATCCACTAAAATTATATTTTATGAATTCCAACCTACCCACATTCTTTAATTTAGTAAAAAAGTTTGTTCTACTTAATACATGGTCCAAATGAGGATCAGGATTTGGTGTCTTATTCCATGGTTAAATTAAGGGTGATAGTTCTTGTAGTGGTATAAAACAATGATGGGAGGATAAAAATAGGTGTCTATTTCACTAAGAGATCAAGGGATTAGAATTTCTATGGCTCTTAGTTTAGGAATCCTTTTGAACAATGTTACAAGTGTGTGAACTCATGTCACATCAAGCCATATTTTACCTATGAAATGATGTAATGAAAATATTTCAATCGGTATAGCCATATTTAAATGTTTTTTTGACATGTAACATCTGGGAGAATCAGGAAATAGCCTCATCCATCCTAATAATCATAGGTTCTGATAGTATCCCATTAAAATAAATTAGTTTAACCACCTTGTGGAAGCTTTTTCTGAGAATTATTATGTTTTATAAAGTTCTAAGTAAATGAAAAGAAATCACCAGTGCTAGAGTTTATGCCTCATGGTAAGTATGAGACTGTAAGAAAAGATGTGTTAGACCAATCAATCATTCATGGTGGATTAGGTCCTTATACTATCATAGATACTATTATAGTATCCTAAAAATTACATTCATCTTTTATTTGATATGGATGCATCGTAATTTTTTTATTTCTATTAAATTATTATCACTTATTGGGATTAATGTTGAATTCCTATCTTCTTAGAAGATTCATGATACTCCTTTAAAAATTAATTGAGCATACCAAGAGGTTTCCTTCACAGAACATGTTAATTTATCCTTACAATTAATTCTATAATATTATTTTCTATATAGTAGCCCATATTTTTCTTATATAACTATTACACCATTTTTAAGATAAAAACATAATAGTGATATAATCTATGACTCAATGGATTAATATCTTGGGAAAATTAATCCCATGCATAACTTTTACATAATAAAACATAAAAATTATTTAAATGATTATTATTTATATTCTTAAAACCTCTCACATTATCCATAGTATATATAATCACCTAAGTCTATACCCTACAGAAAAGCATGAGATGAAAAACTAATAAAGGTAGGAATAAAGGACATGAATCAATAGTATATGGGTGAGAATAATAAAAATAATTATCTCAAGATCATAGAATAATAATAATATTCATGGGGGTAAATTTAAATAAAGGCCTATGATTTGGAATATGTATAATAATTAAACCTCCATACATAGTGGTTAAATACCACTCATTGTTTAAAACAAATCTACCGCCATGTTCACACATAACATATGTGAATAAATTATAACATCACAATTGTGAAAAATATAACCTCATGTTCACACATAATGAACATAATATCATGATTTTAATTTAATTTACCAATAAATTATTGGTATATATAATTCTATGTCCACCTTTCACATCATAAAATGCTCATAGTCATGCATTTCACATAGAAAGATAATATATAACCATCATAGTCATGAGATAAACTCTTGGAAAGGAATGGGTTTTATAAGGGATTTCACATATCATAGATAATGTAATAACCATATGGGATCCCAAATAAATATGGTAAATAAAAAATTTTCAAAAAAATATCATTTTTATTTAAAGATTAAATAATTGAAGAGCAGTCAAAGATGTGTTTTGTAAAAATAAATTATTTTCGATAAAAAAATATATTTGGATTATAAATAATTATGGAAAGGTAGAAACATTTATATAAAGATAAATAGAAGGGAAAAAATATTGAAATTAAATTTTATGAATATGATAAAAAAATAACCCTACTAAATATAAATTTCAAATAGGAGATAACCATAAATAAATAATTGGGATCAAGAATCCCTTTACCTTATATCCCACTTTATTTTATCACTTTTACATCCCATGAATAATAAAAATAGGTTCAATAAAATATGTAAATATAATATAATTATGTTTATTTTTGAGACTATTGATCAATTATACCATTTTTATTACATTCCTTAATTACAATTATTAACTGTGAAACGTTTTGATATTATATTTTCTTTAAAATGTCTTGTTTTGTTTCAGTTTCTCTTTTTTTAGATTTCATTTTTACATAATTATAATTAATCCCATAAGAATTAAATAAGTATATTTATATATTTATATTCCATAAGTAATTAATTATAATCATCCATAATTCTTTTGTTGAATATGGAGTTCGTAATCTCCTCGTGGGTGGTTAATCGACTATTGTTGGGACATTGTCAAAAGAGAAGGAACAGAAGTCTAAACACACCATAAATATAATTATTATATTAGGGTAATGTAATTATTTTAATTTTATAATACTAATAAATTAACATTATAATATTTGGGTCTGAAAGAAATGGATAAAAAAGAAGATAAGAGGAAAGTGAGAAGAAAATTCAATGAAAACATACTCTTTTCTCATGTTTCTTTTTTCTATGACACTAACCTCTATTGATGGTTGGATTTGGTTTAATACATAATATCCCTAAGTATTATAATGGGATTAATATAATGGAGTTTGGAAAAATTGTTGGTAAGTTTAATTGAAGTGGTTTTCCAAGAGAGTGTGATGGGTTTTCTATAATTTAGGAGAGGGGTATTTTTGGCTTATAATAATGAATAAAAAAGAATATCCAAGGTAAACCTCTCAACAGTAATATTTTTTACATTATTAAAATTATTTAGATTAAATAACATGATTTTATAACTTTTAAAAAATTTATAATCAAAACTTTTTAGTTTAATCAAAATGAAAGGTGGAAAATAAAGAAAAAAATATTTTGACGAAATACTCAAGACATTGGACTTTGAGAAATACTTTTCAGGTATGGAAAATATTTTAATTGTATTTAAATGGAACATTTATCTTACTAAACATTTATTTTTCTTGATACGGTATTTATATAATTTATTACATCCTTATTACATCATGAATGATGAAATTTAAAATACAAAGATTTTGAAAAAACTGTATTTTTTTACTCTTCATCTAAAAATGAGGTATTTCAAAAAAAATAACCAATAAAATATTTTTACATGAGGATTATACAAATAAAATTCATTTTAGAAAAATAATTATATAATATAGGGAATATTAATTTTTAATATAAAATATTATTATTATCTTTAAATACCATAAAATATAGTTTATTAAAAATGTGAATATTTTTTGATTTTCTAATCTTGATATTTATTTTGTGGAATTATATTATTTATATTATATTAAATTATTATTTATAAATATTATTTATATTACATTTTATTATTTTGAGGTCAAATTACTATTCCAACAATCATTTCATTGTTCTCAATGGTCATTTTACTATTCCTACAGCTAGATTATTATTCCAACGGTCATATTACTATTAAAATAGTCAAATTACAACCTATAAATACAACTTCATTCCTTCATAAATTATTCACTATAATTCCTCCCAAGGATTTATATTTTCTTTTCCTATGAATTCTACTGGTTTACTAATATTTTTTTTATAGTATTTTTCATGGGAGAGTTTACTCTAAACAAATAAAACAATACAAATTCTCCCATTCTACTTTCTTATTGTTTATTTTTTTGCCCCATTATAATATTTTTCATTTAAATGTGTTTATATTTTGACTTATTTAACAGTAATAATTTATGAAATAAAGTGCATTTCATTTTCCTATGTGAGTAATGTGTAAATAATATATAATTTAACATAGTTTTATTCAAGAAATAGATGTCACTAATAAATTCCAAGTAGATATATTATTATCCTCTTTATAAATTTCATCCCTGAAATTGAAAATAATTTCCTTGGTTGATAATAGATTAGGATACTTCTATTTTATAATTTATTCATTTTCCCACATCACCCCTTAATATTTATACTCTCACTACAACACTTTGACTGGGTGAAATGTATTTTTGTGTATAACATTATATCTATGGTCTGATATCTTCACCCACATATCCACATATGAGATTTCATGTCACAATTGTACCACCACATGATTTAGTACATGTGAGGTATTTTGTATGTACTTCCATATGAGAGATATATGGAACACATCATAAATTTCAGCCATGTTTGGTGGAAGTTCTAGACGATAGGCCACTGCTCCTGTGTGAACAAGGATATTAATGGGGCTGATATACCTTGGGATAATCATCCCTTACTTTAAAAACCACATAGCTCTCTTCCATGTTGATATTCAAAGGAAAATTAAATCTCTAACTTCAAAATTTGTGTCCCTTTAATGGTTATCAGTATAGTTCTTAGGACAACTTTGAGTAGTGTATACATGTTGCGGGATGGAAATAATATTTTATATCCATATCTTGAAAATTATCATATCTAAGTAGTATTAATTCACATGATTCACTCCATTAAGTATTATTTATACATCTCTTCCCATTTATAGATTCATATGTATATTTTAGAATACTCAAGTTCAAGTTGGTGTTCAATGGGAAATCAACTAATGGGATGTGTTGATCCCATCCACCTTTAAAAATCGTTGAGTAGTCTCTTATATTTTCCACAGGTGTCTTAATAGTCTATTCACATTGTCTATCATTTTTTTGAGGAGATAGTCCATACTAAAATTTAATTAAGTATTCATAGCATGTTGAATACTTCTCTATAATTTAGAATTAAACCTTGGATCATGATGAGAGATTATTGAAAGTAGTTACCCATGCAACCTCATCACTTCTATTACATATATCTTATTATGTTTTTCAAGTGATAAATATTACCAAATAGTGATGGAGTGGGCATTATTGGTGTGTCAATACACAACAACCCATATCACATTTCTTGATTTGGATGTCTTTGGGATAGTAGTGTAAAAATATAAGGAGATGTTATTCCATTTCCATGTGGTTATGGGAAATTTTTGTATTACCCCCTACGACTTTAATCACTCTAATTTACCATTATAACATACAAATAATATTGTGTTTACTCAGTGATCCCCTTCTTCATTTCTTCCCACTTTAATTTCTCTCAGGTATCATGGTGCATCTTGGTTATTATATGATGGATTGAGAAAAACTGAGATATGTGTATTATCTAACAGCTCTTTCATTTTATTTGGTGATGAAGGCATAGAAATTTTAGTTTCAATCTCGATGAAACCATCTTAATAAATATGAAATTCATGAATGTTCTCCTCTATTATTTCTTCCTCCTTATTTTAAAGATCTAGATCATCCATTTGGTCCTCCTTTATTATCTCATAGATAGATGGTACATCAATCATTGGGGAAATGTCTGATGTATTCCTGTCATTATTATTTCTGGATCAACCCTTGGTATATCCATCAAGATAGGGTATTTTTTCAATGCATTTCATAGATAGAGTAGTAGGTTCTTTTCTTATAAGAGAATTAGCTACCTTGTTCTCCTTTCCAGGATGGTAGTGAATAGAGAAATCCTATTTTTTGAGCAGATATAACCATCTAGGTCCATGCATGTTCATATCTTTCTATATGAATATATACAATTGACTCTTTTGATCTGTATATATGTCACACTTCTTGCCATCAAGGTAGTATATATAAATATTTAAGTAAAATATCACCACTGATAACTCTAGATCATATTTCAGGTAGTTTTTCTCAAGGATCATTAACTATCATGAGTCATAGACTATCACTTTGTCATTATAAATGAGTAAACAACCCAAGAATTTTTTTTTTAAACATAACTAAATATCATAAATCATTCTCTAATTTATAGTATTTTGCGTACATGTTCATTGATTATCCTCTTCATTATATTCTTAACTGTTTCCTCACATTCATCTATCAAGACATACTTTACCCCATTCTATGTCAAATTAGTCAGTGGGATAGACAATCATGATAAAGTTCTAATAAAAATTTTTAAATAAATTGATTATCCAATAAAAAATTGAATTTATATGACACAAGTTGGTATGATCCATTCCAAAATTGTATTTTCCTTTGAAGGTTCCAAAGATATTCCATCACTCGAGATCATGTTCCCCAAGAACATCACATTCTATATCCAAAAGTATCACTTTTTTAAAATTGTATTTTATCTTTTATTGATATCACCATTACATTACATAGATAATAATCATGTTCCTCCTAAATCTTAGATAAAATAATGATTTTGTTAATAAAGACTACTAAAAAATTTCGACGTAGTCTGTAAAGAATCTATTCATCATATTCATGATGATTGTAGGGAAATTAGTAAGTCTAATGGGTTAGATTATGAACTCATAGTTTCTATACCTTGTATAAAAGGTTATCTTCTAGATATCTTCCTTATTTAAGTTCAGTTGATGATATCCAAAATGATGATCCACCTTTGAGAATTATTGATATCTTCAAAGGTGATCGAACATGTCATTAATTCTTGGTAGGGGATACTTGTTCTTTATGGTGATCTGGTGTAGCTCCTATTAATCGATATACAACCGCATTGATCCATAACTATCATGAAAACATCACTAATGTACACCAAGGTTATGTGTAGGGAGTTTGAACAATTATAGAAATTCTCTTATAGCTACTTATTTAACTCCTCTAGTTCAATCAGGGTCATCCTATAAAGAAATTTGGAGAAAGAAGGGGATTTAGGTATAATATATATCTATAACTCTGCCTAAAATTTTTGTGGAGGGTTAGATAACTATTCTGTAAAAACATTATTATATTCACCAATAATGGTAATATCCTCAAGGTTGATATTTTTCATTTAATCAACTGTTTGTGAAAAGTATTATTCTATTCAAAGTATCAACACCCACATCATTGATTAATTTTACAAAAGAGATTTATGATTTTTATTTATTTTTTATAGGTGCATGGGATTGTTCAGAATATATAAATATATTTCAATTTTCCAATATTTGATGTGATCTCTATATAATGAGAGGAAATCCATACCCAATATAGTATCAAATTCTACTAAGGGAATGAAGACTAGATTCATTGGAAGAATCTTCCCATAGATTCTAATATGATAATATTTCAACACTTTGGTGTATTAACCACACCACAATTTATCTTTGTGGATATATCTACTTAAATTTATTAGGGTTTTGATTCTATAGTTATAGATAACTTATAGGATAATATGGAATTAATTGAACTAGAATAAAATAAAACATTTTCAATTATTGAGTGAATAAGAAATGTCCATTGTATTACTTCATTTTCATTTTCTACCATAGTGGTAGTGATGGTATAAACATTCCCTTTACCCTTTTTCATTGTTTTTTGTTCACTTGGATTACCCTCAATGACTTGTGGTTTGGTACATAGGCTTCCATGGTGCCCATTCTCCCAACTCATGATATATTGCACGATGGGTGGTGTATTTGGAGGTTCCTTTATTTCCTCCATCACATTTTCAAACTTATTCATGTCTATTTGACATTCATGAAATTAGTTGCCTCCTCTCCCACATTTTATGAATTTCCTTTTACATTTTATGCAATTACCATGTGTATTTTTCACAAATTTTTGGAATGTGGGTTGTTGGATCTTCTTTATTCATTTTTCATTAAATCTGGAATCTTGGAAATACATCTTTTGTTTCCCATCCCCATAAATATGGGACTATTCTATGAACTCTATATCTAGTTAGATATATCATTGAACTACGTTTTCATAACTACCAAAGTCTTAGATATCTAGATCCTTTCATAGGTGTGGTTTTAAACCACTAAAACATATATATTTTTCTATCATTTTAATAAAAAAACCTAAAGTATATATTTTAATCCTTTTGAAATTTTCCTCATAATTCATTATAAATTCACCCTCCATTTTCATAAGATCTAGGAATTATCTCTCCATATTTGTTTTAATAATTAAGGTAAATACCGGTTAACAAATAAATTTTTAAATTATTCCCACTTCAATTCTTCTATTCTATCCATCAGCTTGGTATTATTTATCAATGAACACCATTGATCATCCTTTCTATCGAAATTATAGACAACTAAGGTGAATTTATCCTTATCATTATAGTAGAGAATAGAAATCATCTTCACCATTGAGTTATACCACTACTCTATATAAAGTTTATTAGAAAATATACTAAATTTCATTGTTTATTGCCTTATAAAGGACTCAATGGACAATTCCACCTTCTTGGGTGAAGGTAGACATTACACATGGTTCATGTTACTATTCATAAACAGAGAGTTCTAGGTAAGGATCACCATTAATTTTTAAACTCCACCTGTAATTTAGTTGGGAATTTTGTCTAGAAAATCATTACATTTCCCCCACATGAGTGGTTGGTTTCGTTTCTCTAGGTTCCCACCATTTTCTAAAATAGAAAATGTTTGAGAAAAAAATAATTCAAAAAATTATGAATAAATATTTTATTGTTATTTAAAATTAAATTCTAATATAATATATTATGAGATCCGTTAATTTTGACTTGTTTGCAAGAATTTCTTCTAGGATCATGTACTTTAATCATTTTCTGACTTTAATAGGAATAGTTACTTAATTGATTTATCCTTCATAATTTTTTTTATAGATTTTATGATTAACCGAAGAATACCTCTTGGGAATGTCTAACCAGGTTTCTAGTAAAGAATCATTATTATGAACTAGGTAATGATCAAGTTAATACCAAATCCACCCTTTTCAGGGTTGTTATTGCTTGATATAACTATTATAGATCCATATAAACTAGTAGTATCTAGAAAAGGATTTAATTTCATAGAAACCATGTAATCTTATACTTTAAATAACATAGGATGTTTTCCTATACTTACACTTATTCTTATGTATTTTACTAATTTTTATAATCTAATAGCCTAATTAATTGAACCACGCTCTAATACCGACTACAGAGACATGACAATTTCATACATGAATATTACATTCTAAAATCCCAAAGGACATACTTTTTTTTTATTTTTAAAAAATACCATTTTTAATTGTATTGAGGGGGAAAATTTTTACTTTAATATTGAATAATTTTTTAGAAAACAACTTAATAGTGATACAATATAGGATCCAAAGGTTTCATAACATGGAAAAATTATGCTAAAACATCACTTGTACATAATAAAACATAAATATTATTTAAATATATCTTCTTTATCCTCATAAAATCTCTCATTATCTTTTTAGTACATATAATAACTTGAGGATACACATTAAATAATGGGGTGATCTAAATCCCAATAGGGGGGATAAGGGACCTGAATAAACAGTACATGGCTTAGAATAATCAACATCATTGTACCATAATCATATGATCATCATTATATTCATGTTTTAAACATTTTATAAGGTTATGAAATGAGGCATATGTATAATAATGAAACATCATAATATATTAGTCAAATACCCACACATTGTTGTGAACCAAGCTAAAATCATGTTCATGCATAACATATGTGAATAAATTGTAACATCATAATTGTGAAAAGAGTTACCATAATTTTTATTTATAATAAAAATAATCACATGAGATATATAACATTTCCCAATTCATTTGTGGGATATATAATTTTAGGCCCATACAACACATCATAAAATTCTCATAATCAAGTGTAACACATGGAAAGATAATGTATAACAATCATAGTAATGAAATAAATACATGGGAAGGAATGGGTTCCATAAATGATTTCAAATTTAAATTTTCATCAAATAAACATTAGGTATCGCATATGAATAACTGAGATCATAATTAATAATAAAATACAGTTATTCCTTGATGAAGAAACAACTCAAGAGGAGTCAAATATGTTCTTTGGAAAAATAAATACTTCTGATTAAATGATTTTATGGGTGTTAAAAATCATTTTAAAAAGAAAAACAATATACTTCCTAATAAATTTAAGAGAAATAATATTGATATTATTTTATAGGAATAAAAATACTAAATATCAATGTGAAATAAGAGATAACCCAAGAGAAATATTTGGGTTCTAAAATCCCTTAACCTTAAATATATCATTATTTCGGAACTTTTCTTCCCTATAAATAGTAAATATAGGTATATAAAAACATAGAAAAAAGTGAATTATGTTTATTTTTCACTCTTGATCAACTATAATAATTGAATTCTATTCCTTAATCCTCCTTGTAAAATGTAAAACGTTTTGATTCATATTTTCTACCAAGTATCTCATTTTGCATCGATTTTCCTATTTTTTTCCAGGTCATTTATACATAGGTGTAATTAATTACATAATATTAAAATAAATATATTTATACTTTTATATGTCATAAATAATTTTTTCAAATTATCCCTAAATTTTATTATGATTATTGATTTTGAAATGCCCTCATGGGTAATTAACAGGCTGTTGATGGGATATTGTCAAAAGAGGAGGAAGAGAAGTAAAAATATATCATAAATAAAAATATTATTGTAGTTTAACATCATTAATATAATTTTAACATACTTGTAAATTAATATGAAAATATTTGGGTTTGAAAGGAATATATAAAAAAGATAAGAGGAATGTGAGAAGAAATGTTGATGAAATCTTATTATTTTCTCAGTGTTGCTTCTTTTCGACAGCACTAAACTCCTTTGATGTTTGGATTTGGTTTATTCCATAATTACACTATATTTCAAAATGTTATTGAGATAAGTTATTTGGTTAGAAACTTTTATTTGGTAAGTATAAGTGAAGTTTTTCTCAAAGGGAGGGGTGAGGGAAAATTTATACATGAGAAGAGGGTTATTTTTGAGTAATAATATTGAAAAAAATATTATATCCAATGAAAACATTTCAATAGTAATATTTTTGACATTATGAAATATATTTCGATAAAATAAAAAAGATTTAAAAATATTAAAGAACATTATACTTCAAATATATTGGTTTAATGAAAAGAAAATGTAAAAAATGATACCATATTATTTTAATGGAATACATTAGACTCTAGATATTGAAAAATAATTTTTACATTCAAAAAAATGTTTATTTTTTTTAAATGACTCAATTTATCTCACTAAAAAAATTGTTCAAGAAAACATTTATAAAATGGATTATCTCAACACCACTTCCAGAATTATGTAATTTAAAACACATCAGTTATAAAATAACTATATTTTTACTATTCACTTCAATGTTGAAGTATTTTAGAAGATTATCAATAAATCACCCTTAGTGAATTTCAACACACAATTTCTGAAAATGACATTAGTTTTACCAAAATAATATTTTTACATAGGATATTTTAATTTTAATATAAAAAATTATTATTATTACGAAATACATTAAAATACATTTATTATAAATATTCTTATATATTATTTGAGATTTTAATAATTATATTTATTTTGTGAAATTATAATACTTATTTTATTAAATTCCCCATGATAAATATTACTCATATTACATTTTATTATTTTGATGTCAAATTATTATTCTAGTGGTCAGGTTATCATTCTCAATGGTAACGTTACTATTTTAATGGACAGGTTGTTATTCCAATGGTCACAATACTGTTTCAATAGTCATATTACCTCTTATAAATAACACTTCATTCCTTCATAAATTATTAAATAAAATTCCTCCCAAGTTTCTACATTTTCCATTCCTAAGATGTTGATTGGTTTACTAATATTTTGTTTTTTTTCTATAGTATTGTCAGGGAGTGATGATTCTGTAAGATTGGAAGGAAAGAAATTTTCTCATTCTACTTTTCTTATTTTCTATTTATTTTTTAATTTTAATGTTTTTTCATTTTCACAGCTTTAGTTATCGATTAATGTAATGATCTTCATTTATGAATTAACGTGTTGTTCATTTTCCAATATATTTTATGTGTATAATACTATACCATATAACACACGTTTATTCTGGAATGCTTTTGATATCACATTGGGAATTAATTGGCTTATACAATTCGAATCTTCCATCAATTTCTATGTCTAAAGGGTATCCTTATCATCTCTAACTGGTACATAGTAAACCCTTTATGGATAGTGTGAGCTTCAAGATAGTTGATTGGGTCTTGTTTAGGGGATGTTCAAAGATATTATTGTAGAAATTATTACTATTTCTCGCATAGTTGTAAATTCTTAAGGATGTATGGTTTTACCTCTAATGGTGGATCACACCCTAATGTGTTCTCAAAATACTTGTTTAGATTTCCACCAAAGAGAGAAGTGGAATTTACCATCAATATCTTGCATGGAACTGAACCTATTATTATACCTCTATATCAAATGGATTTGAATAAATTGTGAGATTTTATGATCCAGTTATAGGAGCTTAAGGATAATGAATTCATTCGGCCAAGTAATTTTTTTAGGGTTCTATGATCTATTTTTATGAGAGGGATAATGGGAGTCTATATGTTTGTATGGATAGTCAAAAACTGAACTAGATCACTATAAAAAAACAATACACATTTCCTAGAATTGATGATATCTTTGTTCTAAAAAATTGAAAGATATTGTTATCAATGATTGACCATTATTCATCTTATCACAAGATTTTATTCAAATTAGAATACATTTCTTCTACTTATTTCCAAATCCAGTATAGATATTTTGATTATATTTTCATGCATTTGTTGTTGAATACTACTCTTAACATGTTCATGGTTATAATTACAAAAAAAATCATTCATTATTGGATTCATTTATTATGGTATTTTGGGTTGATATCTATGTTTTTTCCAAGCCTCTAGATGATCATTATCGACAAATTTGGATCATCTTTGACACATTATGGGAGATCCAACTATATGTTATGTTGTAAAAATGTTCGTTTTGTATCTAAGAAGTTATTTTTCTCCTAAATGTGATTTAAAATGTAGGTATTTCTATATATCATAAAAAGGTATATTTTTTGAGGTTCATAAAATTTTCCTGCAATGTTTTTGAAATTAAAACTTCCTCAGTATTGTGTGGTATTACTAGCACTTAATTTAAGAATTATCAAGAATCATTAAACCTATGAAGAATCTAAAAAATTTGTAATAAATTCATATGGTCATATCAGTGTGAACAATCATTAGTGGAATATAAAATAAAGTTATCCTCCAATCATGTTCACAACCTACCTTAGATTGATGAAGTAATTAATGTGAAATGTGATCCATCATCGGGGGAGGGATCATGGTAATGTTCTTATATAATATCATTATGTGGTTTATTATAATTATATATAACTTCATCTATAGGAAAATAACTACCAAACTTGTGATTTGGAATTGTGTATAGTACTTCATCAACTATATTTGGCGAGGAATTATTCTTTTGGTCTTAGATTAATGGTATCCAAGAATCAGAAGGGATTATAATAAATATTCTCTCAAAGGGATATAAACCTAAAGTAGTGTCACTGGTTATATTTTGAATATTTATTTTAATTTATAATTAATTATGATGCTGGTAAGGTAAATGTAGTTGATGACTCCCTCAAAAAGAAGATCCACATTCAAAAGGTGGTGGAGGTGAAAGAAGAGTGGATTTTAATGCTTATATTAGCCTAAACCCAATTATATACAATTGAAAATTATACTGGGTCACATCTAAATAAATTTTATCTTACTTTATCTATTATATCCCTTTTAAAGGACATTCAAATCTCTGATTTAGAGTGTTTCATTATATAATAAAGGATCAATTGTTTGGAGATCCACAATAGTAGGTTTTTATATTCCCGTTATTATTATATGTCAATGGAAGTTTCATCATCCTTATTTGCATAAAGGAGGAAGTGGTGAAAGAGTACCATTCATATTAGTGGAAATTTCATCTTGATATTACTAAATTATATCAAGTTATTATTTGATAGTTTCATTGTCTTGAACTAAAGAACGATGTTTCATGATTCATATCTAGAAATATTACATGCCAGTATGTAAAGGTAGTATATAAATGGTTTATTGGTATTTTTTAGTATCAATCACAATAGTTATGGGAATGAGATAAATTAATAATAGTATTTATAACCCACATACCTAGGTACTCCAAGGATAAGGAAGAAGTATGGATTATTACAGATTTTTAGATCAATACATCTCAATTTTTCTAATCAAGAAGGATTATTGAGTTGATAAGTATCAAAAATTTTATATCTAGAAAATTATGAAGCTTCACGGGTTTTATATTATAATTTTCATTAACCAAGCCCCATGTTTTTTATCTTGTATTTGAAAAGGGATTCAACGTGTATTAAAGGATTAAGTGAATCATAGTATAGTATTCCACTCTCAAACTGATGTCTAGTCTGAAAAAACCACTAACATTATAGAATATGAGATATAGTTCTATATTCTTGAATTTGGTGTCTCATGGTAGTATTTCCAACACTTGGTGGATTTACCTTATACTAAAATCTTCTGATATTACATTAAAATGATAATGTTCAATTATCTATGAGAGAGTATGTTTTTCAACCATATGGTTGATGGAAATAGATGAATCCTTGATAATAATTCTTAGTATCTTCTAATAGATGTCTGAGATGGTGAAGCTGATCTCAAAGAGGAATGTAACTTCTCAAATTTCCCTAAAATAAAATACAACCAATGAAGGAAAAATTTGGAATTCATGTTCAATGACCATGTCTTTATCTAGGCATCAATAATTTTATCCCATCTATGATTATGTAAGGAAGAAAATTTAGCACAAAGATATTCCAGAATTTTTGAAATTATAGGCTATATTATATAAACTAATTACCAAATAGATTCAACTCTTATATTTAGTGACATTCATAACAATTTTCACATACCTCAGTTGATAAAGAATGTTCCTATCACTTCACATGTGATTTAGTATAATAATGTTGAGCTTAAGGATGATCCATCATACACAGACCATCCCCCATATATCATACACCAAAGTTAAAAGGTGTTTCTAGGAAATAAAATTCGTTTAGTTATGGTAAAGTAGAAACATGGGAAGCTATAAGATGTAACTAGGGAGTATGAAGCGGAGATAAGGATGTAATGGATGACTTATTTCCAAAAGAAGCTTCGTGAAGCTTATTTGTGAAAAGAAACTCAATGAGGGGGGTATGAAATTCTCAAGCCCTATAATAAGTTATTTTCTTTTATTTTATTCCATTTTAGTTCTTTTATAGAATATCTTGATCAAGAAGGTGTAATAGGATATTTTGTGATGATTTAGTGGAAAAGGGGAAGGTGGTAAGCAGTAACATGAACTAAGTAATAGTATCTTAGTACCAGGTACCTAGTAGGGAACCCATGTTATTGTTGTTTATATCATAAACTATTGAGTACCCAGTGTCTTATTGGTGGATACATTATTGGATACTTTGAGAAATTACCTTATTAAGGGGAAATTTTATCTTTTAAACTCTTAAAAATTTATCCCTTAACCCTACCCATTAGGATTTTTAATTAAATAGTAAACATATCTTGGGAGCTTCTATCTCCCTATCCTCCAAACCAATCATATCCATATTCAATACCTTGTGATGTTTGGAATCACTTATTATAATTTATTCTTCATCATGGTATGGTCATGGGTCACCCCTAGTCTAATTATTTCCTATACTTATCACAGAAATAGATCTAATCCACCTTATTCTTTTATTAGGGAATATTGGATCATTCCCTTTATTTAATTCTCTTCTATAATTATTATTTTGGGTGACCTTATTTTCCTATATCTATATATTACCTCAAATTTCCACTTATATACCATCATCCATGTTAAAGAATGGTCAAAGAACTAATTATCTTTCTATCCTAGGATGATCTTAATATTTAAGTGGTTTATTGATCTTATTACCTATACCTCAAGGAACTATTTTTTAATTTAACTGGTCAGTAAAACCCTTCTATCAATAATATTTTTCAAGAAATAGTCTTTAAATGACATAGAATAAGGTGAATTAAATTAAAACCAATTGGTTTTCCATTAATGAAATTTTTCCAAATGGTTTATTAAAAAACATTGTATGTATTGAGTTGATTTTATATGTTTGAATTTTTTTCATTCCATGTCTAGTATATCTTCTCTATTTTTATTTTGGTTAAAATATGAAGAATTTATTGTCATTGATTTTGGGTCAATGATTTAAATACCAAGCATGATCTTTATATTTATTTCTAACCATATTCTTTAGTTATATTATTTGAATTAATTACATATGTTATGTTAGTAAGATTTTTTATTTTATGGTATTTTTATTTTATGCTATTTTTATTTCTTTGGCATCTATGGTTGATAAATTATAATTTTAAAGGGGTATATTATGAATGTATATATATTTTATTGGTTACACATATTGTTATTTGATTGGTTTATTGAATGATATAGGCTCATAGAACTTTGACTCTATTATACCCCTTTCCCCATATCCCTAAATAGGATGGACATTTGGTTGTACTAAATTTATTATATAAAATCCCCTTACCTAAAATGGGAAAATCTGTTCATCCTAACTAAAATTATGGATCATCCTAGATCTCAAGTCAATACTGAGGAAAGTTTGATAGTTATCGACCCTCCTTGTTTTGGAAGTTATTTATTTTGGTTATAAATGTGTTACTTTAAACTGTGTTAAGAATTTTGTTTGTCTGATTTTTATATTCTCCTGAATTTGTTCAATTTTTACATCCACGTTAGTTTATTATAGGTGGTTATGGGAGAGTGGTGACCTTCTAATAGGTAAATGATTCTGAAACCCTGTAAGGGGCCCTCTTGGGAGATATAAATACCTAATTATGTGTGACCCAAGTAAAGGAAAAGTTCCTGAGATTGGGAGTTCATTGTGTAAGGATTCATATGAATAGACAATAACTTCTCTCCTTTTGTAAATAATTTTGTATGGATGGGTAGTGTCTATAGATGGTGTTTATAATGGGATATTTCACTTTGGAGTCCCATATTTTGGGTTTTTAGGCCTCATTTGGATTACCAACCATGTATATATTCCATTTTTTGTGTCACTTGTTGATATAGGTTTTACTTGTTTTTCTATTGGTTTAGAATATGTAGTTACATATATGTAATCATTAATATTTAGTAACATTCATTATTATATATGCTTCTAATCATGACTAGTTATATCCTAGAGATCTTACGGTTTCTTCACTATTCCCCTTTAGTCAAAGACCCATTGAGATTAAATTATTATAAAAAGGGAAACATCATCTCCCACTAATATTTATCTCAACCCCATGTAATTATTCTATAATTTTTATATTTTTTTGTGTACCTAAGGTGTTATGGAAACCCAACTGGATACTATTTAGGTGGATGAGACATGGTTATTACAATAAAACTCTATGATTTGGATATGATTTCCCTAGCAATAAATTTTATCATCTTTTAAGTATCATTAAGATCATAATGAGAATATCACATGACTATTTTTTATTTTGAATTAGAAAAATGAAACTTATTAGGTTCAAATAGAAATAGTGTACACATTTCGGTATAGAGGGAGATAAAATGATTTTTTAACAATTTTAATTATTTTCTACTATATGTTGTTCCCTATTTTCTGAAGACATGGTGAAGAAATGTTTTTCATATAATTATTTAAAATAGACATAATCCAAAGTCATACCAAGGAAGAGATATAGATATATTCATCTATAGGAGTAACTGAGGTGAGTAAAGTGATCCTTTAATGGGGGTTCCCATTATTTTTAGGGAAAATAGTGGCCTTTCACCTACCAACATAGTGTCAACCCAAAAAAATATTAATGAATTTTTTCCCTTAAAATTTGAACCTTTTATCCTAAAACTATCCAAATATAAAGGGTTATTTATAGGTTGTCAATAAAATTAACATAATTTTGTAAATCCTATGGAACGTTTTAGAGAGTTTTAGGTGTAATAAGAATGGTTCACCATGATCAAGGCAGAGTACATGAAAATATATGCTAAAAAATCAGCATATTTCAAGAAAAATTCTAGCAACCAAAGAACCTTTTATTATAAATAAACCATTTAACTTTCTAATTTTAAGCATGGAATAATGTGGAGAAAAATTTAATATATAAGAGGTGATATGGATGATTTTGGGTTATAAAATGGTGACCTATATATAATAGATTTTAAAAAAAACACGTCTCCATTGTCATGAATTTATACCTGCGTGAAGGTCACCCCATGATGAAGATTTCAAAGTAACTTTGTTGAACTATATCAATATTATGCAAAGGTTGTGGATTTTCATATATCCCTTTAATAAAAGAAATAGAACACCCTATATAATATTTCTTCCATAATATTCTTCTTTATACCATAGATCCAAAAGGAATGGTCAATAATGTACCCCCTGATAGTAAGGAATTAAAAATATGAATTAATTATTTAACAATGATGTTGAGGTTTAAACAATGTCATGTTTGTTGAGTCAAAACCACAATGTAATAAGGATTACGACAACATAGTTTTTTATATAGTAGAGTTTATGTTATGAGATAATGCATTAATTTTCCTCTTTCTATTACTATAAGATATAATATTTGTTTTTATCATCATTTAACAATTATTTAAGGTATTTGAACAAACATATTGATTATTTAAGTGTTAAAAATCATTATTACTATTGAACCATGAGTTATGAATGTTGTAATAGTTTAAATTTTTTGAAATAAAATTCATCAATAATGGAAAAAAATCAATTACAAAAGATCATCTTTAGAGGAAAAAAATAAGGTTCAATCATTGTCCATGTTATTTAATAATATTTCCATTAGAAAATGTGTGATAATTCATGAAACCAAAATATAGTGAAGATATTTTTTCATTCAAGACTTTAACTAAAGGCCCTAGATAACCATGGAATAAAAAATATCCTTCCCAAAAATTAAAAAATTCATATAGACTATGTATATCCCTAGAGGAAGGATTAAATTTTCTAATTCTCAGGGATACCTATCAAACTTGTGTGAATGATCTTGGTAGACGAGGTTCAATAAAGAAAAAGTACACATTATTCCTTTACTTTTATACAATTCAAAATAAATTGAATGATCCTATATTATATATGTTTTTATTTAGTTTTTCTTTCCATGTTTTTGAAATAATTTTCCCACCAAAAACCCTTTAGTGGTTGTAGAGAAACATACATCTCTTCTAATTGATTTTATATATTGTTAAAGAAACCATAAAAAATGGATTTTCCTATAACCACGATGTCTTTTTCTAAAAAATATTATAGTTTATAATTTTTTTTAAAAAAATTGTTATTTGTTTTAAATGGAAAATGGGATTGGTTTTATAAATTTTAAAAAAACCAAATCATTGTATATAAAAAATTAGATGATTGTGTCTTAAAAAAAGATCTTTTAAAATATGATAATTTCACACAATGGGTTTCCATAGAATCCTCATGTTTATTATAAAAATTCAATTTTTATATGACAGCTACAAAATATTTGTCATGACCCATCCCCCGAGGCTCGTATCGTGACAACCCCAAGCCCGCCTTCCATAGGATAGGGGCTGGAAACTAGCACCAAAGGCGTAAATCCCAAAGCTGGGAAGGCATTGCCTTTATAACTATAAACAAAAACATCAGAGTACACAACTGGAATCAAAACACAAAGTAAAACTGCAAACAAAAGAAGTGTTGAAAAGTAAAAGGGGTCGGAAATACAGGTCCAATAGGAAAGTACAAGTACAAATGAAATCAAGTACAATTAAAGAAAAGTGAAGCAGCTATTGGTCCGTCCTCCGGGGTTCCTACCTAAAGGGTAGGTACAGATGGCCTCCTCAGCACTCCCGTCCATTCATCTCCTCCGTGTACCATCACACCGAGTGGTCCACCTCCGGGTACCGTCTGGTCCTGTTACTCTCTTCCTCAGTCAGCGTTGTCCATCATTTTCAACCAATACAACAAGGTGCGGGCAAAGCCCGTGCAGGGGTGAGTATACGAATACTCATAGGGGACATCGAGACTCTCAAGGTCTTACAAAATCCAACAATGATAAACCACAAAGTATGAAAACAACGGATAACCATTACTTAGGTATACGCCCATACATATACCTAAGTTTTCTAGTAACCCATCTCAATATTTAGGAATACACAAAAGTCATTGACTCAGCTCAAAACCATGATTTTATTATAGGGGTGGTAACATGTATCATTCCAAGTCAAACTATCAAAACCTCAGCCTATGGTGTACACCTCCTCTATAGAGTAATGTGGTCCTGCTGCGTCACACAGAGGCACTTCCCACTATCCTGGACTGTTGTGGTACTCCTCCTGTCGAGTACTGTGGGTCTGCTGTGTCGCACATAGGCACTCCCCCTCGTAGCCTGCTGAGGTACTCCTCCTATAGAGTAATGTGGGTCTGCTGCATCAAACAGAGGCACTCCCCACTGTGAGTCTGCCGCATCACACAGAGGCGCTCCCCACTGGGCCAGTCAAAATACTCCAAGTCAAAAGGTCAACAGTCGTTAGGTCTCATCCAGCTACTAGGTCACCTTACTCCGCTCGATCATATCCAGGAGGATCCACTCCACAAGATATAGGTCGATTATCCAACTATCATTAAGTCCCATTTAGAAGTATCTCAAAGGTCTGCCTCGTCATAGGGGTCTCAACACAATAGATGGCGTGTCAATCGGACACCCAGTCTGTGAGTTATTGGCATTTCGGTTCCGGGGGCCCGGGTGGATTTAGGTTCAATCCTACCCGACTATACCCCATCTGTGTCCAAACCTCAGGTAGGTTATTCCAAAAGAACTATCTCTCTCCAAGATTTCTGTCGACGTAGATGGTTCATCGATCAGACACCTGTAGACCAAGTTATGGGCGAAAAGGTGAAATCGGGTCAAATGGGTCCAGGTCCGGTCCGGCCCAGTCGGACCGACCCGATGGGGTAGCCCGGACTAAGGGGCGGCCCAGCATGTGGGGGTGGCCCGACCCACGCTGGGTCCGGCCCGCGCTGGGTCTGGCCCGGTGGTCTGTGTGGCCTGGTTGGCGGCCCACGTGGCCTGGCCATCCAGCGGCTGGCGGCACCCTAGGGGGCTCGACCTAGCCACGTAATGGGGATGGGGGTGATATTCCCCTATCTCCCAAAGAGAACCGGTGCTAGGAACCGGTTCAGTAACCCACAGGACCCGGGAGGGTCCCGCCTTTTCTGGCTGGTTGAGCGGCCAGCCGATTTGCTTCGCTAGTGGCCGGCCCAACCGGCCACTTTTGCTCCCTCGTCGTGGCTTCCTCCTCCGCACGGTGCGACGGCGCTGCTCCCCTCTGGCAGCATGGAGTCCCCCAGTGTACATCGTCGCGGCCTCTTCCTTTTCACGGTGTAACGAGGTCGCGCCCTTCTGGCGAATCGGCGGCCCTGCGCTGCCGGTTTGTTTTGCGGCCGGCTTGACGCCGACCGTCATTGCTCCACCGCGGCCAATCGACCATGGTCATCTCCTCCGGCTGTGTCTTTGCACCAATTTCATCATCAACAAGTGAATAAAAATGGAGGGGTTTGGGCCATGTTCATGCGGCCTACACCCTCCATGTTATGGTGATAACATTCGGCTAAACGATAAACTAAGATTAAACGATGAATAATGGAGAAAAATTCAACTTCAAATCCCCTACCTTGAGTTCATTGCTCATTAACGATGTCGAGGAATCGTGGACGTCGATTTGTTGATGTTAGAAATGAAGAAGTCGAGGATGGTGTCGTCAGCGTTCTTCAAGGATAGCACTCCCTACTTTGTTCCGGTTGAAGAAGGAAGAAAATTTCATTTATTCTTCATTGGAGAGTTCTTTCCTCCTTGGCGTTCTATCTCCAAGAGCTCCTCCTCTCCTCAATTTTCCCTTCCAACAAATTGAATGATTCCAACTCAAATGAAATAATAGATTGTCTATTATTTTAATTTTTGGCATTAATTCAAATAGAGAAATAATTAAAGGGGCACCAATTAATTAATTATTGTGTGTAGACACAAATTAATTAAGGGAGTTCAAGTGGTTTCATGGGTAGTGTCTCCATAAATGGGGAGTTAAAGGGGTTAAGATCTCGGGTAGTCCCCACCAAAATTTATCCTACCAAGGGAGGTTATGTTTGGGTGGGCCCCACCACCATAACCTCTCATGGGTGGTTAATTTGTGGTGGCCCCCACCCCAACCTCCACTTCCAGGTTTTAATCACCAAATAAAAATAAGCTACACACATTATTTTTATTTAATTTATTCTTTAAAACTCTAAAAACAATCTTTCATTATCTACCAACTGTCGTCGAGGTGAAAGTCTTCTTAAGAGAATATTGGCGTTATGAGTTCAACGGTGCCCTCAGATTTCAATTCCGAGTTCTGTTTCAAAAGTTATAAAAACCCGCTCGTACGTTTAGTAAACTTACCTGAAAAAAACATCAGAAATTGATTCTGGGAACACTGGGCCTCAGAATCAAGCACTGTAAATTTTCGCAGACTCGTAAAATTTCCATGTATTTAAGAAAAAAATTTCCACTAAAATTACGCGTCTTTACAATATTTGTATTAAACCATGCCATGTTTTTAAATGTGTTTATTTTATAGGCTCGACATGAGGCATATTTATGACAACCATGCTTTTATTACAAACTTAAACATGATTTATTACATAAAACTTCACTAGATACAACAAGAAAGATCAAGAGGTTTAGTGTCTTTGGGGCTTAGGATCATTACATAAAAACTTGAAACATGAAATACAACATCTTTTTTGAAATCTTCCTTTACTTGACCACTAGATTCCCTCGTACATAGCATTGCATGGGATAACCTGAGGACATGCATAAGAAAAGGGTGAGCTATAAATCCCAGTAAGGGAGTACACATGGAATAACATGAGGATTACAATACATGTTAGAAAATAGGCATATCAATAGAGCATAAAAGAACATGAACGTAAATTCATGATAAAGCATGATAATCATAACATGGAAATGTGGCAACAACAATTAACATGGAATTAGCATGAGCCAAGGCTCATTGCACATAGATAATGAATAAATCCTCATTGAACATGAAGAGTGAGTAAACCCTCATTGCACTTGAATTATCATGATTCAACACTCATTGCACATGGAATATCATGATACTATACTTTACCCAACGCATTGGAGCGCTATAAGGGCACACCCTTCTTAAACATTTCATTTCATGCATAAGTGTGCCACATGGATCATAAAACATGGATTCATAAAACATAATCATTTATTCCAAGATAAAGGAAAGTGGAATTCATACATGAAACATTATAATCAATAAGTAAATGTGCATAAAGGTGAATACCCTTGATGGAGAAATGGGCATGGTATTCACTACACAATGGCATTGGCTTAGAAAATCGGTGAGATTTCGGCAGCGTAACGACGTGACATAAGAAATCATAAAAATTGTTGATGAGATACAAAGGAGTTACTCATCATATTTACATGTAATGAACAGTAAGTAGGTCATATGGATACATGTCCTAACAATTGTAATGAAATTTAGATTCACGATACAAAAGTATTTCTTGAATGTAAATGAGGAGAGAGAAGTTCCTTTCAGAATTTCGGCATAGTAACGGGTGTACATGGGAGGCATTTAATGAGAGAGAAAGGGGTATCCCATCATTAAAATATAAATAGGGAAGTATGAGGGAGGTGAGAAACCATACCCCTACATTCATAATTGAAATGAAAAGGGAAAAACAACTTAAAGAAAATTGAACAAAAAAGATAAAGGAAGAAAAAACCCTTACTTGGAAGTGTGCTTCCAAAGGATAGAGAGAGGCTTGTGAGAGGCTTCTTGGGAGCTTGGGGCACCTTATGAGGATTCTAGAGAGATTAGGAAAGATGTTGGATGAACTACAAAGGCTTTGAGTGAGGATGAAGTGGTATCTTGGGTGGGTTTATATAGGAAAGGTGAGGGAATTCTTTATTATTTAGGTTTGGGACCCCTTACATTAAATTAATCCAAACCCCAAACCATCCCATGGTTTTTGCCCATGGTTTTTGGAAAAGGGAAGAGGAAAAAAATATTTTATAATGCCTAAGTCAGAACTTCTTAAAATAGTAGGGTTGCTTATGTGGAGGTGAGTCATACTCCCATGGAAATTAATTAAAAAAGACAAGGTGGTTAATAAGTCTTGAGGGGTCCATTAATGCTTTGAAAAGTAAGTCAAAAAAACGAAAAATCAAATTATTTTAATGTTAAAACATATATTGGCCGAACATAAAGATTATAGTATTTTATTACATCACTATTGGGTCATTATGATGTCATAAAACACATTATATATTTAAACGGTATTTAATTTTTACCCAAACATTTGACTGTCTCAAAAAATTATGAAAAATTCACCGTTGAATAATTTCGATGTCCTGATTCCAGAAATAACATTTATTTTATATAAATAATTTTTTAAATATGTTAACTTTCACTTTTAAATTAAAAACTGACAGTTATCGAAAATTCACGCGTTTTGACAAAAATGGCTTTCAAACCTTAATAAAAATTATAATTGCATTCGTAAAATTATAAGATCATTTATATTTAATAAAACTTAATTTAATAATAATAATAACATTTTATTAAAATATTATTTAATTCAAAAAACCCTTTAATTTAATAAAATAGAATTCTTAATTAAATAATAACTAAAAACACAATTTGTACTTTAAAAACTATTTACAATGTATCAATAATGACTAGAAATTATATTCATTATTATATAAAAAAATAATGTACATGAACATAGTACTACTTATTTGTTACATAACCCCTTAAAACAGCCGCATAAGACCTAAGGGTAAGGTGTGCGATGGTGACAGACTCTTGGGGTGGCTCGGATAACATCGCTCGAGTTGTAATTTCAATCAACTTCCACTTTTCCCATAGACGGCCCCATTCGAGATTGACATGATGAAGCTCAGCTTGGGCTTGGTCAAGAGCGAAGCCCAAGGACGCCCCCTCTTTTTCGAGCTCTGATAAATGGGCTTCGTATGGGGCAATTCTACTGGATGATTCCATCGCTTCTTTTGTCTGGGTAAATTGGATTTGTTAAAGTCCTATATTTAGACTAATCATGTGATCATTGTTCAACGGCTATATTAGCAATGGTCATAATTCGTAACATAAAACCTAGAAATTTGAAATTTTATATAAACATAAAGAGACATTTAATTAGATCAAGGGGTATTTCCATTAATGAAACTTTGGGTCGTTACAATATTCCCCCCTTAAGAAAGTTTCCCCTAGAAATTTTTCTTTTCCCACACTAAAACAGATGTGGGTAACTCAACTTCATCATTTCCTCTAATTCCCAAGTCGCTTCTTCAAACTTGTGGTTTCGCCACAACACCTTGACGAGGGGAATTGTCTTATTTCATAGAACTTTTTATCTACGATCTAAGATCTTCACTGGTTGCTCCTCATAAGAGAGATCATCTTCCAATTGTACCACCTTAGAAGAGAGTACATGTGAAGGGTCCGGTATGTACTTCCTTAAGATGGATACATGAAAGACATCATGTACTTTGGTCATGGTAGGTGGAAGTTCTAGTTGATAGGCCAGAGCCCTGACATGATCAAGAATCTCGAAGGGGCCTATTTACCTTGGACTTAACTTTCCTTTCTTTCCAAACCTCATGACCATCTTCCATGGTGATATGCATAGAAAAACCATTTCTCCAACTTTAAACTCAAGGTATCATCGACGATTATTTGCATAACTCTTCTGTCGACTCTGGGCTGCCATGATATGTTGCTGCATGGTTTTCACCTTCTGCACCATTTCCTCGACCATTTCTGGTCCAAGCAGCTTACGTTCACCAACCTCATCCCAACATGTCGGTGTTCTGTACCTTTTCCCATATAGGGCTTCATATGGTTCCATTTGGATGCTCGAGTGGAAACTGTTATTATAAGAGAACTCCACCATAGGAAGATGTTGATCCCATCCTCCTTTAAAGTCCATTGAGCATGCTCTCAACATATCCTCAAGTGTTTGGATAGTCTGCTCGGATTTTCCATCAGTTTGAGGATGATAGGCCGTACTAAAGTTCAGTTCAGTATTCAGAGAATGTTGAAGAGTCTTCCAAAACATAGAGGTGAATCTTGGATCTCAGTCAGACACAATAGATAGTGGTACTCCATGCAACCTTACCTCTTCCCTGATATATATCTGTGCCAGTTGATCCAATGAGAAATCCTCCTGAATAGCAATGATGTGTGTAGTCTTTGTAATATGATCCACAGCAACCCATATTACATTGATGAATTTGGATGTCCTCAGAAGTCCAGTGACAAAGTCCATGGTGATGTTTTCCCATTTCCATTCTGGTATGGGCAATGGTTGAATCATCCCCTTAGAATTCTGCCTCTTTGTCTTCACTTGCTAACACATCAGGCACTTTGATGTATATTCAGCAATCTCCTTCTTCATATTATCCCACCAAAAAGTTTCTCGAAGATCTCGATACATCTTTGTGCTCTCTAGGTTAATAGAGAAATTTTAACTATGTGCATCATCCAAAAGTTCCTTCTTGAGCTCCAGACTTGATGGAACACATAGTCTCTTCCCAAACCGCACAATTACTTCTTCATTAACATTAAACTCCAAGGATTTCCCTTTTCTATAGCTCCCACTTTTTCTTGAATTCCCAAATCATCCTTTTGAGCATCATTTAACCTTTCCAAAAGAGATTGTTAAGTAATCATTTGTGAATGGATTGATGATGTTCCCTTCTCTATGATTCCCATGTCCATCTTCATCAAGTCTAAGAAGATCGGATCCTTCCCAATTCTCATAATTGATAGAATCGCTGGATCCTTACTACTTAGTGCATCTGCCACCTAGTTCGCTTTCCTAGGGTGGTAATGTTTTGAACAGTCATAATCCTTGATGATATCTATCCATATTCTCTGGCGCATATTAATCTCTTTCTGTGTGAATATATATTTAATACTCTTGTGGTCAGTATATATCTCACATTTCTCTCCATAGAGATAATGCGGCCAGATTTTCAAGGCAAAGATCACAGCCGCCAACTCCATATCAGGCGTTGGATAGTTTTTCTCATGTATTTTCAACTACCTTGAGTCATAGGATATCACTTTATCATTTTTCATCAGCACATAGCCTAAGCCCTTCTTTGAAGCATCACTGAATACCACAAAAAGTTCCCCACTAGTGGGTAAAGTGAGCACGGGCGCTGTGATAAGACTCCTTTTCAACTCCTTGAAGATTTCTTCACATTCATCACTCCAAGCAAACTTTACTCCCTTCCGAGTTAGCTTGGTAAGAGGGTTGGACAATCATGAGAAATTCCTCACAAATCTTCGATAATATCCAGCTAACCCCAAGAAGCTACGGATATCCGTTACCGATGTTGGCCTCCACTATCCCTCAATTGCATCTGTTTTGGATGGGTCCATAGATATCCCATTGCTTATGATGATATGGCCCAAGAATGAGACCTCCTTCAACCATAACTCACACTTGATGTACTTTTCATAGAGCTTCTCCTTGCGCAAAGTCTCTAGTACCATTTTTAAATGCTCCTCATGATCCTCTGTGGTTTTGGAGTATATTAGAATATCATCTATAAAGACTACCACAAATTTATCAAGGTAATCTCTAAAGACTCTATTAATCAAGTCCATGAATATTTCTAGAGCATTGGTGAGTCCGAAAGGCATTACTATGAATTCATAGTGCCCGTATCTTGTACGAAAAGCAGTCTGGGGAAATCTTCCTTCTTCACCCTTACATGATAATATCCTAACCGCAAGTCCACCTTGGAGAAGTATTGTCCTCCACGTAGCTAATCGAACAAGTCATAAATTCTTGGGAGATGATACTTTTTCTTTTTCGTGATTTTGTTAAGTTCGCGATAATCGATGCAAAGTCGCATTGACCCATCCTTCTTCTTGACGAATAGGACTGGTGCACCCCATGGTGAATCACTTGGCTGTATGAACCCTTTATCCTGATTATCCTATAGTTGTTTCTTCAGCTCTTCAAGCTCAACAACAGCCATTCTATATGGATTCTTGGATATTGGTAGCGCCCCAGGTATAAGTTCAATTGAGAACTCAATATCTCTTCTAGGAGGAAGACCATGCAGTTCCTCGGGAAACACTTCAGCGAATTCCCTCACAATAGGCATTTCTTCAAGGATGGTTTCATCCTTGGACTCAATCATCTGAGCCAGTTATTCATGCTCATAAGGTAGTAATTTCCACACTTGAGATGATGGAGCTAAAGGATATTCATATTCCTCCTTACACCTGTAATGAATTGGGGGTCGATTCTCCATATGGAGTGTGATTTCCCTCTCCCGATAATTTATATTGGCTCAATATAAGGAAATCTAATCCATGCCAAGAATTGCATCAAATTCCACGAGAGGGAGTATGATGAGGTTTTCCGGGAAATTCAATTAACATATTATAATAGGGGAGGACTTATATTCATGGGATGCAATGATTTCCCCATTTTCTGTACTCACCGACATCTTCACTTCCATGATTTCTGGTGGTTCTAGGATTGTTCTACTAAACATTCGAGATATAAAAGAATGCGTAGAACCTGAATCAAAAAGTACATTCTCTATTCTTGAATGAATATCTAGCGTACCTGTCACCACTTTGTTATCGGGGTTCACTTTTCCAGAAGTGATGGAAAAAGCTCTTCCTTGCTGCATTTGAGGTTGTTGGTTGTCTCCGAAAACCCTTGGATTAGGGCACTGATTTGAAAAATGACCCAGTTCTTTGCATTTGTAGCATTGAACAATGTGTTGATCTTCGAACGGAGTGTTCCTCTCCTCTGTCGCAGCTGTGGGTCTTTCTTGCCGACAATTAACAGCGAGGTGCCCTTCTTTTCCACACCTAAAGCATTTCCTTGTCCCCTTAAGGCAATTTCCAAGGTGCTTCTTCCGGCACTTTTGGAAAGTGGGGTGCTAGATCTTCTTAGCACCATTGGATTTATCCATCGGACCGCCATCATTGAAGTCCACCTTATGCTTCTTGTCCCCATGATACCCTTGTGATTCCTCAATCTCCATTTCTACCTTGAGGGGACATCGGACAATTTCTTCACAGCTGTTGAAGTCATAGATCGCTAATGCTTTCCGCAAGCTAGGCTTCTCCCACCAAAGAAGGGATCAAATTTTCATTCGGGGGTAACGACATAGCCAGAAGAATATCGTGCAAGACTTGTGAAGTTTTCCTCGTACGCTCCAACAGATTCTTCATCTTTTTCCTTGAGGGAAAGGAAGTCCCTTTCCATCTTAAGCCGGAGGGTGAGCGGAAAATATTTATCAAAAAATATCTTCCAGAAATCCTTCCATTCCAATGCCTCGATCTCCTCCTCAGGCTTTGTATTTTTTGATCAACGTCCACCATTGATCAGCTTCACCCTCCATACGATAAGCAGCCAGGAGAACCTAATCCTGTTCAGAACATTGAAGGATGGAGAAGATCTTTACAATGGATTTGATCCATTGTTCAGCAATTGTGGGATTGGACGATCCACTGAAAGTAGGAGGACTTTGCCTCATGAATCTCTCGATAGCGACTTGTTCCTTCATAGGGGGTTTTGGACGTTCCTCTTGACCCATTTTTCTATTCAAAACTTGAGTTATCTAATAGAGAAGCGTGAAAAAGATCGCGATTCTCACTCCCATTGGATTGGGCGTCTCATTAGTACAGTCATCACACTGATCTTCCCAACAGTTGTTATCCCGAGTCCTCATATTACTGGTCATTGTCTGGAATAAAAGGAAATTTAGGGGTAACACATAAAGGGTAATCCAAATACAAAAGTTGATGAATTATAAATAAACTTTCATTTCCTTAACTCGTGAGTCTATAGGCTTCAATCTAGGATTTTCATGATCTACTTTCTAACATATATTCTTAAGGGATTTTTTTATTTCCCTTAATGAGGGTTCATACTAAGATTCTGAATTTATCAAAACATATCCCCTGGGAGTGTCATAACCAAGAGTGAAGCAAGGCTCATTGTCGTGCACCAGCTCCCTTTTGAGTCTAGCTCAAAGTGGTGTTTTCAGGTTTTACCCCTAGGATACATCTATGCCAGAGCTGCCTCTACCTGCTCGTATCCAGACAGGGATGTATTTTCTTGATAACCCACTTACTCAATACTCACCAAAACTTAGGGATATTTTTATTTTACTTAGTCTTGTATCTAAGGCTTTACTAGGGTTTTCTAATCCTAATCCCAAAAATAACTAAACCTATCCTCTCATACCAACTATGAAAACCCTGCTTTTATTACAAACTTAAACATGATTTATTACATAAAAATTCACTTGATACAACAAAGAAGATTGAGAGGTTTAGTGTCTTTGGGGATTAGGATCATTACATAAAAACTTGAAACATGATATACAGAATCTTTATTGAAAACTTCCTTTACATGAACACTACATTCCCTCGTACTTAGCATTTCATGGGATTACCTGAGGACATTCATAAGAAAAGGGTGAGCTATAAAGCCCAGTAAGGGAGTACACATGGAATAACATGAGGAGTAAAATACATGTTAGACAATAGTCATATCAATAGATCATAAAAAAACATGAACATAAATTCATGATAAAGCATGATAATCATAACATGGAAATATGGAAACAACACTTAACATGGAATTAGCATGAGCCAAGGCTCATTTCACACAGAGCATGAGTAAATCCTCATTGCACATGAAGTGCGAGTAAACTCCCTTTGCACTTTAATTACCATGATTCAAAACTCATTGCACATGAAATATCATGGTACTATACTTTACCCAATGCATTGGAGTGCTATAAGGGCACACCCTTTTTAAAGATTTCATTTCATGCATAAGTGTGCCGCATGGATCATAAAACATGGATTCATAAAACATAATAATTTATTCGATGATAAAGGAATGTGAAATTCATACATGAAACATTATAATCAATAAGTAAATGTTCATAAAGTTCAATACCCTTGATGGAGAAATGGGCATGGTATTCACTACATAATGGCATTGGCATAGAAAATCGGTGTGATTTCGGCAGTGTAACGACGTGACATAAGAATTCATAAAAATGTTTGATGATAGAGAAAGGGGTTCCTCTTCATATTTACATGTAATGGATATTAAATAGGTCATATAGATATATTTCCCAAAAATTGTAGTGGAATTTAGATTCATGATACAAAATTATTTCTTTAATGTAAATGAGGAGAGAGAAGTTCCTTTCGGAATTTTGGCATAGTAACGGGTGTACATGGGAGGCATTTAATGAGAGAGAAAGGGGTCTCCCATAATTCAAAAATAAATAGGGTAGTATGAGGGAGGTGAGAAACCATACCCCAACATTCATAATTGAAATTAAAAGGGAAAAACAACTTAAATAAAATTGAACAAAAAAGAGAAAGGAAGAAAAAACCCTTACTTGGAAGTGTGCTTCCAAAGGCTAGAGAGAGGCTTGTGAGAGGCTTATTGGGAGCTTGGGGCACCTTTGGAGGATTATAGAGAGAGTATTAAGGAGGTTGGAAGAACTCCAAAATATTTGAGTTAGGAGGAAGTGTGAGCTTGGGTGGGTTTATATAGGAAAGGTGAAGGAATTCTTTATTATTTAGGTTTCGGACCCCTTACATTAAATTAATCCAAACCACAGACCATCCCATGGTTTTTCCCATGGTTTTTGGAAAAGCGAAGAGGAAAAAAAATATTTTATAAGGCCAAAGTCAAAACTTCTTAAAATATTAGGGTTGCTTATGTGGAGGTGAGTCACACTTCCATGGAAATTAATTTAAAAATACAAGGTGTTTAATAAGTTTTGATGGGTCCATTAATGCTTTGAAAAGTAAGTCAAACAAAACCAAAATCACATTATTTTAATTTTAAAACATATATTGGCCGAACATAGAGATTATAGTATTTTATTACATCACTTTTGGGTCATTATGATGTCATAAAACACATTATATATTTAAACGGTATTTAATTTTTACCCAAAAATTTGACTATCTCAAAAAAATTATGAAAAATTCACCGTTGAATAATTTTGACGTCCTGATTCCAGAAATAATATTTATTTTATCTAAATAATTTTCTAAATATCTTAATTTTCACTTTTAAAATAAAAACTGACATTTATCGAAAATTCACGGGTTTTGACAGAAATGGCTTTCAAACCTCAATAAAAATTATAATTGCATTCATAAAATTATAAGATCATTTATATTTAATAAAAATTAATTTAATAATAATAATAATATTTTATTAAAATACTATTTAATTCAAAAAATCCCTTAATTTAATAAAATATAATTCTTAATTAAATAATAACTAAAAACATTATTTGTACTTTAAAAACTATTTACAATGTATCAATAATGACTAAAAATTATATTCATTATTATATACAAAAATAATGTACATTAACATAGTACTACTTATTTGTTACATAACCCCTTAAAACAGCCGCATAGGACCTAAGGGTATGGTGTGTGATGGTGATAGACTCTTGGGGTGGCTCGGATAACATCACTCAAGTGGTAATTTCAATCAACTTCCACTTTTCCCGTAGACGGTCCCGTTCGAGCTTGACATAATGAAGCTCAGCATGGGCTTGGTCAAGAGAGAAGCCCAAGGACGCCACCTCTTTTCTGAGCTCTGAGAAATGGGCTTCGTATGGGGAAATTATATTGGATGAGGCCATACCTTCTTTTGTCTGAGTAAATTGGATTTGTTAAAGTCCTATATTTATACTAACCATGTGATTACTGTTCAATAGCTATATTAGTAACGGTCACAATTCTTAACATTAAACCAAGGAATTTTACATTTTATATAAACATAAAGAGACATTTAATTAGATAAATAGGGATTTCCATTAATGAAACTTTGGGTCATTACAATATTTATCCAACAAAAATGATCATGATATTTCCCATGGAATGAGTTTTCACATAAAACCCCATGTCACAATTTCAAATAAAAAATTCTGTGGATTTATAATTTTAAGGAAAAAATATATTCATTAAAATTATTAAAAAATATTTTCTAATGTCATCCGAGTATATAAATTGTATAAAAAACTTTTGTGGGTTTGATCTTGGATTAAATTTTATTTACATGGTTAACTAATTTCTAAATTATTTATAAATTGTAAAATTTGTTTAATATAAAATTATTTTTATTTTAATATTAAATTTTCATATTAAAGGCCTCATTTTGGAATTTATTTAGACCATTACAAAAGTGGTTTTGGTAGATTTGATTAAATTTTAAATAAAACTAAATATATGATATTCATTTTGTCAGAAATGTTTATATATACATGGAATATTTATATCATTAAAAAACATTTCATAAGTCTTACATATTTGGAATATAAATGATTTCATATTAAATTCCATGTAAATTGATAATATTAACGCTTTCATATTGAAATAAATATGAAATTTTCGTATTTATTTATATTTATAATTTACATAAATCATGTTTAGTTATATATAATTTATAATTCCTTTATTTATAAAATTTTCATAAATTTTTATCTCATATTCAAATTTATAGATTAATTATTCATTTATTTCTTCGATACTTATTTTTATTCATGGATATAAATTTTATATTATAAATAAATGTACGTTTATTTTTTAGTGTTGAAATACTTCTTATAAATTTCATACCATGCATATTAAGAGTTACTTTCTATGTACGGACATAAGATTTTGTGATGTTCAACCTTGTTATGATTTTTATTATGGGTAATAAAAATAAAAGTAATAGTTGTTTATGATTTATAAATATTAATCATTAGGATTGTATTATAATTGAAGTATTGATTGAGTATTAATAAATGGATAGTGGGACTTTGGTTTTTACTTATTATTGGCTTGGGGATTAATCTCTGTCTTGAAAAGTTGGGGTTCACTATCTGTTGTATATTGAATTCTCATATGTGGATTTCTATTTTTTATGATAATAAAACACTACATAAAATTCTTTCATATACCCTATGCATGGGATATATTTTGATATTTTTTAATATAAGAGGATCTTATTTTTGGTTATGTAACATAAATCCTGAGTTGTATACATTAATATTTTTTGAAAATATTACTTTGGTTAAAGGAATAAGATAAAAAATTATTCATTTAAAGCATTCATACATAAAGTAAATTCCTGAGATAAATGGTGATATTTAAAACCCTCTTAAAATGACATTTTTTGATTAATTCCAATGTAAAAATATTTCAATAAATTGAATATCCAATTAGGTATGCTTGTGTTAATATTAGTTTTCATTGATAATTCTTTTATGGATATAAATCTATGAGTGAGATTAATAATATTAAGTGTTCATATTTTTCATTAGATGTAGTTTAAATTTTTTTTATAAACCTTAAATGTTAGTTTACTAAATGAAGTTATTTTGGAAAATCCATATAATAGATTCGGGAATGGGATTTCCTGATCAACTATACAGGAGTAATATATTATATTATTTACATAATAGTCTACCAAAACTGTTATGATATAAGAGAAATAATAATATCATACTAATACATAGTGAAATATGGATTTTAACCCACCAATGGACATTGTGTACTTTAAAACAAGGAGTTAGTATTTTAATAGGAGAATATTTTATAAAAAATCTTATTAAATTACTATAAAATGTGATAATCATATGATACAACCCTTATATTATAGATAAAATGACTTATTCATCATCAAATATGTATTTGGGAACAAATATATAAAAAATAAAGTTTAATGGAAGAAACATTTTTAACTAGTATAGAAACTCTATAATATTTATTCATTGAGAAATAAAATTCAATGTATTAGAGTTACCCCTTCCTCGTAATATGACTGGTCAATCTATTCACTAAATTGATCTAGATGCTTATGATAAAAATTCTAATGATTCAATTGATGTATAAACTCTCATTATTATATCAATATAGTATATTTTTGAAAAGTGGAATAAGAACACGGATACATTTAAGATGACAGATAACCTGGAAAGGTTCTATGAAAAACAATCAATGTATGGGGAAAGATGTTTCAAATGTCTTGTTTAGGTGAAGGATAATAAATTAAATTAATAAATTCAAGAAGATATGGGATCCATTAAGGCTTGAACTATCTATGATCATTATTTTACAATCACTTCTATAAAGTTTCTAATCATTTACTGTAAACTGTAATATAAATGATTTCATTAATAGTTCACTTGATCTCCTCAATATGTTGAGGATAAATGAGTAGTACAAGGGAGTAAAGGACTCTAGTTATGTGATGTTATTGTAAAAGGGTAAATGGTTAAGATTTCATAATAATATTGAGTTATCTAATAGAAAATATAGTCCATTAAACCTATGTTATGTTTCATGAATTGGGGTGAGTGATTATATCATAGTGAGATTAGACACCAGAGAATAAATTTCCAAAAATACCGTAATGGTTGAAAAAATAACTATAGAGATCCCATTTCATGTATTAATGTTATATAATTATTTTATATTATTTTAAACTATATATAATTCCTACTTTACATTTAAAAAATATAATGAATGTGTTTTGGAATTTGAAATTGGTGAAGAAGTGATGATTAAATCTTGAATTATGCATTCATATAATGAATAAATGGATTTTTTACAATGTTGTGGGTGATATATTGGTATATTTAAAATCTCTAGTGGATCATTATGAACAATTTGTGTTTTTCATAATATTTACCTCTTATATGATAAGAGGAGTTATTATAAAAAATGGTTTTTCAAAATAAATGTGATCTTAGCTTTGATGCACATGGTTGTGATTGATTTAATTATATGACATGGATTCAAAAGAATAAATAGAGAAAATAATTTGTCTAATAAAAAATATTTTATCCAAGTAATTTTTTAAAATATGAGGGATATGATCCCACCTTTTATGTGATATATTTTAAAGAATAAAATCTTCTTTTTTAATGTTTTCTTAAATAAAAAAAATATCATATAGAATAAAAGATATGGTCATTAAAAGTTTGTTTATTAAATATTATCATAAAGTAAATTTTTTATTTAACTCAAATGAGTTTGTTTCTTAGAAATATATTTGGAATAAAATATAATTTTTAAGAGGATAGTGGGAGTATATTTAGACTTAGATAAGTTCTATTAATTATAAATAAATGACAATATATGTCTAACTAAAATTGAAATTCACTTGATATCCTAAAGTAATGTTGAAAAATAATTGTGTTAATGTAAAGCTTTTAATTTAAATTAGTTACCAAATGAAATAAATAAAAATTTTGAGGGTAAATTGTCCAAGATTGTGATAATGATCTTAGAAATACTTATAATTAGACAATAGAAGTTATTAATATTGTAATAAAAGATTTTTTCGAAGTAAAAAATGTTCTAATATTATGTTAAAAGACTTAAACATGAGGATTATAAATCATACACTCAGTATTATATGATAAATTTATTCTTATAATATTTTCATGTCATACATTACTTTCTAAGTACAATAATATGAGATTAATTTTTTATCTACCTTAAATTTAGTTTGTAATTAATGTTATTTGATTGAATTTTGTTGTTAAATGTAGTTTATACATATCATTCATTAGAGTTATGGTGGAATTTAAATCTATATTGAATAAACTATAATTGGGTATAGGAAATTTGTGTCACACTTCCCATTATACCATAGTCTTATTCCTTGTTCAAGAAATATGGGGGTTGTCTATTTGTGTCTCCATACTTACTCATATGTGTACCATTATTTTTAAATAATTATATACCATTATATGAAATTTTCATATACAATAATGATAGTATGAATTTTGATATTTCAATGTTTTATTGGATTCTATTTATGGGTGATTAAAAAAAGTTTATTAACACATTAATATGGTTTGAACATATTAATTTGGTGGATGGAACAAGGATACAAAAAAATAAATTATTAGAATAATGAATACACAAAGGAATAAAACATGATATAATAAGGATTTCATGATATTAAATAGTTATGAATTTAATATACATGTGATTTTTATTAAATTTTTATGACTTTGAAATAAAATCAATCATATAATAAGTGTGAGATCCCGTCAGAATAAATCACTTTTCAAGGCCATGATCATCCAATTATATAGGTTCACACAAATTAGGGTTCCCATATATTATCTTATGTAAGGTATCATGGACATGGTTGAACCTAAGAGTTAGGTAATAATATCTCTGTGAGATTTGGGTAACACTTAACTGGGAAACCCTAAGAGTTATGATACCAAAGTAATAGAGTTGAGTGTCATCCATATTATGGATATAGACAAATACATTTTCATTCAACAATCAAAAAGTCATGTGTGATATGGAAGACATGATAGCCTATATAAATTACTAACATGATGAGGTTTACACAAAGTAGAGACATTTATTATTTAAATATTGATCTTGTCACACTTAAGATAATAATTTTTAGTGTCATCATTTTAGTGGGAGTACATTCATTAAAAAAACTTGATGAAAAGATATCAAAAAATATACTCATCCATTAATATATTTTTTCTAGATGATGGAATGCATTATATTTATCATTTTGAGGTATCTTATTGGTATAAAATGTAATATAATTCTAGATAGGTATCTAAGGATAAAATTTTTATAAAATAGGAGAAATGTATGAATTTTAATTTGAATGTTATAGAAATCAATCTCTCTTTATCTAACTCCTAAATATTAGATATTTGGTGTGTATCACACATTTTTCTTAATACAAGCAGGCTCTAAGAAGGGATAGAAATTAAGAAGGGTGAAATATATCTATGTATTGGAAATGGGGAAATAGTTTTTACATTAAAAGTTAAATTTTAGGATCAAATTATGTCTAGTTTATTTTTTTAGAAATTGGAAAACTATTATTTTGTTCCTTCTATAAATAGAAATTTTATTTCTATATCTTATTTAGACAGGGTAGTATTTTCATTCATTATTAAGAACAAAAATTGTTCTATATATATGAATAAAATGTTTTATGTAATTATAAATATGTAAAATGGTTTATAAATTCAAGATATGGATAGTGATGTTTATAAAATTTGAAATAATATGGATATGTCCCACTTACCTCTACAATGTCTCTATGGGAATATGAATTAGAAATGTGTTAAAATAATTCTTAGAGATGTTTTTTAAAATAATTTGATCTTGTGTCATTTTATAAATATGAATTTTTTTTAATAAAGATAAACAAATCACATTTTAGTTGAAAAGTTGAAAAAGAAAGTGGACTTGTAGATCTTATGAAAAGTGATGTATGTCGACCAATGATTACTCTAGCAAGTGATGGGTTTTGGTACTTCATAAATTTTAATGATGGATTTAGTTATTATAGTTATGTGTTTATAATGGGATATATTTTTAGAAAATTTAAAAAGTTTCAAGAGATTCAAATCAATGTACAGAATAACGTGGAATAAGTATTAAGATCATTTGATCAGATTATAGTGGTGAATACTTTAGTGAGGAATTCATCAATCATCTATGAGATTGTGGAATTGTTTCACAACTCACTACTCTTAGAACACAATACTGAAATGGTGTTCTTGAGGGTATCAATTGTAACATGTCATACAAGGTTCATTTGATGATGATTTAGTGTGATCTTCCTATATCATTATATAGATATGATCTAAAAATAGTAACATTTAGATTTAATTATGATACATGTAAATTAATAATAAAGAAAATATATGATGTATATACTATGAAACATATCAATATGTATTTTGAGAATATTTGGTACTGTGAAACATATGTGAGATGTTTGGATTCAGAAATACTAAGACTTAAATATTAAAAATATTTTTTTTTTATCCTAAAGAAACAAAGGGATATTATTTATATAATCCTACAGAACAAAAAGTTCTTTGGGATCAAGAGAGGGATTGTATTGAGAAATATTTGTTTATTTTAGGATTAAGTAGGAATAAATTTTTACTCAGAGAAGTTCATAACCAAAAATGGTAAATTTGATTAATATTTAAGTTGAGTTAGTTTCACAAAGAGTTGTTCAATAAAAAGTAACTCATATTACCCAAGAACTGTGATGGCCTAGTAGGATTTTTTAGGAGATTAAGAGATATGGATTTATTATGGAAAATTATGGTGAATTAATGTCTTTTTATGATGAACCTAATAACTACTAATATTCTGTTAAGATTTTTGATTCATATAAAAAAAACTAAAATCCATGGAATTTAAAATGGACTCCATAAACTCTAAGCATGTTTGAAACATGATGGATGAAGATTGTGGTGGTCATTGGTGGGTTCCTTGGGAGGTTCACTGGTTTCATGAAGTTGAATATTGAGGTGATGGGTTCCTCAAGAGGTTCACTGGTTTTTGGTCAGTCCACGACTGTATTGGTGGGTTCCGATGGTGGATGTCGTCGGCATTTTGTTGGTTTGGTGCTGAGTGGACTGGTGCTTTAGGGTGATATTCATGTGGTGTCTCTTCTGTTCTTATGATTCTGACGTCTTCAGTGTCTCAGCTACATTGTCTACGATGAGGGGTTTTTGTTCAGAATAGCGACGATGACGATTTATCTTATGGAAATGACGGTCTCCCATGGTGTCTCTCAACGGAGATTCTGGTGGGGTTCTATAGTAACGATGCAAGTGATCTCGACGATGATGGGGTCCTACACTGTAGAAAGTGTTCTGATGGTTTGGTGTCAGTGTGTGCATCTCGAGGCGACGGTGACTAAGGTGTGATAATGTTCTAACTACCTTTTGGATTTCAATTTTTGAAATGGTTACTTCGGTGGTGGCATTCGCTTTTTCTATGATTATTTTTTCCGAAATTTTGAATTAGGATGATGTGACAGTCTTGGTGTGATTTTTGGTTCTATTTTGTTTTTTGAAATTTGAACTCTGTAATGGGTGTTTTGGGAGGGTGTGTTTTGCTATTTGAAGAATGGTTCTATTGGCACCCACTTACCCTCAAAGTGGTTTTTCATTAAAATAATGAAAAACGGATTGTGGCTAAGGGGTGAGACTCATAGGTAGATAGAGTAGTTTTTTCAATGAAAACCAATGTTGATAGTAGACTATATAATTATAAATCATTCTTAGTTGAAAATGGTTACAAACAAATTCAAAATTTTGAACATGAAGAAACTTTTCTCAAATTTAAATGATAAATTCCATTAAAATATAATTTTCCATAGTATCTCGTTATGATTAGGAAAAATATAAAATGTTTGTTAAAATCAATTTTATTAATTGAAATTTATTAAATGATTTTTATATGATACAACTTGATGTTTTTTTAATTTTAAAATGTGTCTGTTATGGTATTTAAGTTACAATAATCCATTTATTGATTGAAGTAAGCCTCCTAAAGTTATAACATCTGGTTTAATGATTCCATAAAAGTGTTTGGATTCACAAAAAATGTGAATTATTATTATGTATACAAGTAAATTTGTGGGATTATGGTGGTATTTATAATATTTTATATAAATTATATACTATTTATAAGAAATTATGTCATAACTTTTCACTTTATAAAATCTAATTAGGAAAATTATTATTAATGAAAGACATGGGTAAATATACCTACATAATGGGTATGAATATCTATATAGATAGATATAAATGGTTTATTAGACTAATTAAAAAAACTTATATTGGAAATGTCCTAATGTAGTTTATCATAGGGAACTCAAAGAAAGGGTTTTTACCTGTGTTACATGGAACAATTATTGAGAAGATAAAAAATCCATATAAAGGGTTAAAATGATGGATATGATTACTTATTCATCCTCTATAGTATCTATAATGTATTACAAGTTGTGTACTCAATACAATGTCACTTATTATTTGATAATAACTATAAGGTGTCATTCCAATCCTAGTATGATTCAAATTTGTTATAAAAAACATACTTAAATACTTCAAAATAAGTTAGGTTATGTTTTTGGTCTTGAGGGGAGAATGAGATCGTTATAAAGGGTTAAATTGACTCTAGTTTCTAATCCAAAAAGTTGTTATGCGATCTCAATCTGGTTCCATGTTTTTGAAAAACAGGGGATCTATTAATTGTAATAGTCCCAAAGAACACATTATAGAAGACTCAATAAAATAAGTATTGTAAATCACAACATTAGAAGTTGTAAAGGAATCTATTTGGATTAATATGTTCATTTCAAAACATTACGTTGTTCCTAGAATTGAGGGAGAATTTAAGATTTTCTTTGACAACAATGTAGTTATTCTTCAATCCAAGGAACCCTGATCTCAACAAAGGTCTAAACACAACCTTTACAAGTACCATATAATCTAAAAGATCATTTAGAGGGGTGTGGGTTCATTTATACATGAGGAGAGAGGTATTTTCATGTTACAATATTGAATAAAATATTACATCCAAGGAAAACATTTCAATTGTAATATTTTTGACATTATGAAAATATATTTGGATTAAATAATAATATTTTAATACTATCAAGAACATTATAATTCAAAATTTTTATTTTAATTAAAAGGAAATTTTAAAACAATATTATATTATTTTAATGTAATACTATAGACTTTAGACTTTGGAAAATATTTTTTACATTAAAAAAACATGTTTATTGTATTAAAATGACTCATTTATCCCATTAAACAAGTTTTTGGTCGAGAAAAAATGTCTATAATGGATTATCTCATTATTACAAAATGAATTATTTAATTTAAATCAAAGTAGTTATGAAAAACTATATTATTACTATTAAATTAAAATTTAAAGTATTATACAAAAATTATTAAAAAGCACTGATAGATAACTTCAATGCACTATTTCTAAAAATGACATTCATTTTTCCAAAATAATTTTTTAACATTCATAATTTTAATTTTTAATATAATAAATTATGATTTTTACAAAATACATTAAAATTTAATTTATTATAAGTAAATTAATATTTTATTTTATTTTTCAACCATGATATTTATTTTATGGAATTATATTATCTATATTATCTTAAATAACCCATGATAAATATTATTTATATTGCATTTTGTTATTTTGAAATAAAATTTTTATTCCAACAGTCAGGTTACAATTCCCAATGGTAAGTTTACTATTCTAATGGATAGATTATTATTCTAATGGTCACATTACTATTTAAATATTATTATTACCTCGTATAAATACCAGTTCATTCCTTCATAAATTATTCAATAAAACTCCTCCCAAGGTTTTAAATTTTCCATTCCAAATATGTCATTTGGTTTACTAATATTGTGTTTCTTTACTATAGTGTTTTTATAGGGTGATGATTCTTGGTGGTTGGAAGGATCCAAATTTTCTCATTCTACATTACATATTTACTATTTTTTCCCTTATTGTAATGTTTTTAATTTTAATATTTTTATTTATAGATTATTTAATGATCTTCATTTATTAAATAGAATTTTTTTCATTTTCCTATCTGTTGTATCTATTTAATACTATATAATATAACACATATTTATTCAGGAAACAAATTTAACTAATAAATTTAGGGTCAGTATAGTCAAAAATATGGAATTATTTTGATATCATCTTAGGAATGAATTGGATTACACCACTTAAATCATGAATCTATTGTTATGCTGGAATGGTATCTTTATCATCTCTAACTAGTACTTAGTATACCCTTTGTGGAGACTGTGAGCTTCAAGATAGTCTAGTGGGACATGATAAGGGGAAGGATAGGGATATTATTAAAGAAATGGTTAGTTTTTCTCTCATTGTAGTAGATCCTAAAGGATTTATGGTTTTACATATAATGGTTGATCACTACCCTAATGTGTTCTCAAAACACTTCTTTGGATTTCCACATAAGAGATAGGTGGAATTTACCATCGATATCTTGAATATAATTAATCCTATATGTATCCCTCCATATAAAATGTATTTAAATCAACCATGAGAGCTAAATATCTAGTTATAGAATCTTGTGAATAATAATTTCATTAGGCCATGTACTTATTTTGGGGGTCTTATGATATATTTTTTCAATAAGGCTAATTTTTGTTTATTACATCTTATAAAATAACAAAAACTAAAATAAGTCACTATAAAAAACAAATATCCTTTTTCTAGAATTGATGACATATTTTTTCTATTAAATGGAATGAGATAGTTATATGTTATTTACCTTAATTCATCTTATCTCAAGCTTGGATTTAAATTATAATTCATTACTTATACTTCTTTCCAAATTTATTATAGACATTTTAGGTATTTTTTCATGACATTGGGTTGACTAACTATCTTACAATGTTCATTGTTATAATGATAAAAAAAATCATCCATTCTTGGATTAATTTTTTGTGTTATGTTTGTATGATAAGTTAGTTTATTCCGATCCTCTAAATTAACATTCTTATTAAATTTGGATCATCTTGCACACATTAAGGTAGAACTAACTATATTTTCTGTTTTCAAAATTTTACTTTTTGATCTGAGAAGTTAAGTTTCTCTTGAATGATATTTTAAAAATATAAATATCTATATATCTTAAAAAGGTAGAGTTAGTTATATCCTAGAATGTTACCCCTATTTTTTGAAATTAAGAACTTCCCCAGGCTTGTGCAGTATTATAGATACTTCATCAAAGACTTCTCATTAGTCATTACACCTATGAAGGATATGAAAAGGGGGAAATTAATATTTTCATATCAGTGTGAAGCATACATCTAGGAATATATAATAAAGTTAACATAAACTCATCTTCACAACCTACCTTAGATAGGTTAGCAAATAAATGTGAATTGTGATGTATCATCGAGTGGTATTGGTTATATTCTTATATAAGATCATTGGGTGGTGTATTATAGTTCTATATAGCTTCACCCACTATAAAAGAACAACCAAACCCAAGATTTGTAATTTTGTATAGTACTTTATGAATTAATTTTTTTGAGGAATTATTGTTTTGGTGAGAGATTCATGGTCTTCATCAATCACAAAGGATTTAGACAAATATTTTCTCAAAGTGATATAAACCTAATGTGGTTCCACTTGGTATATTACCTATATTTATTTTAATTTATTATTAAGTATTCTCCTAGTAAGTTAAATACAGTTAATGATTCCCTCAATAGGAAGATCTATCTTCAAAAGGTGGTGGATGTGAAGAAAGAGTGGAGATTAATTCTTCTTTTTACTGAACCCCAATTATATGTAATTGAGAATTATAGTGGATCACATCTACACCAAGTTGATCTTACATTGTCTATTATGTGTCGTATCAAGGAATCCCAAATCACTAATTTAGAGTGTGTCATTAATTGATAAAGGATCAATTTTTTAGAGATCCTTAATGGTGGGTTTCAATATTCTCATTACTTCTCATATGTCAATGGAAGACTAGTCATCCCTATGAGCATAAAGGAGAAAGTGATGAAAGAGTAAAATTTATATGGGTGGAAAGTTCATATAGAGATTAATAAAATATATCAAGATAATAGATGAATGATTTTGTGAATTGGACTAAATAATTATGTTGTAGGATTCATATCTTGACTTATTACATGTTTGTAAGTAAATACAGAACATAAAAGTTTTATTGGTAATTTTTAGTCGCAATCAACACCGATGTGGGAATGAGATAAAATAAAAATAGTCTTTATAACCCACTTACCTAGTTACTCCAAGGTTAAGGATGAAGTTTGGGTGATCGTGGATTGTTATATCAAGACATACCACATTTTCCTTTCAAGAAGTATTCATGAGTTGATAAGTGTCAAAAACAATATGATTAAGAAATTTTGAATCTTCATTGGTTTTATACTATAATTTTCATTGACCGAGTCCCAAGGATCAAATAATGGTTTTGAAAATAGATTCAATGAGCATTATGGACATAGGTGAATCTGAGTATGGTATTCTTCCCTCAAACAAAGGACTAGTATGAGAATGTAATTCACATTAATGAAGATATCTATAAGTATGTATTCTTGAATTTTTTGTCTCATTGTTTTATTTCCATCACTTGGTGGAAATCTCTTATAAAAAAATTAATTGATATTACATTCAAAAGCTAATGTTAAATGCTCTATGAGAAACCTTGTTTTTCTGCCATATTTTCAATGGAAATAGATGAATCCATGATTATCATTCTTTGAATAAACTAATAGAATAATGAGTTAGTGAATATGATCTGAAAGTAGAAAGTAACTTCTCAAATTCACCAAAAATAATCTAAACCCATCGAAGGAAATCATTGGAATTCATCTCTGGTGATCATGTCATTCCTTTGGACTTGTGAAGGTTCGTCCATTGATGATTAGGTGAGGGAGAAAATTTATCACCAAGATATGCTAGAATTTTTTAAATAAATGACTATATTATATAAATTACTTACTAATTTGTTTTACCTTTTAGATTTAGTGCCAGAAATAACACTTTTCACATTTCTTAGTTGAGAAAATATGTTCCTAACAATTCAAATTTGATTGGGTATAAAAAAATTTAGATTTATTGTGATCCATCATAGAAAAATAATCCAACACATATCATATACAAAATTTATTATGGGTTTCGGGGAAATAAAATTCATCTAGTTTAGGTAAATGGGAATCATGGGAAGCTACAAGATGAAACTAGTGAGTGGGAAGCTAAGATGTGGATTTAATGGCTAGACTTATTTCTATAAAAATATACATAAATAATATTAGTGATAAGAATCTCAATAATGGGGGAATTAAAACCTCAACCCCAATAAAAAGCGATTTTATTTGATATTTTTCATTTTATTTCTTTTATATAATATTTGAGAAAAAGGGTGTAATAAGAGATTTTGGGATGATCTAGAGGAGATGGGGATGGTTGTAAGATGAACTAAGAAATGGGAAACAGTGGAATAGTACTAGGAACTTAGTAGGGAACTGGGGGAAATGTTGGTTATATCATGAACCCTTCAGTACCTGGTGTATTAGTACTAAGTACCTTGTAGGATACTTGGATAAATTACCTTAGTATGGGGAAATGTTATCTTTTCAACTCTTAAAAATTAATCCATTTACCTTACCCATAGGGATATTTAATTCAATATTAAACATCACTTGGTAGAATCCCTCTCCCTCTAGTCCACACCCTTTTTACCCATATTAAATACCTTTTTATGTTTGGAATCACTTATGCTAATTTATTCTTCATCATGGTATGGTCATGGATCACCCCTAGTCTACTTCTTTCCTCTACCTCTCACCTAAATAAATGTAATCCACCCTTTTTTCTAATCTTTGTGAGTATTCGATCATTCTATTTCATCAATTATCTACTAGATTGGTTGTGGGGGTTATCTTTTTGGAATATAATAAGGTATTACCTCAACTTTCACCTTTTATTCCATCCACCTAGTTAATAATGTTCTAATCCATAATTATCTTTTCCTTATAGGTTGATCATAAAATTTTATTTGTGGATTGATCTTCTTCCCTAGACCTCACAGAACTATTATCTAATTTAATTGGTCAATAAACCCCTTAATTCACTAATATATTTTAATATTTGGACTTGAAATGTCAATTTCTTATGTGAATACAATTAAAACCAATTCGTTTTCCATTGATAAATTTTTCTAAATGGTTTTATGAAAAACATAATATGTATTTAGTTTATTTTCAATTTTTAAATGTTATAATTCCATTTATAGTATATATTATCTATTTTCATGTTGGGTGATATACGAGTTATTGATTAAAATTTATTTTGGGTGAAATATTTATATACCAAGCTTGATATTTGTATTGATTTCTACCCATATGTTTTGGTTATATTATTTGAATTAATTATGTAAGTTATGTTAGTAAGATTTTATATTTTATGGTATGTTTATTTATTTAATATCTATGGTTGATAAATAATATATAGTGTTTCTTAGTTATATCTATTTTTATTTGATAGGTTAATGGAATGGGATAGGGTCGCAGAACCTAGACACTATCTTAACACTTTTCCCTATCCCCAAATGGGAAGGTCATCATGGTTGTCAAAAATTTGTTATAAAAAAATTCCCTTCCCTAAAATGGGACATGTGGTTAGTCCTAAATTTAGTTATGGATATTCTTATATATCGGGTTAAGTCTGAAAAAAATTTGATAGTTAGGGACCCTCCTCGTATAGGGAGTTATTTATTTTGGATATAAATATTATAATTTAAACTATGTTAAGAATTTTTTTTGTCAAATTTTTATTTTATCCTCATTATGTTATATTTTTAAATATAATTTAGTTTATGATAGTTTTATTTGGGTGAGTGGTGACTGACTACTAGGTATATCATTCTCAGGCCCTACAAGGGCTCCTCTTGGGACATGTGTAGAACTGTTTATATGTGACCCAAGTAAAGGAAAATTGTATGAGTATGGGAGTTCATTGTTCATGGAATCATATGTATAGACAATAAATGTTACCCTTATTATATGGAATATGGTATAGATCTATAGTTTATATCCATGGTGTTCACTAAGGGATATTTAACTTTAAAGATCCACATTTTGGGTTTTTAGGCCTCATTAGGATTACCAACCACGTATATGTTCCTTTTTTATGACACTTGTTGATATAGGGTATAAATATTTCCAAATTGTTTTAGAATATGAAGATATATATATATGTTATCATACATATTGTGTAACTTCCCTTATTAGTTATGATTCAAATTTTGACCAGTCATATCCTGAAGATCTTAGAGTTTCTCAACCATTCCCCTTTAGTCATTGACCCATTGTGATTAAATTATTATAAAAAGAAGAAAATCATCCCCCATTAATATTTATCTCACCCCTCATTGATTATTTCATAATTTTTATATTGATTTGTGCAAATGAGGTGTTCTAGAAATGCATCTTGATACTATTCGAGTAGTCAAATAAAGCTCTTGGATTTGGACAATATTTCTCAAGCAATAAATATTATATTATTATAAGTATATTTTATATAATAATGAAAATATCACATGAATATTTTTTATTAGTATGTAGAAAACAAATATATTATTATATCCAGATAGAAATAATGCAAATATTTCACTATAGAGGTGAATAAAATGAATTTTTAACAAAGTAAACTTTTTTGTTCTCTTAGCTCATCCCTATTTTCAAAATACATAGTGAATCAAATTATTTCAAATATTTATGTAAAATAGACATAACCCAAATTAATTCTAAGGAAGAGATATATATATACTTCTATAGGAGTTACTGAGGTGAGTAAAGTGCTCCTCTTATGAATTTCCCCGTATTTTTAAAGAAAATAGTTTCCTTTCACCAACCAACATAGTTTCAATACATAACAAATGATAAAGAATTTTTTCCCTTAAAATTTGAACCTTTTTATAATAAAAATATCAAAATATAAAGGGTAATTTTTATGTTCTCAATGAAATTAACATAATTTTATAGATCTTAAGAAAAAAATTGGATAATTCCAGGCTTAATAAGAATGGTTCACCATGACCCAGATTGAGTGAATATGATCAAAAATCAGCATATGTCAAGGAATATTTTGGGCAACCAAAGAGTCATAGTTTATAAATACAACATTTAACTCTCCAATTTGTCCCATGGGGTAAGGAAGAATAAAAATGTATGACAAAAGAGGGGATATGGGTGTTTTTGGTTTATAAAAAGGTTACATATATATAATAACTTTGTGAAAAATAATATCTCCAATGTCTAAAATTTAGACCTGCGTGAATGTCATCCCTTGAGGAAGATTGATAATTTACTTGATTTAATTTTATCAACATTATGAACTTTTGATTTTAAATATTTTTCATTAATTTCCCATGTTTCTCCAAATCCCTAGGCTTTCTCAATGAACGACTTATTTAGGTCCTTCTTTCTTAGTTTCACAATGGTCCTTTCCTCATGAAGGTAGTTTAATCAGAAGAATTTCCTCTATAACTTATCTTATATGAGTATTACATTTTCCACATGTGTTCATTTTTTTATGGTCGCATATCCCTTTTATAAAGGAAATAGTCTACCCTATAGAATATTTCCTCCACAACATTCCTCTTCTAACCATTGATCCCCAAGTCATGGTAAATAATGTAACCCTTTATAGTAAGGAAACAATGTATGAATTAAATATATAACCATGATGCGGAGGTTTAATTCATGTCTTGGTTTTTGAGTCTAAACCACAATGTAATGATGGTAACCACAACATAGTTTTATACATAGTAGTGTATGTGTATTGACATAATTCATTAATTTACCTATTTCTCATTCTATAATATATAATATTTGGTTTTATCATGATTTTATGATGATTTAAGAATTTTGAACACCCATATTGATTATTTAAATGTTAAAAATCATTATTAATATAGAGCAATGAATTATGAATGTTATAATAGTTTAAATCTTTTGAAAAAAAAAATCATCAATTATGGAAAAAAATTATATAACAAGGTTCATCCTTGGGGGATATAAAACATGTTCCATTCCTTGTGAAAGTTTTTACATATGATTTCCATTAGAAAGTGTGTAAAGATTCCTTTAATTGATTTATAGTAAAGATATTGTTTCCCCTATGCCTTTAACCAATGTCCCTATATGACAATGGATTGAAAAAATAAATCCTTGACAAAAATTAAGCATTTAATATAGCCTATAGATATAACTAGAGGAAGGATTCTATTTACCATATATCAGTCATCCCAACCAAGCTTCTGAGAATGATTCAGCTGATAAAAATTAAACATTATTCATTTATTTTATTCAATCCAAATTGAATTGAATGATCCAATAGTATAAATGGTTTTGTTTGATATTTTATTAAATGTTTAGATAATAATTATCCCCTCTAAAACCCTTTAGTGTTATTAGAGAAACATCCATCTCTTTTAGTAAAATTTCTATACTTTTTAAGAAATGGGAAAAAAATTTGTTTTCAAAAACCATGATTGTTTTTCTAAAAAATATCATGGTTTATAAAGTTTTTCAATAGATGATGTATTTTAAATGAAAAATTGTAATGGTTTTAAAAATTTTATAAAACCACATCAGGTTCATAAAAAAAAGAATGGATAGTGTCTTCAAAAAATAACTCTTTTAAAATATGATAGTTTCACCCTAGGGTTTTTTTGATAAATTCTGAAGGTCTGTATAAAAACTAAATTTCTATATGATAGTTATAACATATTTGGTTGAAACCATGAAATGATTTTAATAGTTTTTCTTTTATAGGATCAACTCTATGCATCCTTCATTGAGAAAAATGACCCTAGTTTTCCCATGGAAAGAGTTTTCACATAAAAAACAATGTCATGGTTTCAATAAACATTCATGTGGTTTGATATTTTTAAGGAAAAAAGGTTTTCATTAAAAATTTTGATAAATATTTTATGATGTGGGCATAGGATTTAAATTTTATAAAAAAAATTATGGGTTTCATATAAGATTAAAGTGTATTTACAAGGTTAATTAATTTAAAAATTATCTATAAATTGTAAAATAAGTTAAACGTAAAATTATTTATATTATTCATGTAAATGTGCATACTAAAGGAATTCTTTTTGGAATTTATTTAAACCATTAAAAAAGTTGTATTGGTTGATTTGATTAAATTTTAGACAAAATTAAATATATTATATTAATTTTATGTAAAAAATTTATATATATATCGAATATTTATATGATTATAAAACATTTTATAAGTACCATATATTTGGAATATGAAGGATTTCATATTAAATTCCACGTAAATTGATAATATTAAAGAGTTATTATTGAAATAAATGAGAAATTCTAAAATTTATTTATTTATATAATTTAAATAAGTCATGTTTTGTTAGAAATAATATGTAATTCCATTATTTATAAAATTTTCAAAAAAATTTATCTCATATTTAAATTTATAAATTATTCATTCATTTAGTTTTCCAAATATTCATTATTCATGGATATAAATTTTATATTATAAATATATGTATGTTTATTGTAGAGTGTTGAGATACTTCTTTTAAATGTCATATTGTCCATATTAAGAGTTACTTTCTAGCAATGAAATATGATTTAGTGGTCTAAAGCCTTGGTTTTGATTTGTTTAATGGGAAATAAAATTAAAAAGTAAATGCTGATTGTTATTTATACATATTAATTGTTAGTATTGTATTAGAATTGAAGTCTCTCTTGAGTATTAATAAGTGGATATTTGGACTTTGGTTTGGACTTCTCATTGGCTTGGGTTCTTAAACTATATCTAGAAAAGTTGGGGTTCCCTATCTATCATATGATGCATTATCATGTGTGGATTTTGATTATTTACAATAATAATCCATTACATAATAGATTTTAAAATACCCTATGCATGGGATATATTTCAATATGTTTGAATACAATAGGATCTTATATTTGGGTACGTATCCTATATCATGAGTAGTATTATGTGTTATACATAAATATGTTTCGAACATATTAAATTGGTTGAATGTATAAGATAAAATACTAAAGCATGTGAATCATTCATACATAAACTATATGTATGATACAAATGGTGAGATTTAAAAAACCTCTTAAAATTATAAATGATTTATTCCATCAAATATAAAAAATATTAAAGACCTTGATCATATAAATACATATGATCTTGTTAAATTTTGGTTCCCATGGATAATTTTGTGTAAGGGAAGAATGTTATGAGTGATCCTAATAGGATTATGTGTTCATTTTTAGCATGAGATATAGGTTAAAAATTGTTGGTAAACATTAATTGTTAGGATACTAGAGGGATAGATTTTGGATAATCTATGTAATATATTTGGGAAAGGAGTTTCCTAATCAACTATCCAAGAGTCATATAGTATATGATTGACATAATAGACTACCTAAATCTGTATTAGATTTGAGAAATAGGGAAACTATACTCATTACATATTGAAATATGGGTTTTATCCAACTAATGTACATGGTGTAATTTAAAACAAGGGGTAACCATTTTAATGGATTTATATTTAATAAAAATTATTACTAAATTAATATAAAACATGATACTCATTAGATAAAAACCATATATTATACATAAAATTTCATCTTCTTAATCAAACATGGATTTTATAACAACCCTATATAAATGAAATATTACATTAAAGAAGATTTTTAAATTTGTATAGAAACTTATGTGAATTTATAAAAAAAATTAAAATACTACTTATTAGAGTAACATCTTCCTGAGGAGATAGTTAGTTAATCTATTTAATAAATTGATCTAGATGATTATGATAACAATTTCCAGGACTTAATTTATTTCTACACTATAATTCTTATTTCCATATAGTCAATATTTCAAAAGTGGCATAATAACATGAATTCATTTAAGATAACCGATAAACTGGAAAGGTTCTATCAAAATTAATCTCAGAATGAAGCATATAAAGTTTCAAATGCATTTTTTATAGGAAAGATAATAAACTAAATTAATGAATTGTAGAGGATATGGTTTCCATTCAGGCTTGATCTAGCTAGGAGATTTGTTTTACAACCACTGCTAAAAAGGTTCCAATAATTTATTTTAAACTAAAATAAATATTAGTTCAATGACAATTAACTTAAACTCCTCAATACTTTGAGGGTAATTGAGTATTTCATCAGAGGAAAAAACTCTAGTTATGTAATTTTAGTAAAAAAGGGTAAAGGTTTATGATGGAATAAGGATATTTTTGTTGTTTAATATTCAGTATATGGGATTAAAACCTAAGGTTTATATCAAGAATCAGGGGAAGTGATTACATTATAGTGATACTAGAAAAAGGAGGATAAATTTTCCAAAAATACCATAATGGTTGAAAAAATAACTATTGAGATCCCATTCCATGTGTTAATGTTATTGAATTCAATAATTTTATTTTTAGGGGTATATTATTCCTAAAATATATTTAAAAAATATTATGAATGTTTTTGAGAATTAGAAATTGGTGAGAATTTGGTATTATAAATTGAATGTAAATTCATATAAAAAATAAATTGGTTTTTACATAGATGTGGATGATGTGGTGGTATATTTCAAATCACCAGTGGATCATAATGAACAACGTTTATTTTTCATCTTGTTTTCCTATTTTATGATAAGAGGAGTTATTGTAAACAGTGTTTTTTTTAAAATAAATGAGATGATACTTTTGATACACATGGTTATGATTAATTTAATTATATGACATTGTTTAAAAAGAATACAGTGAGAAAATAATTAATCTAATGTAAAGTATTTTATCTAATTTGTTTTTTAAAATATGATGGATATTATCCCACCATTTATATGATATATTCTAAAGAATAAAATATTCTTTTTTGAATGTTTCTCTAAATTCATAAAATTCCATACAGATTATAAGATATGGTCATTAATTGTTTATTTATGTAATATTCTCATAAAAGAAATATGTGTTATTTAACAACATAGAGATTGTGTATTTGAAATATATTTTGCATAAAATATAGTTTTTAAGAGGATAATGGGAGTATGTTTAGACTTATAGAAGCTCTAAGCATGATAAATAAATGATTATATCTGTCTAACTCAAAGTGAAATTCATCTGATATCAGACAAGAATGTTGTTAAAAAATGATATTAATGTAAAGAGTCTTGATTACATTAGTTACCAAATGATATCAAAGAAAATTTTCGTAGGAAATATTCAATGATGATTATTATGGTTGTAGGAACACGTATAATTAGAGAATAAAAGTCAATAACATAATAAAAATTTATTTTGTGAAGTAAAAAAACTTTGAATGTTATGTTCAAAGTGTTTTAAAAAATGATTATAGATCATAATATCACTATTATGTGAAAAATGGATTCTTATAAAATTTTCATGTAATGCATGTCTTGATATGTACAATAACATGAGATTTATACTATATCTACCTTGAATTTAGTTTGTAATTAATGTTATTAGAATTAATTTTGTTGTTAAATATAGTTTATACAGAATATTCATTAATATAATGGTGGAATTATAATATCAATTTACTATCCATGGATATTGGGACTTTGGGTAAGACTCCCCATTGGACCAAGTTCTTTTTCTTTTTTCAATAAAGATGGGGGATGACTATATGTGGCTCCATGCTTACTCATGTAGGGGGTCATTATTTTTATTTAATTATAAATACTTGTATAAAATGTTCATATACCTTATAGATCGGATGAATTTGGATATGTGTAAAAAAAATTGGCTTCTATTTTGGGTGAGTAACATAACATGAGTTACACATTAACATAGTTCGAAAATATTAATTTTGGGGGTGGAATAGGGATTCAAAAAATAAATTGTTAGAATCATGAATACACAACGGAATAAAACAAGAGATAATTAATACATCATGTGATCCAACAGTTAAAATTTTAATATGCATGTGATGTTTATTGAATTGGTGAGACTTTGAATGAAAATGAATAAAATACTAATTTTGATATCCCTTCCAACTAAATAAAATGTAAATTCCTTTATCAACCAATTGGGTACGTTCACACCAATTAGGGTTTCGATGGAATATATTATTTAATGAATGGTGGTCATGGATGAACCTAAGATTTAGGAAACTACATATCATTGTGAGATTTGGGTAACAATTAACTAGGAAACCCTACGAGTTAAGATACCAAAGGAACGGAGTAGAGTATTATACATTTCTTCATTTAGAAAAATATTTTTTCTAATTCAAAAATCTATGATTCATATATGATATGGATGACATGACAGCCTATATAAAAAACTAAAGTGATGAGATTTAAACCAATGTAGAGTCATTAATTAGTGAAATATTGTTCATATACCACTATAGATAATAATTTTTAGGGTCATAATTTTAGTGGGAGTGGATTTATTAAAAAAACTTGTTCAAAATATAGAAAACATGATACTCACCAATAGATAATTTTTTTCTACATTATGGAATACATTATGTTTATCATTTTGAGGTATCTTATTGGTATAAACTGTAAAATAATTCTAGATAGATATCTATGGTATATGAGTTTTATCAAATATAATATTTATATGAATTTGAATGTGAATTTTATAGAAATCAATTTCTCTAGATCTAACTCATCAATACTAGATATTCTATGTGCATAAAACATTTGTAATGAAAACATAGACTCTCAGATAGGATATAATTGAAGAAATTTGAAGCATATCTATGTATTATAATTGGGGAAATATTTTTTACATAATAATTTAATATTTATTATCTATTTCTACCTAGTTTATTTTTTTAGGAATTAGAAAATTATTATTTTATTCCTTCTAGAAATAGAAATTTAATTTCAATATATTTTTCATACATGATAGTATTTTCATTCATTATTAAGAAAAATAATTATTTAACATATATATATAAATAAAATGTTTTATAGAATTATAAATATAGTAATTGATTTATACATTTTAGATATGGATAATCATGTGTATAAAATTTAGAATAATAATGCTAAGGTAAATTCTAACCCCACTTACCTCTGCATTACATCCATGGAAATATGAATTATAATTGTATTAAAAGACTCCATAGAGAGGGATTATTGAAATCATTTTCTATTGAATAATTTTAAAAATATGAATTTTTTTTATTAGTAAATATTATTAAAACACATTTTAGTTGAAAATGGGAAAGGGATAGTGGAATTTAAGATCTTATCCATAGTGATATATGACAACCAATGATTACTCTATAAAGTGATGGGTTTAGATACATCATAGATTTTAGGGATGAATTTAGTCAGTTTGGTTATGTGATTCTATTTGAATATAGTTTTAAAACTTTTGATGATTTTAAAGAGATTCAAATCAAAGTATAGAATCACTATGAAAGAATTATTAAGATTATTTGATCAGATCAGGGTGGTGAATAGTTTAGCTTGGAATTCAAAAATAATGTATAATATTTTTGGAATTTTTTCATAACTCACTACTCCTAAAACACTATAGTAAAATTATATGTTTAAGATAATTACTTTTACAATGCTGGACATGGTTTGGTTGATGATGAGGTAGTGTGATCTCCCTATTTCATTCAAGATATATGCTCTAGAAACTGTAACATTTCGACTTAATTATGATCCAAATGTGGTAATCATATAGAAAACATATGATATATCAAATAAGAAACATATCAATATTTATTATAATAATATTTATTATTTTGAACCATACATGTGATATTTGGATTCATAAAAAACTAGACCTTAAATAGTAAAAACCCTTATTTTTTATTATCTGAAAGAAACAAAGGAATTTTATTTATATAATCCAATAGAACACAAAGTTATTTTTTATCTAGAGAGTTATTTAATTGAGATATATAATATTATTTATGTATTTCAAGGGTATAAATTTAAACTTGTAGAAGTTGATAACCAATAAATGTGTAATTTTCATGAGATGGGAGTAAAGTCAGTTTCATAAAGTGTTGATGATGAAAAACCAAATCATGCTACCCTTTATCCATGAAGGCCTATTAGGATTTGTTGTGAGACTAAAATAAATTTATTTATAAATTAAAATTTTGATTATTTAGTGTCATTTTATGATAAACCTACTTCCTTATAAGATTCCATTAATATTTTGATTTATATAAATAATTCAAATCCATGGAATTTAAAATGTACTCCCTGAACACTATCCAAATTTAGAACATGGTTGATTCCTTTGAATGGGTGAGACCTATAGGGTGTAGGTAGATTTTTTAAATAAAACTAACATATATCGTATAGTGTATAATTATTAATTAGGTTGGGTGGAAAAGGGTTCCAAACAAATTCATTATTTTGATTATGAAAAAACATTTTCTCAAATTGTGATGATAAAGTCCATTAAAATATTATTTCCCATTGTAGATCATTACTGTTATTAAATATATCAAATGGTTTTAAAATCCACTTTTCTGTATGGTAATTTATTCAAGTACATGTATATGATACAACTTGAAGGTTTTTATGTTTAAAATGATTTTGTTAATGTTTTTCAGTTATAATAGTCCATTTATTGATTGAATTAAGCCTCTTGGAGTTAGAACTGCTGTTTTTATGATTCAATGAAAGAGTTTGGTTTCATAAAAAGTGAGGAATATTACTATGTAATATATAAATTATATACTAATTATCAGAAATGATGTCTTGATTTTTCTCTTAATAAAATTTGGTGGGAGAAATGATTATTGAAGAAAGATATGGGTGAAGTGACCCATATACTGGGTAGTAATATCTATATAGATAGATCAATGTGGTTTCTTAGACAAATTAAAAATACATATATTGGTAAATTTATAATGTATTTCCTCATAGATAACTAAAAGGAAGTGTTTTTACCTATTTTAGATGGAAAAATTCATAAGAATAAAGAAAATCCTTATAAAAAGTTAAAAAGAATGGATATGGTTACTTATTCATTCTATATAGTATTTATTGTGTATTACAAGTTGTGTACTCAACACAATGTCACAAATTAATTGATAATAACTAGAATATATTATTCCAATCATGGTGAGATTCACAATATTTTTATTAAGAACATCCTTAAGTTCTTAAAAAAGTTAGAATGTGTTTTTTGTCATTATAGGGGAAAGAGAGATCATTATAAAGGGTTATATTGATTCTATATTCTTATCCAAAAAACATGCTATGAGATCTAAATTAGGTTCCACGATTTTGGAAAGTGGTGGATTTATCAGTTGGAAGAGTTCCAAAGAATTCATTATAGAAGACTCAACAAAAGAGGGTGAGTAAATCACTACATTAGATGATGTAATGTAATCTATTGACATCAAGATATTCATTTCAAAACATGATGTGGTTCCTAGAATTGAGGGAGAAATTAAGATTTACTATGAAAAAATTGAATATATTCCCCAATCCAAGGAACCCTGATCATAAAAAAGGAAAAAACACGTCCTTTACAAGTATAGTATCATTTTAGAGATCTTTGAGAGGGGTTATTTAGAGATATATTGGGTGGATATAAATGAAATTTCATAGATCCTTTTATAAAAACATTAGTGTGATAAAATCATGAGGATTTCATTGAATCTCTTGGTATAAGATATATGAGAGATTTGTTGTAATGGTTATAAAATATATCATGATTTTATAATAAAGGAAACATCCTTTTATCATTCATTCATGTGTGAGTCATATATATTACATGAATAGTTTAATTATAATATCCCCCTGAAATTTTGACTTTTATTTTTCACTAATTTGTGATCATTATGGAGTATTATGGGTTTTGATAATATTTTAGTATTTGTGTGGTTATAATCTTGTAATCAATAAAAATAGTCGTATATGATATAAAAGGAATAGACTCATGAGGTAAAAATTAAAGACAAGTCGAGGCAAGTCAAAGTATATCACATATGAATGACATATTTTAACTGATATAATTATGGGATTATTCTTATTATAAACCCCCATTACTAGAGGTTGGTGGTATACCTATCATAAGAACCTCCATAATTTTATGGATTTATTATGCAGCCTTGAGTCTTAGAAAATCAGAGGGTGTTTGGTAATATTTATTGTCATTTCATTGATTAAAACTCAACTAATATAGAATTATTTCAATCATATAATGAGTTAAATACATATGGTCCCTTTATCGAATTTTTTGAAGGAAACTCATGGTCATTCTTAGTTGAGTGACATGTGATGTGCTCAGAAACATTGATGAATTATATGTAAGGTAATAATTCAAATTGGTTAGTCTGTTTTAGATAGGCATGAATATATGAGTTAGATTAAAATTATTACAATTTTATGTATCCTATGGTAACTTAGATTCATGGAGAATTGGATATATTTTTATAAATATTATTTATATTATACTTATTAAGGTGGACATGTTCATATTAAGATATGTGTATGTTCGATCAAGATCACATCATACCCCATTGTATATTGAGTAGCATTGATATTTTCTAGTGGTTATTGTTTTCATACATATATGCAATCAAGATATCATATTTTTCATCAATTCTAAATTGGATCACAGGTTTATATAGCTAGGACATCGGATAAGGATTAATTTTTAAACTAATTTTTGTTCCCAAATGGAGAGAGTTGGATAAAAAAATATCTAATAATGTTTGGTTGAATTCGTAAAGAGTTGTGTATTTTTTCACAATGTTCATAAAATATTTTAGTTAAAGTGGAATAGAATTTGATATGGACTAAAATAAGTATATAATATTTTATAATATTCTATATATAATTACCTACAATATGAATATGATACGTGTTGGGATTGAGGTTGCATAGCCTCTAGCATAACATGTGATATGTGATATTGAGAGAATGGATTCTACCACATGTAATATAGTGTTTACTTTAATTATGAATCAATGGTTTGTTTATGTCACGACCCGCCCTCGGGGTCCGTGCCGTGACTACCCCAAGCCCGCCTTCCATAGGCCAGGGGCTGGCGACTAGCACCAAGGCGTAAATCCCGGTAAAAAGGGAAGGCATTGCCTTTGAAAAGTAAACACACACCACAGAGTAAACAAGCGGAAAGTAAATACTAAACAAGCAGAGTACGACTGAAAGTGCGGAAAGGTAAATGGGCCAGAATACAAACCCAAACTGAAATTAAAGTACAACTCGAAAGGGAAAACAGCAACTGAAAAGTAAAAGCCGCTACACCGAGCTGTCCACTGGAAATCCCACCTGAAGGGTGGGTACAGATAGCTCCTCTTCTCCACGGGTCTCACCGCTCGCTCCGTGCACGTCCCGCCCAGTGGTCCACCTCCGGGTACCGTCCCGCTCTGTAGGCCTCAGCTCAGGTCAACGCTGTCCGTCGTCTGCAACCAACACAACGTAGTGCGGGAAAAGCCCGTGCAGGGGTGAGTATAAGCTACTCAGTAGGGACCCCGAGACCCCTGAAGGTCTCTCAAAATCCACAAAGGATAAACCACGAAGAAAATAACAATCACGAAGTAACAACCGACACTGCTTAGGTATATGCCCATACATATACCTAAGTCATCAATTCAAATACGCTCCAAACTCCGAGCCCAAGTACAACTCAGTCCACGCAGGAAAGTATACGTATTCCACATAGGAAAGCATAACATAATCCACACAGGATTGCACAACACAATCCACACAGGAAAGCAACAGGATTCAGCTCACACAGGTATACTTCTTCAAGGACGATAAAGATGATCACTGATCCATCTAAGTCATCGGACCCACGAAGGATCGATAGGTAACTAACCCCCGTAAAGACCCACACAGGATCGGGCCCACACAGGACCTGTAGGCGCTGGCTCACACAGAACCGCTGAGCGCAAGGACCCACACAGGATCGGGCCCACACAGGACCTGTAGCACTAATCCACGTAGGATCGCTGAGTGCTGTAGTCGTCGTCGTCGAATCCACACAGGATCTCTGTACTGTCGTCGTCGAATCCACACAGGATCTCTGTACTGTCGTCATCGCAGTCACAGTAGCAGTTGCAGCAGTAGTAGCAGTTGTAACAGTCGCAGCCAGCACTAGGGTTCCCGCACATAGCAAGCTCGTTCGGAGGGTCCGCTCCACGAGCCGAGAGGCTGATACATCAACTGTCACAAAGACCAGAGTTGATGTATCCAAAAGTTCCGTATCGTCAACAGGAACTCAACGCAACAGACGGCGCGTCGATCGGACGCCCGGTCTGAGAGTTATTGACATTTTCCTCTCCGGGGCCCGGTTGGTTTTTAAGGCAAAACCAACCCGACCGTACTCCACCTGCGTCCAAACCTCGGGCGGAGTATGCCAAAAGATCCGTCACATTAAGAGGAACACAACGCGACTGACGGCGCGTCAATCGGACGTTCGAAGCTCAAGATATGAGCGTTTCCGCTCCGAAGGCCCGGTTGGTTTCGTGAACGAACCAACCCGGCCGAACTCAAAGTAAACCGAAACCTTGAGTGCAATATACCGAAACGACCGTCTCGATCCAAGGATCGCGTTTCCGTAGACGGTTCGTCATTCGGAGGTCTGAGGCTCAAGTTATGAGCCAAAAACCAAATCTGGTTCGAAACGGGGGGGTCCGGGTTCGGGCCGACCCGGCCCGACCCCCCCCCCCCCGGGGCGGCGCGGCGGCGCGGCGGCGCGGCGGGCCGCGGCGGCCTGGCGCCGCGAGGTGGCCGCACGCGGGGGATCGAACCCCCTCTCTTCAACTGGCGGCGCGGCATAGCCGCGCCGTTTTCTTTTCAAAAAAAACGCCCCCCTCACGTGGGGGGCCTGCTGGAGCGCAACCGGGGGGGGCCGGCTGCCCCCCTCCTTCAAGGAACCGCCCCCCTCATTAAGAGGGGGTTTTTTTTGAACCGTCCGGGGGATTTATTCCCCCGGTTTTATGACATCCGGCCGGCCAGCTGGCCGGCCGGTTTTTACCAACGGGACCGGAAATTCCGGTCCCGCCTTCGACTTCCGACGCCGGCCGCCGGTCTGCACATCCCGCCGCGGCCCGGATCCGGCCGCGGTCTCCTCATCCCGCCGCGGCCCGGAACCGGCCGCGGTGTTCGTCGTCCGGCGCGGTGCGACGGCACCGTGCCCCTTTCGCCGTGCCATGATTCTTTTCAACGCGGCGCGACGGCGTCACGTTCTTGAAGATTCTTCCTCGACGTAGCGCGACGGCGCCGCGTAAAATATTTGCACGATCATCCGCGTGGTGCGACGGCACCACGCCACTTGCTTCCTCACGCAAGAGTAATTAACATGAACGATGGAGGGGGGTTCGGCCGTGTTCATGCGGTCCGGCCCCCCTCACGTTAAATAAATAACTCAACTTAAACATTCAAGCCTCAAGTTAGACATGCGAGATCCATGTTCAAGAAATGGAATAAATAAATAATGAATCAACAACCCCTACCTCGGGTTTAAGATTCGAAGATTCGTCTACGTTCCGCGGAAGACGGCGTCGCGGAGGTCGGGCGTCGCGGTCGTCGTTCGTCAAATCCGTTGACGAAGAGATATGCCCGAAGAGATACGTCGTTGGCGAATCTTCGTATGCCGACGAGGAAGGTCCGAGGAGGAAGCGGCGTTCCCTCTTGTTGACACCGAGGACGAAGAAGAGAGGCGTCGTTCTTCGTCGGAGTTTGAGCGTTCTTCGTTCTTCGTCAGAGCTTGAAGATGAAGAAGAAGCTCTCCAAAAGCTCTCAAGGAGACAAACAAACAACCAATAATAAAATAAGACAACATCTTATTTTATTATTACAAAACACAATAGAATTTCAAAAGTTTGAAATTCAAAAAGGTTTAACTCCCATAAATAAATAAGTAACTTAAGCCATTAAATGAGGCATTAAGGGAGTTGGGAGAATTCGAAAGGTTTAGGGGCTCGTGTGGGCCCCACCACACTTAATCCTCCCAAGGGAGGTTAAGTGGGTGTGGGTCCCACTCCCAACCTCCTTTGATAGGTTTTAACAAGTTAAAAATAAAATTGTTCTACACAATTTTATTTAACTCAAACTAAAAACCCCTAAAACTAACTTTCAACCCGCAACAAACGCAACTCCCGAAAAGGTCTCTTTAAGCGAATATCGGCGCTGCGAGTTCATCGGTGCCCTCGGATTTCAATTCCGAGCACCGGATCAAAAGTTAGGAATTCCCGCTCGTTCGTTCACTGAACGTACCCGAGCCAAACTTCGGAAATTAATTCCGGGCACTCCGGGCCTCGGAATCAGGTGCCGTCAGAAACCGCGCTCTTGTAAAATTCTAAAGAAAATTAAGAAAAAATTTCCCTTGAATTTTACGGGTCTTTACATTACTCCCACCTCAGGGCTTTACGTCCCCGTAAAGATACATCAAAACTAGGGAAACAAATGAGGGTATTGAGCACCCATTTGAGCCTCCCGCTCCCATGTGCTCTCCTGGAGATTCCCGTGCTGCCATCTGATGCGCACAAGAGGAATCGATCGCCCACGCAGGACCCGCTCCTGTCGATCCTCTATCTCCACCGGGACCTCCGCAAAAGTCGCCCCATCGTCAACTTCAAGTTCCCCATGATCAATGATGTGCGTCGGGTCGTGCACGTATCTCCTCAGCTGAGATACGTGGAAGACGTCGTGCACCTGGTGCAACTGAGGTGGTAGAGCCAGGCGATAAGCCACCTCACCAATCCTACTGAGAATCTGGAAAGGTCCGATGAAGCGCGGAGATAACTTGCCGCCTCGGCCAAATCTCCGAATACCACGTCGAGGTGAGACCCGCAAGAAGACGTGGTCGCCATCCTCGAACTCCAGTGGCCTCCGCCTCCTGTCAGCGTATGACTTCTGCCGGCTCTGAGCTGTCCTCATCCGCTCCTGGATGACCTGGACCTTCTCTGTCGTGGCCTGGACCATCTCCGGTCCCACCAGTGCTGACTCCCCAGGGTATGTCCAGCACAAAGGAGATCTACATGGTCGGCCGTACAACGCCTCGTCCGGTGCCATCCCGATGGTGGAGTGGTAGCTGTTGTTGTACGCGAACTCCACCAAGGGTAGGTGGTCCTCCCAGCTACGACCAAAGTCGAGGACACATGCGCGGAGCATGTCCTCGAGAGTCTGAATGGTCCTCTCCGTCTGACCATCCGTCTGAGGGTGAAAAGCTGTGCTAAGACGTAGCTGTGTACAGAACGCCTCCTGTAACCGCTTCCAAAGCCGGGAAGTAAAGCGGGCATCTCGATCGGAAACGATAGATGATGGCACGCCGTGGAGCCGCACAATCTCCTGAACGTAGAGACGTCCCAAGCTCTCCACTGAGCCCTGCTCTCTAATGGGTAAGAAGTGTGCCGACTTGGTGAGTCGGTCAACAATCACCCAGATGGAGTCGTGACCTCTGGAAGTGCGTGGAAGTCCAGTCACGAAGTCCATAGATATGCCGTCCCACTTCCACTCCGGAACCTCCAAGGGTTGTACCAAGCCTGCTGGTACCTGATGCTCTGCCTTCACCTGCTGACAGGTGAGGCATCGAGAAACGAACTCTGCTACAGCCTTCTTCATACCCGGCCACCAATGCTGTCGTCTGAGGTCCTGGTACATCTTCGCCACTCCAGGATGTACCGCTAAAGGAGAAGTGTGAAACTCTCTCAGCACTTCCTCTCGCACAGCGACTGGTACCATGGTACGTCCTCTGAAAAGGATGTCGTGTTCTGCTCCAAGGGAGAAACCATCAGGTGCCTGTCCCGAGGATATCTGTGCATGTTGTGTCTCACAGTCAGCGTCCCCACGCTGTGCCTCCCTGACTCGCTGCAGTAGTGGAGGAGTGACTGTGAGAGACTGAAGGAAGGCTTCTCCATCTCTATCCACGAAGGATATCTGCAAAGAGGCTAGCTGCAAAGATTTCTCCTTTGCCGAAAAGTGAAATCCGGTCTCATCCCCTGGATGAACCACGTTCCTTGCCTAATACAGTCAATTCCGTCATGATTAGTTAATTTATGGCACGGATGACGTCGTAAGGCCTCGACGCTGCTACCAAGAGGTCCAACCGTTACTCTCGCCTCTAAGGGTCGAGTCACACTGTCGGCATCAGTGTGAGGTTACTGGGTCCCCTCCAGTTGAAATCTCGAAAGTGAGGGTCAAGTCAACAGTTTAACCGGGACCACTCAGTATCAATCAAACAAAAGGACAGTAAAGCAAACAAAGATAAGTGTCTTTTTATTATTGCAGCTCATAGTACAAGACACGAATACAATAGAAAAATGGAACTAGAAGTACAAGGGATGTATCCACTAGTTCCTCTCCTGTCCACCTGCTCTCGGAGCTCTACTGCCTGGTCCACTACTCGGCTGTTGCTCAAGCACTCGTCGCTGCTTCTGTCTCAGTGGCTCCTCTAACACCCGCTGATCAATCGTACGAGGAGTCGGACAGTCACGTGCCAGGTGTCCCTTTCCGCCGCAGGAGTAACATTGTCCGTTTCTGGAACGCCTGGCTCTGACCCCACCTCGGGTGCCCCGCACCACCGGTCCTAAAACCTGAGATCTTCCAACTGCTAGTCTGGTCCTCCTGGACCTCTGCATCATCTGTCTACTGCCCACAGATGACTCGGCTACTGATCGAAAAACACGTGGCAAAGGCAGAAGCTCCTGTACACGCTCGGGGTGTAGAGCTACTGGAACAAACTCCACCCTGAAGAAGGTCTCGAATTCTTCCCAAGCGAAGGTCATCCCGTCGCAAAACTGAAACAAGTGGCTCCACCACCTGCCTGCTGCTGCCTGAAGAAGGCTGGCAGCAAAGATCACCATGAAGTCTGCCGGCGTCCCCACTAGCCTGAAGACTCCCACCACAGCCTCCAGCCAATCCTCAGCCGCCTGCGGGTCCGTCTCTCCCCGGAACCTGGGTGGCCTCTGGCGCTGGAACTCGTGCAGCGCACTCAAGTGGCGTGCATCGCCTACTGCTGGGGCTGGTGGCATCGATGGCCCAACGTATGGTAGTATCGCTGGTGCCTTCGTTGGTGCCTCAACTGCAAGAGGGCCCTGTACCGAAGCCTCGTCGCTCGGTGGGCTGTCGTCACACTCGACTCTCGGAACCCTAGCTGGCTGCCGTCGTGGGGCCATCCTGAAAGGAAACAGGTGCGCCACGGTCAAACAGTATACTTGGTGAGCTGACACAAAGAAATCACAAAGAAAACTTTGAAACACACACGCAATCAATGTTTTCGTGCATTAAGTCGGAAATCAGAAGTCAGGGTCCTGGTGTACGGATACGTCGGCCGCCGCACCAACACTGGACTCCCTGGACTGATATCCACACTCAATACGCTAAACATTATTGTTTCACATAGAAAAGATCAGAGTTCGCGGTAGAACCGAACTCCTCTGATACCAATTTGTCACGACCCGCCCTCGGGGTCCGTGCCGTGACTACCCCAAGCCCGCCTTCCATAGGCCAGGGGCTGGCGACTAGCACCAAGGCGTAAATCCCGGTAAAAAGGGAAGGCATTGCCTTTGAAAAGTAAACACACACCACAGAGTAAACAAGCGGAAAGTAAATACTAAACAAGCAGAGTACGACTGAAAGTGCGGAAAGGTAAATGGGCCAGAATACAAACCCAAACTGAAAGTAAAGTACAACTCGAAAGGGAAAACAGCAACTGAAAAGTAAAAGCCGCTACACCGAGCTGTCCACTGGAAATCCCACCTGAAGGGTGGGTACAGATAGCTCCTCTGCTCCACGGGTCCCGCCGTTCGCTCCGTGCACGTCCCGCCCAGTGGTCCACCTCCGGGTACCGTCCCGCTCTGTAGGCCTCAGCTCAGGTCAACGCTGTCCGTCGTCTGCAACCAACACAACGTAGTGCGGGCAAAGCCCGTGCAGGGGTGAGTATAAGCTACTCAGTAGGGACCCCGAGACCCCTGAAGGTCTCTCAAAATCCACAAAGGATAAACCACAAAGAAAATAACAATCATGAAGTAACAACCGACACTGCTTAGGTATATGCCCATACATATACCTAAGTCATTAATTCAAATACGCTCCAAACTCCGAGCCCAAGTACAACTCAGTCCACGCAGGAAAGTATACGTATTCCACATAGGAAAGCATAACATAATCCACACAGGATTGCACAACACAATCCACACAGGAAAGCAACAGGATTCAGCTCACACAGGTATACTTCTTCAAGGACGATAAAGATGATCACTGATCCATCTAAGTCGTCGGACCCACGAAGGATCGATAGGTAACTAACCCCCGCAAAGACCCACACAGGATCGGGCCCACACAGGACCTGTAGGCGCTGGCTCACACAGAACCGCTGAGCGCAAGGACCCACACAGGATCGGGCCCACACAGGACCTGTAGCACTGATCCACGTAGGATCGCTGAGTGCTGTAGTCGTCGTCGTCGAATCCACACAGGATCTCTGTACTGTCGTCATCGAATCCACACAGGATCTCTGTACTGTCGTCGTCGCAGTCACAGTAGCAGTTGCAGCAGTAGTAGCAGTTGTAACAGTCGCAGCCAGCACTAGGGTTCCCGCACATAGAAAGCTCGTTCGGAGGGTCCGCTCCACGAGCCGAGAGGCTGATACATCAACTGTCACAAAGACCAGAGTTGATGTATCCAAAAGTTCTGTATCGTCAACAGGAACTCAACGCAACAGACGGCGCGTCGATCGGACGCCCGGTCTGAGAGTTATTGGCATTTTCGTCTCCGGGGCCCGGTTGGTTTTTAAGGCAAAACCAACCCGACCGTACTCCACCTGCGTCCAAACCTCGGGCGGAGTATGCCAAAAGATCCGTCTCATTAAGAGGAACACAACGCGACTGACGGCGCGTCAATCGGACGTTCGAAGCTCAAGATATGAGCGTTTCCGCTCCGAAGGCCCGGTTGGTTTCGTGAACGAACCAACCCGGCCGAACTCAAAGTAAACCGAAACCATGAGTGCAATATACCGAAACGACCGTCTCGATCCAAGGATCGCGTTTCCGCAGACGGTTCGTCATTCGGAGGTCCCAGGCTCAAGTTATGGGCCAAAAACCAAATCTGGTTCGAAACGGGGGGGTCCGGGTCCGGGCCGACCCGGCCCGACCCCCCCCCCCCCCCCGGGGCGGCGCGGCGGCACGGCGGGCCGCGGCGGCCTGGCGCCGCGAGGTGGCCGCACGTGGGGGATCGAACCCCCACTCTTCAACTGGCGGCGCGGCATAGCCGCGCCGTTTTCTTTTCAAAAAAAAACGCCCCCCTCACGTGGGGGGCCTGCTGGAGCGCAACCGGGGGGGCCGGCTGCCCCCCTCCTTCAAGGAACCGCCCCCCTCATTAAGAGGGGGGTTTTGTTGAACCGGCCGGGGGATTTATTCCCCCGATTTTATGACATCCGGCCGGCCAGCTGGCCGGTCGGTTTTTACCAACGGGACCGGAAATTCCGGTCCCGCCTTCGACTTCCGACGCCGGCGGCCCGGCTGCCGGTCTTCACATCCCGCCGCGACCCGGATCCGGCCGCGGTCCCCTCATCCCGCCGCGGCCCAGAACCGGCCGCGGTGTTCGTTGTCCGGCGTGGTGCGACGGCACCGCGCCCCTTTCGCCGTGCCATGATTCTTTTCAACGCGGCGCGACGGCGTCGCGTTCTTGAAGATTCTTCCTCGACGTAGCGCGACGGCGCCGCGTAAAATATTTGCACGATCATCCGCGTGGTGCGACGGCACCACGCAACTTGCTTCCTCACGCAAGAATAATTAACATGAACGATGGAGGGGGGTTCGGCCGTGTTCATGCGGTCCGGCCCCCCTCACGTTAAATAAATAACTCAACTTAAACATTCAAGCCTCAAGTTAGACATGCGAGATCCACGTTCAAGAAATGGAATAAATAAATAATGAATCAACAACCCCTACCTCGGTTTTAAGATTTGAAGATTCGTCTACGTTCTGCGGAAGACGGCGTCGCGGAGGTCGGGCGTCGCGGTCGTCTTTCGTCAAATCCGTTGACGAAGAGATATGCCCGAAGAGATACGTCGTTGGCGAATCTTCGTATGCCGACGAAGAAGGTCCGAGGAGGAAGCGGCGTTCCCTCTTGTTGACACCGAGGACGAAGAAGAGAGGCATCGTTCTTCGTCGGAGTTTGAGCGTTCTTCGTTCTTCGTCAGAGCTTGAAGATGAAGAAGAAGCTCTCCAAAAGCTCTCAAGGAGACAAACAAACAACCCATAATAAAATAAGAAAACATCTTATTTTATTATTACAAAACACAATAGAATTTCAAAAGTTTGAAATTCAAAAAGGTTTAACTCCCATAAATAAATAAGTAACTTAAGCCATTAAATGAGGCGTTAAGGGAGTTGGGAGAATTTGAAAGGTTTAGGGGCTCGTGTGGGCCCCACCACACTTAATCCTCCCAAGGGAGGTTAAGTGGGTGTGGGTCCCACTCCCAACCTCCTTTGATAGGTTTTAACAAGTTAAAAATAAAATTGTTCTACACAATTTTATTTAACTCAAACTAAAAACCCCTAAAACTAACTTTCAACCCGCAACAAACGCAACTCCCGAAAAGGTCTCTTTAAGCGAATATCGGCGATGCGAGTTCATCGGTGCCCTCGGATTTCAATTCTGAGCACCGGATCAAAAGTTAGGAATTCCCGCTCGTTCGTTCACTGAACGTACCCGAGCCAAACTTCGGAAATTAATTCCGGGCACTCCGGGCCTCGGAATCAGGTGCCGTCAGAAACCGCGCTCTTGTAAAATTCTAAAGAAAATTAAGAAAAAATTTCCCTTGAATTTTACGGGTCTTTACAGTTTAAATGACTGATATATAAACTTATTATAATAATTTTAAATGTTCAAATGATTATATACTCAATAGTAATATGTCATCATAATGTAGGTTGGTTTTCAATGTGTTTGTAGCTGACATTCGACACCCTTCATTGAATTAAGGGAGCCTATATAAATGGATGGGATCCCTTTTTGAGTGGGTGAGACACTTTTATTCAATTACCAAAGATATATTTATCCCTTTTTTCATTTATAATTGAGTTGAAGATCACAGAAAAACCTTAAATTTAATAGTTCCTCGCATAGCATAGTAAGATTTTAGTGGTTGGTTCCATCGCAATGGAGGTGAGATTCCATTGGCTGTTACATCGTCATCTTCATAAATAATACTTCATAAATCATAAAATAAATGGATAAAACATCATATGAGGTATTCATGATTATATTACCATATTCCTTAATGCATGTTGATTCATTATGTTAGATCTAGAACTTTTAATTGTTCCAAAACCATCGTGGATATATATATATATTTAATTGGGATCACACCAAATCCATTTGTAGGGTTTTATATTTACATATCAACATTTATTAGTGAAATAATAATCATTTTCAACTCTACATAGCCTCATGGGGTAACACATTCTGGATATATGAATGAGTATTTAATTTTTTATAAATTTTTTCATAAAACATTTAGTGTTATCACAAAAGTGTTTTATGGGATATTCATAAGATGTTTTCGCTATATTTTCATGCGTTATTACACTTGATTTGCATTCTAAGAAAATAAATTATTTATTTTCCAGGTTTATTTTTGGAAAATTCCCAAAAGTATATTTGGATATGGTTTCACAAGGTGTTTCATATGGTGTGATATAAAGTGAAAGTGCACTAAGTCTTTGAGGATTTAGTGTAAGAGGGATATTGGTAGAACTATAAGGTATCATATATTGTTTTATCATTATGGGATTATGATTTTAGGATTTATAATTTACATATTGATTATTTTAACATTAACCCATCACTATGAGTATTGAATTATAAGTTGAGGTGTATTTATGGTTTCTAGTGTTTATGAAATGTTTTATCGATGTCGTCCAAATTTATGAACACTAAAGAACATCCACGGTGTCTATAAATTGATTATAAATCCGTGTGAAATATCTTACATGTTATTTTCCATTAAATAAGGTATTTCATCTCCATGAATATAAGTGACCCATGTTGAGGTGTGAACTTCATTACATCATAAGGATGAAATGTAATATTATTGGAAGGAGAAAATATGGTGGCCTTATTTATGATGATTGTGTAGAGATAGGGTGGAAGTGGGTAGGTGTTAGGAACCAATTCCTAGCCACCCATGAATAGGGAACTTGATCCATCTTGTGACATTCCTAGGGTTCATTCCTAATCCTCCCAAGATGAAAAACTATTTCCAAGGGATTAAAAAGTATCCAATAGTAATTATTTCAACCAATCAACATAAAATATTATTATTTAGAATTTTATTTAAATTATGGTATTACCACTCTATACATTAGAGGTACACACACTAAAAAATAATTAAGAAAATAGAACCAAAAAGGGTATAATAAATAGAAAAATTAAGATATCCATCTCAAGATAAAAGAAAAAAATAGAAATATAATTTGATACAAAGGATGTTTTCTTGGGTAAAATAGGCACAACTAAGAAAAATAAAACAATAAGGGAATACCTGGACTATTATACATGTGACTCCATGAGTTTCCATCAAAACTTAAAAAACAACATTACTCCCAGGTGATCAAGAGTAACCAAAATCTAAACATTCAACTAAATTATATAGTTAGGCAAGAGGAATAATCACAATAGTTTTTCCTGGATAAACCAAACCTCATGTATTTCCTTTAAATAAAAGATATATTTAATTATTATTTGAAAATATATTTTACAATTATAAATTTTTCTCTTGTGACTTTATAAAAAATAATAGTATGTTTCCCATTACCTTAAAAATGGGTTCCATTTAAAACACGAGTTTTTGGAATTTTCTATATGAGGGTCCTTAAAACTCAAAGATTAAAGATAAATTTTTGAAAATATATTTTGAAATTTTTTTTATATTTAAAGGACTATGGTATAGTTCTAAATAATTTTTCATGAACTATAAATCAATATTTTATTTTAAAACAAATGACTAAACTAGTAACAAGGACTTAATGTAACAAAAATAATTCTAGTAACAATAAATCAAGGGTAACATATAACGACCCATACTTTACATACATTGTTAATACTTCAAAATTGAAGCAAACTAATTACAACATATGACAAAACCACAAAGGACCATATAGGTATAGTGTCTTTAGAAACTGGGAAACATAAACAACTGGTTCATAAATCTTCTACAGTGTCTCCCATTTATTTCATCATATCTAGGGTCCCTTTTAGCATATTCTACTTAATATCCATCTTCCTGACCTGGGGAAAATAAAACATAAAAGGGTGAGCTCAAATGCTCAGCAAGGGAAAATAAAGGAACTAAAAATCATATCATATCTTTTTGAAAATCATAACCTACAAAAGAGATCATAATATCTTAACATGGAATAAATCATAGAAGTGAAAATGATATCACCATAATCATAACATGAAACTTGAAACTTTGTGGCATGCACACATAATCATGGAAAATAATTTCTTGTTAGTCATGACTCATTGCCAAGACTATCTTAGTGGAAAAAGTCCCTTTCTGAATCGAGTAACCCTCGTTTCAGTCCTGTTTCACTGAACCGGTATAACCTACCGTTCTAGCCCTGTCTATCTCATGAGATATAAAATCTTTACCCAATGAATTGGAGGGATATATAGGTCCCACCCATCTTATAATGAATCCTTTCTTATGTGTGCCACATAATCATAAATCATACATCATCGCATAACCCATGTAATAAAAATGGGATTCTTAAACAACATGACATCATAAAACAATTCATATAAGATAAAGGAATTCATAAAAATGTTTCCATCACAACATAATCAAATCCATGTAATAATAGGGGTAAAAACAGAACCCTTTTATTATCTTAGATGGAAAATAATTTTGATAAAATACTTGAACTTCATTCTTGAGGAAAATATCCTTTCTACTTCAAAAACACTTTTCCTTTCTTAACATGTCATACAATTTTAAAATAAAAGAATTTGATTAAAAATAAACTTGAATACTTGTAAAGGAAGATTCTTGGAAATAATTTTTTTGAAATCCATTCATTCCGTATAAGTTAAAAAAACATTCTTCGTACTTTTTTCGGAAAAGTCAAAAAGTACCTCGTACGAAAAACGACAAAAGATTTCTTTCTTATTCTTTACTAAAAACTCACCGAAGGGTAAAATTGGATTTAAACTATTGTAAGTGGATGGAAATAATTTTACATATTGAGGAAACATGGATGTGGATGATAAAATACACCCCAGTAAATACTTACGGATAAACAATCTCGGATAAAAATGAGATTGTGATATTTCCCCTTAACTTAGGTCCGATTTGATTTGTACGTGTCCGAAGATCCTGTATAATGGTTTAAATAATGTTATTGACTTATTCCAGAATCATACATATTTATATGATATCATATATGGTCATATTCTTAGCTTCTTGTTAGTAATATTTCATTGTTACTTGTTACTCGGGTCATTATTGCCTTTTGTTCTTATGCGTGTTTTTCCGAATAAATTCTTATTCTTCTTTTAAGGTTATAGATACATTATATCTATAATGGTATTAGTGTAACATATATCATATTTATTCATTCAATTCATTTATATAATTATTATGTAATGATGATCATGTAGAACGAGTCGCTTCACATCGTGGAGACGGTATTCCGTACGTACGCACGAGTGATGATATCGTTCCTATGATCATGGAATTTTATTGGATTATATATATATATTATTTCAGTATCAATATTACTTAATAATAATCATAAATGGTTACTCATTACACCATTATACCCATCCTTTTAAGGTGGTGGTGGAAAATAGATTACACCACGGCATGGATACGGTATTCCGTACGTACGCACGCGCGGTGATTTCATTTTTCCGTAGGATGGATAGAAGGTGAATTAGGGTTGTTTCATAATTATAATAACATATCAGTATGTAAATCATACTGATGTTATTACTTTACCATGAAACAAATAAAGAAGAATAAGTTGAAGAAGAAAGAAATTGAAAAGATCGGTAATGGATATTACCTCTTCTTTGGAACGCTTCTTTGAATCCTCCACTTAGGGAACTAATATTGGTCTTTGAAGAAGACCAGGACCTCTAGGATTATTCTAGGGAAGTGGAGAGGAGAAAATGGCAGGTTTTGGCCGAGCTTTAGTGCACAATTTTGTGTGAGGAGGAGGGGGAGGAGGTGCCCTTTTATAAGGGAGGAGAGGGGCACCTTAGGAATATCTCAAAATATTATTTTATATTAAAGTCAAAATCGGTTTATAATGGTTCCAAAGGATCTTATTTCGAAGCTAAAGTGGGGAAGGGTCGAAATACTATCAACCAATAGGATTTAGACAAGTTTGGGATATTATTTTAACCTTATCAATTAGATTTAACTCTAAGTTAAATAATTTAACTTTTACCATGTCTTTTTGTTTTCTTTCACTATATGGTTAATACACTTACTATAACATACCAAACGAACCCCAAATTGTTTATTATTAATATATATATCCTTATATAAGTTATTTGGCCGAACCTTAGATTTTTAGGAATAAAATAACAATTAATAATATAATATTTGATTTAAAAACTATTTTGTGCCAATTTTGACACTATTTGATATATGATTTTTGTGAAAGTCATAACAGAATTATATGTTCGAACCAAGTTGATTAAATCAACAATAATATATCATTGTAACCTAAAAAATTAGTGGAATTCATAAAAAGTCTTAAATTACATTTATTTTGGTATTTATATTATCAATTATGTCAATATTTCATTAATAAGATAATTACTGCATCATCTTTGTGTCATAAATAAATTAAATTATTTGATGTCTAAAAATTACAAATAAAATACCATAATGTAGGAAATATTTTTGGCTTTATAATGAATATTTATAGTCTAATTTTTTTTATGTATAACCCCATATTAAAGATGATTTACTTATTAAACTTTGATTTTAACTATTTTAACCCTTTTTTAAATAAATTAATAATAAATGTCCTAATCTAACCCAAGTTGGCCTAAATGGTCACATTTTATTCATAAGGTTGTTTTTGGTCTAATTACACTTATAAAATAGAATTAGGAAATGTGTTAGGGTAATATTAATATCATATTTACCCTTAGTTACCCTATTTACTATTAACCGCGGTAAAAAAAGTAAAAAGTTACTATTCACCAAAAAATTATTTTTATCTCATTGAACCACATTTTACTTACTGATATCAACCGTGTCTGTCGGATTTTCAAAATTCCATTCACAGAAGCGGTAAAATTACGTTTTATGCAAAATTCAGTTTTTAACCTACCACTTAGTGGTTTCACTATTCATCAAAAATTGAAAGTTTTCAGAAAAATACCAAAATTTCAGCCTAGGCTAATTTCGATATTCTGAGTCCAAAAATGAAGTCCATTTTGAAAAATAAAATTTATAAAATTTCAAAAAGTGGTTATTACTATTCATAACGGCTAGTTTTAGTAGCATATTGTTGTTTAGTGAAACTCGGTATTGCGTACGACGCAAGCTATCGAGGAAGGTCGCGATTGCGTGTAAAGCAAGCCAAGCAAGTGTTGTGTAGAAAAAGATTCCTTTGATGATTTATATAACATAAAAGTCTCGGGTGTTACATTCTACCCCCCTTAAAAAGAATTTCGCCCTCGAAATTCGTCACTTTGTAACAAACAGATGAGGATACTTCTCCCTCATCATATCCTCAAGCTCCCATGTAGCTTCTTCAAGTTGGTGGTTCCTCCATAAAACTTTCACCAAGCGAGTGGTCTTGTTTCGTAGGACTTTTTCGCTACGATCCAGAATCTCTATCGGGTGTTCTTCATAAGAAAGATCTTGCTCCAGCGGTACAACTTCTGAGCTGAGTACATGTGAAGGATCGGGTATGTACTTTCTCAGGAGAGATACATGGAACACATCATGAACTTGAGAGAGATTCGGTGGAAGCGCCAATCAGTAAGCTACCTTCCCAACACGATCTAGTATTTCGAAAGGACCGATATATCTAGGGCTCAACTTCCCCTTCTTTCCAAATCTCATAACCCTCTTCCAGGGAGATATTCGTAAGAACACTTTATCACCCACTTCAAACTCTAGGTCTTTTCTTCGGTTGTCGGCATAACTTTTCTGTCGACTCTGAGCTGCTCTTATGTGTTGTTGAATAGATCTGACCTTTTCTTCCATTTCATCAACGAGATCAGGTCCTAATAGCTTTCTTTCCCCAACTTCATCCCAGCAAGTTGGAGTCCTGCATTTCTTTCCATAGAGAGCTTCATAAGGAGCCATCTGAATACTGGAGTGAAAGCTATTATTATAAGAAAATTCCACCAAAGGTAGGTGTTGATCCCAACCTCCTTTGAAATCCATAGAGCAAGCTCTCAACATATCTTCTAGGGTTTGAATTGTTCTTTCAGACTGACCGTCTGTCTGGGGATGATAAGAAATACTGAAACTCAACTCTGTATCCAGAGTATGCTGAAGACTGCTCCAGAACTTCGAGGTAAATCTCGGATCCCGATAAGATATAATAGAAAGTGGTACTCCATTCAATCTTACCACTTTCTTTACATATATCCTGGCAAGCTGATCTAGATAGAAATCCTCTCTAATAGGAATGAAGTGTGCAGACTTTGTAAGACGATCAACTATGACCCAGATAGCATTATTGCCTTTGGATGTTTTAGGAAGTCCTGTGACAAAGTCCATAGTGATGTTTTCCCATTTCCATTCGGGTATGGGTAATGGTTGTAACATCCCCTTAGACTTCTGTCTCTCAGCTTTAACTTGTTGACAAACCAAGCATCGAGGGACATATTCAGCAACATCTCTTTTCATGCCATCCCACCATAAGTACTCTTTCAGGTCCCTATACATCTTCGTGCTTCCAGGATGAATAGAGAACGATGAACTATGAGCCTCATCCAGCAGATCCTTCTTTAATTCGGGGATTGGAGGAACACAAACCCGATTCCTGAACTTTATTATCCCATCACAATCAAGGTTGAATTCAGGAACATTTCTCACCTTCTTTTGTAACTCTACATCTTCTTTCTGTGCCTCTTTAATCTTCACATGTATAGATGGTTGAACATTCATTTGAGAAAGATAATATTTGTCCCCTTCCATTATAATTCCAAGATCCATACTTTGTAAATCCATAAATATTGGATCTTTTGTGATCCTCATCATGGATAAAATAGCATGGTCTTGTCGACTTAATGCATCTGCCACCTTGTTTTCTTTCCCAGGGTGGTAATGGATTGAGCAGTCATAATCCTTAATCAGCTCCAACCATCTTCTTTGACGCATATTTAGCTCCTTTTGTTTGAAAATATACATTAAACTTTTATGATCAGTATAAATATCACACCTTTCACCATAAAGGTAATGCCTCCAAATCTTTAATGCAAAGATTACCGCAGCCAACTCCAAATCATGTGTTGGGTAATTTTGCTCATGGATTTTCAACTGTCGTGAGGCATAATCTATCACCATATCATTTTGCATAAGAACACACCCCAATCCCTTCTTGTATGCATCACTGTAGATCACAAACCTTTCTCCACTACAAGGCAGTGTGAGCACAGGTGCACTGGATAACCTTCTTTTCAACTCCTTGAAATTCTCTTCACATTCCTCTGTCCAGACAAACTTAACACCTTTCCGAGTCAACTTGGTGAGTGGATTAGATAATCGTGAAAAATACTTTACAAAACGTCGATAATATCCAGCCAAACCAAGAAAACTTCGGATCTCAGTTACTGTTGTTGGTCTCGACCATCTTTCGATAACCTCTGTTTTTGCTGGATCCACAGATATCCCCTCTTTTGAGATTATGTGACCCAAAAATGCAACTTTTTGAAACCAAAATTCACACTTGGTAAATTTGGCATAAATCTTCTCCTTTCTCAGGGTCTTCAATATAATTCTCAAGTGATCTTCATGCTCTTCCTTGCCCTTTGAATAGACAAGAATATTGTCTATAAAGACTACCACAAATTGATCAAGATAGTCTCTAAAGACTCTATTCATTAGATCCATGAAGATAGCAGGGGCATTAGTAAGACCAAATGGCATCACTATAAATTCATAGTGTCCATACCTTGTACGGAAAGCCGTCTTTGGTATATCCTCCCTTTTGACCCTTAATTGATGATACCCTGAACGAAGATCAATCTTGGAAAAGTATTGAGCTCCGCGTAGTTGGTCAAATAAGTCATCAATGCGTGGGAGAGGATATTTGTTCTTGATAGTGATCTTGTTAAGTTCTCGATAATCAATGCAGAGTCTCATTGATCCTTCTTTCTTCTTAACAAATAGAACAGGTGCTCCCCAAGGTGACGCACTAGGGCGTATGAATCCCTTATCAAGATTCTCTTGGAGTTGCTTCTTCAATTCCTACAACTCAATTGGGGCCATTCTATAAGGTGTCTTTGAAATTGGAAAAGAGCCCGGTACGAGTTCTATTAAAAACTCAACTTCACGATTTGGTGGAAGACCCGATAATTCCTCCGGAAATACATCATCAAACTCTCGTACAATGGGAATATTCTTAATCGTGAGTTTCTCACCAACCATTTTAGATAAATAACCTTCATTTAGTGGAATCAATACCCATAAGATTGAAGAAATTTCCACTAGAAGGTTATGTTCATCCTTGCATTGATAGACGATCGTAGATTGATCTGGAATATGAAATGTGACTTCCCTTCTTTGGGAATTGATATGAGCTCCATGTAGAGAAAGCCAATCCATGCCAAGAATCACATCAAATTCCACTAAAGGAAGGATCACAAGATTTGCAGGAAGCACTTTCCCACAAACTTCGATCGAAGAAGAATTATAAACTTTTGATGCGACTGTTGTGCCATTAGGTGTTGTCATAGCTAACTCAACATCTAATTGTTGAGGTAATACGGTGATACCCTTAGAAAATTCTTTAGAAATAAAAGAGTGGGTGGATCCATAATCAAATAAAACATTTGCTACTTTAGAGTGGACGGTAAGTGTACCTTTCACCACTTCGTTATCGTACTCCACATCGCTGATAGAAATTGCATGTGACTTTCCTTTGTCTTTAGCCTTATGATTTTGTTGACGTCGACCATCATCATCAACCCTTGGATTTGGGCATTGATTGGCATAATGCCCCATCTTTTTGCACTTGAAACATTGAAGTGTAGTAGGTTCATTCTGTGTATCCCTTCCTTTGTTTGCGTCATTAGACATCTTCTTCCCATTATCACAGCATTCAAATGCTCGATGACTTTCGTTTCCACATTTAAAACATTTACTTGTCCCTTTAAGACAACTCCCTCCATGTTTCTTTCCACACTTTGAGCATAAGGAAAAGCTCATCTTCTTTTCCGTGTGCTCTTTATATTTTTCTTTGAATTCCATCTTCCTCTTCTTATCAAACCCATGTGACTGATGGGTTACTCCAATCTCCATCTCAACTTTGAGAGAACATCGAACGATTTCCTCGTAGCTATTGAAGTCCCTTATGGCTAACACCCTTCGAAGACTTGGTTTTAAGACACTAAAGAATCGATCGATTTTACTCTCAGGTTGGATAATAATACCAGAAGCGTACCTTGAAAGTCTTGTAAAATTTGCTTCATAGGTACCAACAGATTCATCATCCCTTTGCTTCAGTTCAAGAAACTCTTTCTCCATCTTTTTTCGGAGAATACGAGGGAAGTACTTATTGAAAAATAAGTTCTTGAACTCGTCCCATTCCATAGACTCAATTTCATCCCTTTGCCTCATATTCTTAATAAGATTCCACCATTGATCAGAATCTCCTTCCAAACGATACACTTCTAGGATGAATTTATCATGTTTAGAACATTGAAGAACTGAAAATATCTTTTCAGTAGTACTAATCCATTGTTCAGCAACTAATGGATCAGTAGACCCACTGAAAGAAGGTGGACGCTGCCTCATGAAGGATTCAACAGAATGTTGCTCCTTCCTTTGCTCGTTTGGAAGTCCTGCATGATTCATAGCTTGAGAAAGTTGTGTGAGCATGGTTACAATATTTTGCATTCCAGCTCCCATATCGTTTGGTTGCTCAGGGGGACTATCATTTCATTGCCCATCGCATTCCGCATTAACACGGTTCCTTCGGGTTCCAGCCATTGACTAAAACCAAGAAGAATAGTGTGAGCAGCACTAATTATAATAGGAAAACCACATAATTCAAGAATAAAATTTTCATGCTTAAGGTCTTATCCTAGGTTATTCAAGGCCATTTCTAAAACACTAAGATTGTGTTCTATTCTTAGACTTATCCTTAGGGTTCTTACTAAGGATTTCACATCCTAGTTTCCAAAGGTTGACTATACCTTTCCTCTGATACCAACTATAACGACCCATACTTTACATACATTGTTAATACTTAAAAATTGATGCAAACTTATTACAACATATGACAAAACCACAAAGGACCGTATAGGTATAGTGTCTTTAGAAACTGGGAAACATAAACAACTGGTTCATAAATATTCTACAGTGTCTCCCATTTATTTCATCATATCTAGGGTCCCTTTTAGCATATTCTACTTAATATCCATCTTCCTGACCTGGGGAAAAGAAAACATAAAAGGGTGAGCTCAAATGCTCAGCAAGGGCAAATAAAGGAACTAAAAATCATATCATATCTTTTTGAAAATCATAACCTGCAAAAGAGATCATAATATCTTAACATGGAATAAATCATAGAATTGAAAATGATATCACCATAATCATAACATGAAACTTGAAACTTTGTGGCATGCACACATAATCATGGAAAATAATTTCTTGTTAGTCATGACTCATTGCCAAGACTATCTTAGTGGACAAAGTCCCTTTCTGAATCGAGTAACCCTCGTTTCAGTCCTGTTTTACTGAACCGGTATAACCTACCGTTCCAGCCCTGTCTATCTCATGAGATATAAAATCTTTACCCAATTCATTGGAGGGAGATATAGGTCCCACCCATCTTATAATGAATCCTTTCTTATTTGTGCCACATAATCATAAATCATACATCATCGCATAACCCATGTAATAAAAATGGGATTCTTAAACAACATGACATCATAAAACAATTCATATAAGATAAAGGAATTCATAAAAATGTTTCCATCACAACATAATCAAATCCATGTAATAATAGGGGTAAAAACAGAACCCTTTTATTATCTTAGATGGAAAATAATTTTGATAAAAAACTTGAACTTCATTCTTGAGGAAAATATCCTTTCTACTTCAAAAACACTTTTCCTTTCTTAACATGTCATACAATTTTAAAATAAAAGAAGTTGACTAAAAATAAACTTGAATACTTGTAAAGGAAGCTTCTTGGAAATAATTTTTTAAAAATCCATTCATGCCGTATAAGTTAAAAAAACATTCTTCGTACTTTTGTCGAAAAAGTCAAAAAGTACCTCGTACGAAAAACGACAAAAGATTTCTTTCTTATTCTTTACTAAAAACTCACCGAAGGGTAAAATTGGATTTAAACTATTGTAAGTGGATGGAAATAATATTACATATTGAGGAAACATGGATTTGGATGATAAAATACACCCCAGTAAATACTTACGGATAAACAATCTCGGATAAAAATGAGATTGTGATATTTCCCCTTACCTTAGGTCTGATTTGCTTTGTACGTGTCCGAAGCTCCTGTATAATGGTTTAAATAATGTTATTGACTTATTCCAGAATCATAAATATTGATATGATATCATATATGGTCATATTCTTAGCTTCTTGTTAGTAATATTTCATTGTTACTTGTTACTCGGGTCTTTATTGCCTTTTGTTCTTATGCGTGTTTTGCCGAATAAATTCTTATTCGTCTTTTAAGGTTATAGATACCTTATATCCAGAATGGTATTAGTGTAACATATATCATATTTATTCATTCAATTCATTTATATAATTATTATGTAATGATGATCATGTAGAACGAGTCGCTTCACATCGTGGAGACGGTATTCCGTACGTACGCACGAGTGATGATATCGTTCCTATGATCGTGGAATTGTATTGGAGTATATATATATATTATTTCAGTATCAATATTACTTAATAATAATCATAAATGGTTACTCATTACACCATTATACCCATCCTTGTAAGGTGGTGGTGGAAAATAGATTACACCACGGCGTGGAGACGGTATTCCGTACGTACGCACGCGCGGTGATTTCATTTTTCCGTAGGATGGATAGAAGGTGAATAAATCATCTATGAATTCCCACTATCCACTCATAGTTACCATGATTAATGAAATTTTATTTTATATAATTAATAGTATCAAACAATAATATTAATATATATACATATGCAGTTACACAAAACAAGACTCACAAATCGGCCCCACCCCGGAGCAATCATATTAGTAATAACCATTTACTTGAAAATTTACCCATATAACATGGTTTCATATAATAGGTAAATTGTCATCTATTTAAAAGTGAACTAGTCTTGGGGAATATTCTAATGGAAATCACATCCAAATTACTCTATCAAAGTGCCAACTAGGACTCAAAAAACAATGATTAAAAAATGTTATAAAACTCATTCTTAAAAAACCTAGAACACATTTTTAAATTTAATAAACCTTATAAATCAACTTGGAAACCCAAAACATCAATTAGAATATCAAAACAAGTTAATAAATTCCATCCATTCATTTTATCAAACATTTAATTGGATTATATTAATAAAACTAATTAAAACTAAAAATTTAAAAAAGGAAACATCATTACAATTTTGGAAAACTGAGTATAAATATATTAGTCTCTTTATAAAATCCATTGTAGCATTTAATACTACCATAATATAACCAAAAAATGAATTAATAAATTTAATCATCAAATGGTTCTTAAATTAGAGATCAATACATGAGGAAACCTACCTCAGTCTCGATTCTTCTGCAAGAGATGTGTTACTCCAACCCTAGAAGGCTAAGAAGAGCCTTAAGAATATTAACCTAACCCTAAAAAAATAAAACCCCCAAATAAAAATCAATCCACATCAATCCCTAGGTCATAATATCCAAATTATGGAATGATTATGAAGAATAATTGAAAAATAGAAGATATGAAGAGGTTTAAATGACACATACCTCAAGAAATATTCCTCAAAATTGAGTGAAAACAAAGAAATCATCAAGTTGGAGGAGTTGAATTGAAGGGCACAAGAATAGGTGTTGGGAGGTTCAAACGATAGGAGAATAAAATATATAAAAAGATTAAAGTGAGATAAGGTAAAATGGGAATCACATGTTACAAAACATAATTTAGCCAGATGTCACCGCATCATAGTTCACATGGACCACGATATGGTTCTATTTCATCAGGTTGGAAAAAATGTGAATCATGTGAGATTTATGATGAGGATATCACCATGAAATTTTGAATAGGCTTCATCCAAGAACACCATGAGGATCTCCAATACATTATGTTCCTAGTTCTCTATCCAAAACAACCTTATGATGAACACTCTCGTATTGGGGAGGTCGTTGTGAGCCTCTAGGCTCATTAGGCTCATCTGAATCCACTTGAACCCACTCTTTATCCATCTCCAACACAAAAAATCCAAGAAATGTGGGAATTAAGAATACATATCAATAATAAAACACATATATATGGTAAATAAAGGTTTCTATTTGATATTAATCCCCACCATAATGCTTTATGGCCCAAGAAATATTAATTGATTCAGTCGATTAATAGAGATGATAAGATTTAACCTTCTCAATAAAAATAAATTCTCAAAAACAAGCTGCAATAACGCCACCATAGATACAAGGCCCACAGTACCATCCAAAATGAACCCGACATGACTCTTGATCTTAAAAAATCTTTTGAAGAATTTATAAATTCACATCTAACAACTAGTTACTCCCTTGAAACATAGAAGTCCATAAAGTCCTCTAAAAAAATCACCTAATGAAATAATGTCATACTAACTGTAGTGACACACCAACAATTTAGGACTTCAAATAAAATATTAAGGTAATGAATCAAAAATATAAGTAATCACTAATAACACAAATGATCTCTAAACACAACCATTAAAAATTCAAAGTTTCCACCAAAAGGGAAATTTCAAATCAATCTAAAATTTTCATCAAAGGATGAAACTGAAGAAATGACCAAGTATTTTCAAAAACAAATACCAATAGACCACAAATATGGTAAAACTATAAGATATAAAGAAGAATACCTCGAAAATAAGTTGGATCAGGAATAGATTTTACATCGTGACCCAGAATAATCCATTGACGTGGTAGATCTAGATCCACTCACCTTTTGAGAAACTCTCTCCAAAAACTTTTGTAGGAAACCCAAACATCCACACCCATGATAGGTCTTCTAAGGTTTTTGACATCATATATTTTTATAAATCTTCATATCACATTGATGGAACTCAGGTTTCTTATACTAAATAGAATCTAATGAAATATTAGATGTCCTCTTAACACCACCACCTACTTTTTCAAACTCAAGATGTTTCCCTGTTTATTTATTGGGGTCCTCATCACCACTACAAGGAATATAGGGAGTAGAATCTATTTCATACACCCCTACCCAAATGTATTCAACCCAAAACCACCCACCATACCACATCCATATATAATTTTAGGCCAAAATCCAATAACCTTGAATGAAGGTCTGTGAAAAGGCCTCATTTAAAATATTGGGACATCAAGAAGTTGTCCTTAGTCAAAGCCAAATGAAAAGGACCAAGATCAACCAAACTTCAAATTTACTCTAACATCAACCAATCACCATGATAAAGATATTAAAACTCCACTATTGTCCCAGAGTATTACTGGAAAAAGCACAAGAGGGGACGAATTGAGTTCTAAAAAATCATTACATTAAACCACCATCTTCGAGTTATGTGAGTTCAAATATTTTTCTTAATTAAAATAATAGTAAAAATATAAAACATTAATCTAAAGAGATTGTAATAGAATATTTAGAGTGTTTTATGGAGTATAAATCTTATATTAAACTCCACCAACACCCTACTCCATAATTTTTGTGTTATTCACTAAAAAATTCTTTTTCTAAAGGCTCCTAGATGGGTACAAGTAATTGTTACTTTTTAAAAAGGTACAAGATATTTCCACCCGGATCTACCTTTAAAAGACCTATACATAGCCTTAACAAACTCTATTTCAATTAGTGTAGACAAAATGGATATTAATAATATCTTTAAGAACTATTACAACACATAGTTGCATGTAGAAATAGATAGTAGTTCATGATACATCCTAGAAGATGATAGTCTTCAAAGTAAAGATCCTTGTGATATTCAGTGAAACTGATAGAACTTAAATCACACTATGGGATCATTTATAATAGATTTTTTCTATTTATACATGTTTACATTTACTCATATCATATTATTACTAAGTGTGTGTTCATCATTGTAGGCCTCTATCTCATGTGTTGAATGTATCAATTAACTATTCCATTTATATCACATATTTAATTATGAACATAAGAAGCAATATAACCATAATGGTCAAGTTGATAATCTATTGATAAGATAAAATATTAATGTAATTCATCCATTCTATCCATGTATTGAAAATACTTATGCATTAGAAATGTCAAAAATAATCAACTTTGAAACATTCTATTTCAGGAAAAATGATATTTTAGACAAATTGACCTTTCCTTAAATGGATAATCCCAACTCTGATGTGCTAAAAAATCATGAAAATGATTATCATGGGATTAAGAAAGTAATATTATCATTTCATTTTAATATATAGATATTTTTATGATATCCATATGATAGATGTATTCTCTGAAGATAAATTCCTGAGGGACATTGTATTATAAAACAAATACTTGACTTATACTATGCATAAGATAAACCGAATTTAGCATTTTTTTGTATAGTTATCCAATGAAAGATAAATATTATATTTAGGTGTGATACATAACATTAATAAATTCATATTATTATTTTAAGATAATATTTTACGGATAAAATTTTAATAAGGTAATAACTTTTTATAACAAACCTCTCACTGAAATAACTGACTTTCAAATATGTGGTAGCTTGTCCATTATCTTCGTAAGATAATATATTATGGAGTAAGATAAACATACAAGACGAAGTTTTTCAATTTTGTGTATATAGAATATATTCATTCAAAACATTTATTCTCATAATATAAAATACTATTTCATATATTGAATATTTTACATGGACTAAGATAAACTCTTAAAGTCATCGTAAGATAAATTAATTTAATAAATGTATAATCTGAAACACAAAATATGAACTCATAAAAATAAAAATATAGATTTACTAAATCATTAAAACACATAAAAACTATGATATGGTCTAACAAAAAAAGTCTTTTGAATAATATACCCCTTTTTAATAATCCTAAAACCCAATGAATAGAAGGAAAAGAATTAAAAAGGTATATTTAGAACAAATTTTTATGTTTTGTATTGTTCTCCCCCAAAAACAATACTTTTTATTTTTTTCATTATCATTTTTCTTTTACCCAAAATAAAATTTTAAAATTTTTTATTCTCATTGTTCATCTCCCTAAAATAAATTTTTAATTTTTTTTTCTCATTGATCTTATCACTATATTGTGATATCAAAATTAAATATAATAATAAATATAAATACAATCAATAATACAAAAGAAAAACTATAAATTTTTAATTCTAATGGATGTGAACATAATTTGGAATGATGTTTTCTTGAATGAAGAGATAGAAAGTAATAAAATTATAAAATCATTAAGAAACTAGATAAAAGAATTCAATATAATATGTAATAGTAAAGAAGAAGAAAAAACCATATGAAAAGAATAAATACTAAGAATAAAATAGAAACATATTGACCATATATATAAAAATATTCAACCAAATGGTATAATCATATTGGAAAACATATTTACCAACACATTAATTTGAAAGAGAGAAATGTGTTAATAGCCTAAAAAATAATCATGTAGGAATTCAAATATTTGAGAAAAACAATTCAAATGTTTTTGAAACTCCATTCAACCAAACATATAAACGGTGGAAGTGTTTATAAGCTATGGAATTTTAGTGATTATTAGGAGGTGATTTCTTGAAAAATAGAGATTGGCTAGAGGGTAAATAGGATGACAGTGGAGGAGCATCATTCATCTCTCTAACATGAGGTTATGAATTATTATATAGTGATTCACCAAATTCAAACATGTTTTTTCTTTATGTAACCAACTTATATACTCTATAGATGGATTTGTTTTGAAGAGGTGTGAGGGAACTATAATTGTTGAGACGATACTTCCTTAACCAATAGTAATCAAATGAGTAACCATAGGGGATAATATTTATCTATCAATAGAAACTGGAACAAAAGTAGGATGAGTAGGAGTAGGAAGTGAACTAGATGGAGGATTAGTTTTATCTAATTATTGAACAAAAACATGTATTCATCTTTTCCAATCAGAAATAGTCTCATCATAAAGAATATATATTAATAAAAAGCATTGAACTAGTTTTTATGAAGAAAATTGTTTATGAGTAGAGGTATTAGAAATAGCCCCACTGGTAAATACCTGACATGATGACTCCACCTAAGTTAAAGTGGGATTAACTTAATCATTTTCATTTGAAGTTACATGTAGCAACTTTATTGATGATGAATTATAATAGAGACCACTTTCCTTTAACTTATTTTCATTTAAGTCTATTATCCCATGAGAATGTGTGGTGGTATTTTCATCTATAAAAATGCCAATTCTATAAAAGAGAAGGGTCAATATCCATCCAAATAGTTATAAATTTAGAGACTTCTTCTAAACATGATACATATATCTCAATATATAATATGATATATTTATGGGATTCTCAATCACAAAATAATATATTAAATTAATGTAATGAAATATGAATTTCTCAAACTTACCATTACATATTATGATGGAATACTAAATAAACATTATAAGGACTTTCCTTTTGAGTTCCAAATCATTCATTGGTTTCTTCTCAACATCTGGTGTACCGAATAGGGACTTCATTATTTTCGGTAGAATAATTTCATTAAAACTAAGTAAATATGAAGTGAAGTTTGTATAGTATTCATAAGGTAACTTGAATGAATCATCCATTTTAAAAAGAGGTTACTGAAAAGATTTTTTAGTTAACAGTCACAGTGATGAATTTTCCATTATCAACCAACTGAAATTTGTTTGTGTCATAGAATTACAAAAAATCTTTTCCAAATAAAAATTTGGTTCTTCTTTCATAATATAAAAATTCAAAGCCCTATAATTTGATGACCTTTTTAAGAAACATGCTTGTTTCATCCATCTAGATAGAATCTATTTCCCATCCCCTTAAACATTCCTTGGATGCCTAAATATGCTCTAAGATGCACCATCGGTTCATTTGGATTTTGATATTCACTACAATATTTCAAATATTGGAGGGTTAGGTAATAAAGTTTCTAAAAGCAAATATATGAGTGCTAGAAAGTTTTCAAAGGTTTATTGTGCATAACAAGAACACATACTTTTTTTTAGTAGTAATACAAGTGTCATGCACTGTTGTGAAGAGTGATCATTACACAAACTAGGTGACGTGTCCTTTTTGATATGAATAGGGTTTAAAAAGTGGGGAAAATATCAAATAATTAAAATATTTACAAAGTTATAAAAATAATGACACTACGTAATGAAAATTGAAATCAATAAAAAAATAAACCAAATTTAGATTTGATAAAATAAAATCTTTCAGCAGGAAATGGTTTCATAAATATTTATGCTATTTGTATTTTCAGTGAAAACAAATTATAAAGAGATGCCACTATTTTTTTCATGATCTCTTAATAAATAATGTCCCAAATAAAAGTTATTTCTTCTAGAATAGTTTGTTGGATTTTTCAAAAAATAAAATTGGAACTTTTGTTATCACATGTGATTGGAAAGCAATTAAAATTAAATACAAAATCCTTTAATGTTTGTTTCATCCACATAACTTTTCCACAATAACATCCCGGTATAATATATTAAAATTCATTAGTTGATAATGTTACAAAGTTTTATTTCTTACTCAACCAATATATTATAGATTTTCCTAAAAAATGATTGGTTTATGTAGTATTTTTACAATCTAGTCTACTTAAGGAAAAATCATCATCTGAATATGAAGTTAAATTAAAATGAGATTTTTTTTTGGAAAATCAATAGAAAGAGAAAAAATTACATTTAAATATCTTGAAATTAGTTTTGTTTCATTTAATTGAGATAATTTTGTACTAGATTTAAATCTTGCACAAAGACATACTGAAAACATATATCTGGTCAACTTATAGTAAGATACAATAAACTTCCCATGAATCCTCTATAAAACTTTTGTCAATTTCTTTTTCCTATCTTGTACATATAAATTTTAATATTGTAACTCATATGAGTAAAATAAGTATTATTATTTTCAAGTCCAATTTTATTATGTCAATTAACTATATATTATCATTAGTTTAAGAAATTCCCAAAATATTTTTTGGAAAATTTGAAATCATAGAAAATATTTTAACCCAAATATCATTCTCAATTAAAATTCCTTTTTCATATGTTTTAAAAAATAATTACATGATTTTTGATTAGTTTATCCAGAAAATAACATCACCAATATATACTTGTAATAAAACGATATCTAAGGATAAAGGTTCCTTAAATAATTTAGGATCTACCATTCCTATTATAAAACCATTTGATATAATAATAGAACATAATATCTGATACCATTCACATGGATATTTTTTATGAACATAGAGACATTTTTTTAGTTTAAAAACATAATTTTGAAAGTGAGGTTCTTAAAAACAATAGGTTATTCAATATAAATTTACTACAATAAAAGTAAATTTAGAAATTAAGATTTAACATCCATATAATATAATTTAAATTTCATATAAGATGAATAATCTTGAAGGGTTATAATTACATATTATATGTATATAGGGGAAAATTTATCTTTATAATATATTCCTTCATCTTGATTGAAACATTTTTCAATTGATATAGATTTATATATAGTGATTACACCATGATCATGTTGTTTGTTTTAAAATACCCATTTTGTTCCAATTACAAGATTGTTAGAGGAAATATCAACTACTTCATATGATTTGTTCCTTTGAACTAATTTAACTCTTCTAGTATATCTAAGAACCGCCTATCACCAGATAATGATTCTTCTAGGAATTCAATTTCGATCTGAGATAGAAAAGAAGATAATTATTCAAGGTTCCCAATATTTCATCTGGTTTTAACTCATTTATCTAAACTTCATATAAATATTTTTGGAGGATGATTTTTAATATTTCTAGATAACCATTGATGAACACTTTTTGGATCACTATAGTTAACCTTTACAGTATTTGGTTTATGGTAATAAACATCCAAATCATCATCCTTCTAGTTTTTAAATTGAGATTCAGGTATCATGTCTTTAAGGGAATCATTTTGTTCATGAGCTTGAGTCATTTTGTAATCAAAATGATAACCTGAGTTGATTCTTCGACAATCCATGACCTTTTTGTTGAAAACTCCCTAAGATTTGGATGTAGTAAAATAACTTAAGAATACACCTTCATCAGCTTTTAGATCAAACAAACCAATATTTTCCTGTGTTTTTATGATTAAAACTATGCAACAAAATACTTATAAGTATCCTACATTTGGTTTTATGTTATTATGTAAATCATAGGGTGTTTTATTTATAATAGTTCTTATTAGAACTTTTTTAATGACATAACATGATATTCTAATAGATTCAAACAAAAAATGATCGGGGATGTTATATTCATAGAACATGGTTCTAGAAATTTATTATAATGTAATATGCCTATTTCAACAACAATATTATGTTAAGGTGTCTTGGGGAATGAAAAATTATGCTTAATAACTTTTTTGAGAAATATAAATTAAATCCCTGATTCTAAAAATCCCCTCCATGATCACTTCAAAAATTCCCAATTTTGGCATTTCTTTATTTTTCAAAAGATTACAAAAATTAATAAAAATTGATAAATCTTTACATTTACATATTAAAAAGGTAAACCCATGTAAATATTGAAAAATAATTGACTAATTCATAAAAAATGATTTACTATAATTACTATTTGTCCTAGTATGTACAAATTTGTCCATATTGATAATCTTTAGAAGTATAGATGTAGAAAACTCTTTAATTGGTTTAAAGAATGAATTGTGTTTATTTTCCTATTGATATGAATCACACAATTTCTTTTTTTCCAATTTAAGGTCAGGTATGTTAGAAATCCAATGTTTCATAAACAAATTTTTCAAGGAGTGACCATTACAATGTCCAATCCTTCTATTCCAAATCTATAAATCATCAATTTCATCATTCAAACAATTTAAATTTTTTTATTCAAAGAATTCAGATCTAATGTGTATACTTTATAAAATCCGAGAGCTTTAAACTTGGGAGATATACCTTTAAAAAATAAACATGTATTGTTAGAAAAATAAATAGAATAAACATCATCAAAAAATTGATAAATACTTATTAGGTTGTGCTTCAAGCCTTAAAAATAAATAAATGTGTTAATGAGAATTTATTGAGTATTAAAAAAAATCACATACCAACTATTTTTCCACTGGAATTTCCACCAAATGTGACATAGCCACCATAAATCATGGATAAGGAGTTATTATTTTAGAAATTTTCACTCATGTGTCTTGAAAAACCACTATCCATAAGATATTTTCATTTGTGTTCATGTGGTTTGTTCACTGAAATTAAAAAAAAATTGTACCCAAATGCACTTAGGTCAAGAAAATTATAGCTATAAAAGACCTGTGTATCTATAACTATTTGTGTTTCCAAGAAAAAATTTCAACTTTTTTTGTGAAATATTTTATATGAAAATGATTTTTGATTCCACAAAATTGAGGATTTTTTCAGCATAAAATTTTTATTATAATGTCATATTTCTCTACAATGAAAATATGTAAATTTGTAATGGTTTTTTATAACTATGCACAATGCAGTTATTTTAATTTTTGTTCCTTTTACCATGGATTATCGTTCCAAAATTTTCCTTTTTGAGTTTATTTTGACCAAGTATTTTATTCAAATAATATTCCCCTTTAGTGAAATCACTTGTGGACTCTTTAATGTTTTGAACACCCTTCTATAGGATCTCTATTGTATTGACCAATTTAGTACATAATTAGAAGACTTTTAAAAATAATATTTCTAATCTAATTTTTTTTATTTTGGTTCTCCTCTATAATGAAACATTTATTATATGAGTTACAAAGAGAATATTTATTCTTCTTTAATATTTCATACATAGTTTCTAACATGGTACAGTATTCATTTAATTATTAATACTAAGATTCTAATTCACACTCATTCTAGAAAGGGTGGTAATAATGTAACAAATATAAATGTGTAATAAATAATATGTTGGCCTTTGGATAAAGAGATTCATATTCTGATTATGAGTATTTTCATTGACTAGAATATTTAGAAACACTCCAGGTGGGCTTCATATCCTTCTTGGATTTATTCTTATATCCGACCTTTTTGAAGAACCTTCTATCCACCATCTAATTTTCATGTAATTAAAGACAGTCTAGATTGATATGTCCATAAATTTTTCACTCAAGACATCTTATTTCTATAGAGTTGTCACCAAGATTCCAATACTTGTTGAAGGGTCTTCTAAACCTACTTTTTTATATAATTTATTTATATTTCTAGAGAATTGTGGAAGGTCATTATTTGACTTATAATAACTTGAGGAATCATAATCTTACGATTTTATAGTGATATGAATGCTTTTTTTCTTCTTTTATCCTTTGAAGTTTAAAACTTTAAGGAATAATTTTCTTTCGTTACCATTTTATACTTTCCATCATTATCTTTCATTTCATATTCATTCATCATAAGAGTTCTAATAAGATCTTTTATTTCAAAATTATCAGCCTCTATATATTTCCTGATGGAATCTAAGTTTCACTCAATGTATTTTTTTATTTTTTGAAAAATCCAATATTGGTTATCTGGGAACTATATTGAAAGTTACACACCATCTTATTAAAACACACATAACCCTACGAAAACCAATTTCAAATTTCAGCATTAAAAAATAAAAATTCAAATAAAAACCATCATCACTTCCTCAGACCACATACCACCTCATGTCACATACCCTGACACAAATTGAACGCATTATCTACACCATATAGCTAGTGAGAACCACCTACTAGAATCCATAATTTCTGATATTTAAACACAATTATCCCCAATATTTAAACACCATCATTTCCACCATAAAACACCATTATTTCCACTTTAAAAACACCCTAACTGTGCACCACAGGACTTGAAAACATTCATCTATGAAATGTAATAATATTAACCAGTAGGGAACCAATTAAATAAAAGTGCATTATACATGTGCCTCCAGGAGACCATTAATCCCTAGAACAACACATCACTTTAAAGACCACAGCACCAGACAAACTGAGAAGGGAGTGTTGGACCATTACATCATAGCAGAGTTGAACTAATGGAGGCCTCAGGAGATAACCATGTAGGACACTACGTCATAATAATTATGGAAGAGAATAATAAATATTTACCGTCACTCCAACATCATAACATCCAACCATCAACATGAAACTAGAGTAACCCTCACTAGAAATAACTGGCTCCTATAATATAAATAAACCCAATAATACATTAACCATATCCAAACATCCTTCAATAGAAAAAACCAAATAAAAAAAACCAAAATTGGTAAGAAAAAAAAAATTAAACACATCACCAAGAAGAAAAAATCCATATGAGAATAAAAGAACTAAGTAGATGAATTGAATAATACTACACCAACGAAGAGGAAGAACTAACTCTATTATCAACCCCCCTTAAATTCCATCCAAAGTCATATTTAAACCTTCATCAAGCCTGACCAAAATGGTTTTTTGTATGATGGGTTGTACAATTAGATAATTTGAGATGAACAATACCATAAACCACCATTGATGTCAACCCAAACAGTATGAAGCACCAACACACATACCCATAATGGATGTTTGATGTAAAGAGAAAGGAAGAAAGAGGGGTGATGAGATATGAATGATATGAACACCTTTTTATATCATCATTAAAGAATAGGGAATAAGAAAATGAGATAGTGAAGAGAATTTGAAGCCATGAAAAGTGTGGAGTTCCATTGTTGCCGAGTAGAACCAAAAAACACTAGAATGAAGAGGGGTAGAGGGAGCATCAATTGTGACAAAATAAATAGTTTAATGTGGATGCATTAATAAGAGTGGATTTGGATACTAATAATATGGTATTCCACTCTAATTTGTTTTTGAAATACTATTAACTTAAAATTCTTGTTCAGGCTCAGTGAAAGGCGGTCTTAGAGGAGTAATATAATTCAAAATCTCAAAGAGTCTTTGATATAACTGAGTAATGATTTCTCCATCAGCCATTTTGAATGTATAAAAATTATGTTTGTTAGTATAATATCATATATCCTACACATTTATTGTACATTCATATGAAAATTCTATAGTAGCCACATTCTATGAGAATTTTGAAATTGAAAAACTTGGTTGAACTCATCTAGTCTTAATCGGTATATTATAGATTTAACAACTATGGAATTTAGATCATAGTCTATTTCGGTTTTAGTATACCATGTTTTAGGTTATATATGAGGAATTTCATAAGGTTTTACTTCTTTAAGATAATCTTTTTATCCAAGATTCTTTAAATCAATAGTCATATGTACATTCTAGCATCTATAATTTTCACCATTAAAGTAATGAGCTCTATCCATTAACATAAATTATCAGTTATCATCCACATAATCCATTTTAAAATAGAAATTTAGACCTTAAACATTGATAGATATGAAATCAAGAGACACATTCTCTAATACCAATTGTTGTCCCATAGTAAGGCTAGCTGAAAACTCATGAGGGTGTTGAATTGAGTTCCAAAAAAATCATTACTCTAAACCACCCTCTTCAAGGTATGTGAGTTCAAATATTTTCCTTAATGAAAATAGGAAGTTTAAATATAAAATATTAAAGGAAATAGATTTAACATATTTTATTTATTTTATTTATTAGAATATAAATACCCTAGTCCACTCCACCAACACTCTACTCCATGAGTTCGGTGAAATTCACTAAAACAACCCTATTTTTGGGGGCTCCTAACTAATTACAAGAAGTTGTTAATTATTAAAAAATTATAAGATATTTTAATCAAGATCACCATTTTTATGATTTATCTACATCCTTAAAAACTCTCTTATAGTGAGTGTAAAAAAATACAAATCAATAAACCATTAAGAAAATGTTGTAGCACAAAGTTGCAAGAAACAACTGACAGTTGTTGAAGATACATCCTGAGAAGATGTTAGTATTTAATGTATAGATTTAGATGATATTAAATGAAATATATAAACTTGTAATTATAGAACATGATCATTTATTTGAGATGTTTTCAATATACACATGTTCATTGTTACTATTATCATAGTATTTGTAAGTCTGTGTGTATCATTGTATGTCTCAATCTCATGTGTTTCATGTAGCGATTAACCATTCCTTTTATGTATCCTCTTTTATTGTTTATCTTAATAAATGATAAAATATTAATGGTATAGTCAATAATTCTTTGATAAGACAATATATTAATGGAATTTGTCTATTCTTTACATATATAAAAATACTTCTGCAACAGCAATGTCACAAATTTTCTCCTTCTTCAGATCTTTCTATTCATGGAAAAAATTTATTTTATAAAAATTGACCATTATAAAATGGAAAAAATATTCTATTGTATGCTTAAAAATCATTAAATGAATTATCAAAATTTTAAAAAATTACCATATTATTATTTGTAATATCTAAATCTTCACATGATATCAAACTAATAAAAATTTTCTTTGAAGATAACTTTATGAGTGTATTTTTAAGATAAAAAAATAATTGACTTATATTGCATGTAAAATAAACTAAATTCAAAATTACATTGGATAATTCTTTAGTGACAGATAAATATGCTTCTGAGTTATGATACATAACTTTCATAACATCATATGAAACTTGTAAGAAAATCTTTTATGAATAACCTTTTTGTAAGATAACATCCTTTTATAACTGAGCTCTAACTGAAATATATGACTTTGAAATATGTGATATAAATTCCATTTCCTTCATAAGATTATATTTTACATTATAATATAAATGTCCAAGATAGAGTTTTATAATTTCGAGTATACATAAGATATTCTTTGAATACATTGATTATTATAAGATCAAATACTTTGTTGTAGATCTGATTAAATATTTTTCATGGTGTAAGATAAACTCTTAAAGCCATCATATGATAAATATATTTAATAGAAGTATAATCTTAAAACACTAATCCTAAACTTTTTAGAATAAAAATATGGGTTTTTTTAGACATCAAAACACATAAAAACTGAGATATGGAATAACATGATTCTGTTCAACATCCACCACCTTCACCACCATCAAGGCCATGGAGAAATACTATTTAAAAAACAATACCTTAAAACTTCAAAAATAATTTTAATCACATGGATTCATTTGAAAAATGGAAATACACCACTTTCAACTTGGTACTTCCAATATAAAGCTCACAAAATATCGATTTAGAGACACATGAAACTCAAAAATTCTGAATATCATCTTGATTTCCCAAAACAATCCTTCCACTCAGCAAGGATCCAACTAACCATAAAAGAGAGGATGATTTATCTTTGTAAACTTGATAAGTAAATCCTTAGGTTGGGTAATTGAGGGGTTTATTAGTTGGTCACTGATAAAACACTATTTTAGTTAATATTTTATTTATAATAAATGATATAATTTTCTCACATTGTGTTAAATATGTTTATTTATAAAATATTTGGGATTAGATCATTCATTTGAATATTTGATGAAAATTCTAGTTTTACCCTTTATAGTTCACTGTAGTATTTCGAAGCTATATATTTTTATATTTATTATTTGAATTTGAAATTTTGTAAAAGTTTTCAAGACATTATTATCTACAACTTTTATTCAGGACACTAGAGCTAAAAAGTGCATTTGGTTATTGATAATGGGCCATGAAGTAAAAGTTGGGCTGAACTCGCCAGAATGGAGAAGCTTCTGTATTTCGGCTATAACGCCTTCATATGGTCCTGGATTAAGCCCACATTTGGAGAAGAGATATAGGACCCATATCCGCACATTTGATCCTTCTAGAAGGCCTGCCAATTCACGCGTTTTGGTGTCCAAATGGGCGGTGCAATTTGGCATAACATATTTTGCCGAGATTCCCCATTCACACTTGAAACCACTTTGAACCTAGCCTCCCCACCACTCTATAAATTGGTGTTTTTATCATTTGGTGGGGTTGGTACGTGCATTGGGAAGTTGAGGGAAGAGGATAAGTGGATCCACTCCAATTATCCAACCATTTCAATAAGGGTATCTCTTGAAGCAAGGATCCCTTCGACGAAGCCTTCTTCTTCTCCTTCATGTTTTAATGATTTTGTTTGTGTAATAAACTTCTTTTTTCTTCTTTTATTTCTTCTATTTTATTATATTTTGTTTAAATTTATTCTTCTATTAATCTTCCACTTTGGGCTGGAATTCTTGAGTAGAAGCTTTATTAGGTTATAACCATTATAAACCTTTGCACATGCAAAACGCTTCTACGATGATTACGCCACCCATGGAAGAGTAACCTTTTAGTAATCGATCTATATTCCACCCTCTTCATTTAATTGTTTTGAATCAATGAGCTATTGTAATTCACATAATATGATCCATGAATTGTGTTTTTAAATTACAAGAAACAAAGCAAGAAATTGAGCAATTAACACAAAAACACGCGAAGTCGGGATTTTGTGTAAATTGTGAGAGCGTAATCTTAATCGGTAATACAAGACCACACGGGATAAATTTGTAGAGTTCAAATATAATCCCTAAACACAATTCATCCTCATTTCCAGATTGTATATGTGCTCTAATTAACCACTGACCATAAGCTATCCTTAGAACATCAATCAATGTAGGGTGTTGCGATTGCGTGTTCCGAAGCTAGCCTAGGGTTTAAGTAATTTCATCATTGTGGTTAATTTAACTCTCGTAGGGTTCGAGGGATAAAAAATTAGGGGATCATAATTAAGTGGATATTGATTTAAATGATAATGATTAATAAGTTAATGAAGAGGTAGAGTTAGATCGATTACGGCTTTTAAAACAGATTTCCAAACAAACATCTTCTTATTGTGTCATTTTAATCGAAATTCATTTCAAAACTAAAAACAAAAAAAATATACAATCTTCTTCCAGAAAACTTCTTCTAGATTCATAAATTATAAAAAAACCCAATCCTTTAAATTAGTGTTTTTATTTTATTCTCTTTTATTTTATTTTTAGAATACCTTTAATAAGTTGTTAAATTCACTTCCACCTTTGAGAGACGACCTTGGTCAGCCACTCTGCTGCACCTAAGTACCCCAAAATCACATTAATCAATTGAGGGCACCCACGACAGCGCTCTATCAAATTGGCGACGTTGCCGGGGAGGCAATTAATTATTTCAACCAATTAGAGATATTTATATTATTTTACATTTTATTCTCTTCCTCTCTTCTTTCTTCCTTCTTTACCCAATCTGATTTTTCTTCTTCTTCTTTTATTTTCTTCTACTTCTTTTTGGACCATCAACTCAAACTTCTCATTTTTATTTTACTATGGTCCACTTTTGTTCTTTTCATTTTTATTTTATTTATGACATGAACTAATTTCGAAGATCTCTTAGATCTTGACCTTGAGATTGAACGCAGCCTTAGGGCATGAATTAGACAATCTCAATCTACGGGAAGTTTCAATATTCAACCAGTTGGTGAATTACTCTCTTCTAGAAACATTGAAATTGGAAGAAATTCAAATTCAAACATAAAAGAAGAACCAGTGGCTGGAAATAATAACAATGAGCTAAATAGAACCATTCAAGAATTGGTTGCACCTGATATTAACTATCAACCAAATTGTATTGCATACCCAAATATTAAATCGGACTTTGAACTGAAATCTGGGTTAATTCACATACTTCCAAAGTTTCATGGCCTCTCTGGTGAGGATCCTAATAATCATTTGAAAGAATTTAATGTGGTTTGCTCAACCTTGAAACCAAGAAATGTATCTGAAGACCAAATCAAATTAAGAGCATTCCCATTCTCATTTGATGGAGCTGCAAAAGATTGGATGTATTATTTGCAACCTGAAGATGTAACATGTTGGAACGATTTGAAACGTCTTTTCTTACAGAGATTTTTTCCAGCATCAAGAACCACATCCATTCGAAAGGAGATATCGGGGATCAAGCAAGCCCAAGGGGAGTCAATGTATGAGTACTGGGAGCGATTCAAGAAGTTGTGTGCAAGCTGCCCACATCACCAAATCAGTGAGCAACTCCTCATCCAATACTTATACGAAGGACTCACACCCATGGAGAGGAGCATGGTTGATGCTGCAGCTGGAGGAGCATTGGTGGACAAGACACCAGTAGACGCATGTGCATTGATCTACAAGATGGCCCAAAACTCCAAACAATTTGGTGATAGAGGTACACCACATGTCAGGGGAGTACATCAGGTAAGTCCTTCTTCTCTTGAAAGTCATTTGATTGATACTAAGTTGGAAGAATTGACCACTATGGTGAGGCAAATTGCTTTGGCACAAAAGACATCTCTACCCCCTCCTTCAAGGCCTTCTGGCATTTGCACTTAGACAAGCCACCCAACTGACTATTTCCCACAACTACAAGAGACTGAGGATTGCGCAGCAGTATTCCTAGGGAGACCATTTCAGCAGCAACAACAACCATATCCCCAAAAGAAGTTTGATTCATTTTCTCCAACATACAACCAAGGGTGGAAAGATCAACCGGACATGAGGTATGTCTCTGGACAACAACAAAGGCCACCCTTTCAACAAAACTTCCAACAGCCTCCGCCTTACCAGCAGGGTTTCCAACAACCCCAAAGGAGATTTGAAGCCCAAGAATCAATAAGCCAACAACAAGGGAATCCCCCACAAAATTTAGATTCTAATAATGATGATCTTTTGAAGAAAATTGTTCTTAATAAACAGAATGAGCTGAAGAGTCAAAGTTCGGAGCTGAGGGAGTTAAAGACTCAAATGAGCCAGATTGCCACCGCCCTCCATGAACTTGTAAGTAAGAATTCTGGAAATCTACCTTCCCAACCCACTCCAAATCCAAAGGGGAATGTTAGTGCCACCACATTGAGAAGTGGGAAGAAAATGAACGATACATCTGTACCTACCATTCCACCAGGATTCACCTCAACTCCAGAGAAGCCGCATTCCATACCAACTGATGAGCAATCCAAGGAGAAAGATAAAGGTAAGAAAAAGATTGATTAAGTTCCTCCTAAACCCCTTCCTTTTCCAAATAAGGTTGTCCAAACCAAGAAGATTGCTGAAGAAGCAATGAAAAAGGAGGTTTTGGATACATTCAAGCGTGTGGAGATCAACATTCCTCTACCTGAAGCCATTAAGCAAATTCCAAGGTATGCAAAATTCTTAAAATAACTTTGTACCAATCGAAGTGGGCTCAAGGGAAATGAGAGGATCAACCTTGGAAGGAATGTCTCAACACTCATTACACCAACTCTAGCAATTCCAACAAAGTGAAAGGATCCCGGGACATTCACCATCCCATGTACCATAGGGGAGTTTCACTTCTCTGATGCTCTTTGTGATTTAGGAGCTTCAATAAATGTGTTTCCTCACTTTGTATTCTCTTCCTTGCAGGTTGTTGATTTTAAGCCAACAAGAGTAGTGGTGCAATTGGAGAATAGAGCTACGGCATATCCATCAGGAGTCCTTGAGGATGTACTTGTCCGGGTAAGAGACATGATCTTCCCAGCAGATTTCTACATGATTAACATGGAGGACGATCAGGTAAGTTCTCATGCCCCCATTATCTTAGGTAGGCCCTTACTCAAAATTGCAAAAACTATCATAAATGTCAATGAGGGTACACTTTCCATGGAATTTAGAGATGAAGTTTTGATATTTAATGTTATGGATTCCATGAAGTACCCCTCATAGGAGCATTCTGCTTTTGTTATCTCCCATTTTGAACCACCAAGTAAAAACCCCATGGAATTGGATTGTCCTATGCTTAGGGAGATTATGAGTATTGGTTCTAGTTTGATGTCTAAGAGTACTTCTATACCCGTTTTTAAGGAACAAGACTCTATAATATTTGATTTTCAAATGGAATCATATTCTTATTTTGATCATGTGAACTCTGATTATGACATGGCTATTGAGTATGCTGATGGATTTGGTGATTTATTCTCTGATTGTGATGATTTATATTCTGATACTAATGTTCATTGTGCAGATATATCTATTGCATCAATTTATCCATCCATACATCACCCCGCTACATTGGAACTCAAGCCATTGCCCCCAAATCTTAAATATGCATACTTGCTGAGTGGTGATAGATTACCTGTTATCATTGTTAACAATCTCTCTTTTGAACATGAAGAAAAACTCTTGAATATTTTGAGAGATAACATTAGGTCAATAGGTTGGACATTGGCAGACATATAAGGCATTAGCCCCTCTATTTGCATGCATAGGATTCTCTTGGAGCATGGGGCTAAACTGGTGAGACAACCACAAAGGAGACTCAATCCCACCCTCCTGGAAGTTGTTAAAAAAGAGGTTGAAAAATTGATAGAGGAAGGTATAATCTATCCCATTTCAGAATCTCAGTGGGTAAGTCCTATTCAGGTTGTGCCTAAGAAGAGTGGTGTTACTGTTGTTAAAAATGAGAAAGATGAGTTAGTCCCAATGAGGGTGCAAGACAGTTGGCGTGTGTGTATTGATTATAGGAAACTAAATCAATCCACTCTCAAGGACCATTTCCCCTCCCATTTATTGATCAATTGCTTGAGAGACTAGCTGGGAAAACACACTATTGTTTCTTAGATGGATTTTAGGGATATTTTCAGGTTCCTTTAGCTCCAGAGGATCAAGAGAAGACTAAATTCACCTGTCCCTTTGGCACATTTTCCTACCGGAGGATGCCATTTGGACTTTGCAGTGCCCCAGGTACCTTCTAGAGATGCATGGTGAGTATTTTTTCTGATTTTATTGAGACCTGCATGGAGGTATTTATGGATGATTTTAGAGTGTATGGATCCTCATTTGATGAATGTATAAATAGTTTGGGAGAGGTATTGAATCGTTGTATTGAGAAGAATCTGGTCCTATACTTTGAAAAGTGTCATTTCATGGTAGATCATGGCATTGTCTTAGGGCATGTAGTGTCAAAACATGGGATAGAGGTTGATAGATCAAAGGTAGATATTATTTCATCCTTAGCATATCCTTCATGTGTGTGTGATGTTAGATCTTTCCTAGGTCGTGCAGGATTTTATCGGCGCTTCATCAAAGATTTTAGTAAGATTGCTCTTCCTATGTCAATATTACTTCAAAAGGATTCTGATTTTGTGTTTGATGTTTCTTGCAGGGTATCATTTGATGAGATGAAGAAGTGTCTGACCACTCCACCAATCATACAGCCCCCGCGGTGGGACCTTCCATTTGAGCTTATGTGTGATGCCTCCAACTTCGCAGTTGGAGCTGTCTTATCTCATAGGGTGGAGGGACGTTCAAATGTGATCTCCTATGCATTGAGGACACTGGACTGAGCCCAATAAAATTACACAACTATGGAAAAAGAGTTTCTTGCTGTCATATTTGCTTTAGATAAATTCCGTTCATATTTATTGGGCTCTAAAGTAGTTGTTTTTTCTGACCATGCAACTTTGAGGTACCTCCTGAAGAAGCCAGATGCAAAGCCACGACTTATCCGTTGGATGCTCCTTCTTCAAGAGTTTGACCTTGAGATAAAGGACAAGACGGGGTAATAGAATTTGGTGGCGGACCACATGAGTAGGATTACTCACACACTAGAGGATGAAACCTTGGACCAGGTACCACTTCGGGACACTTTTCCCGATGATAATCTTTATTCCATCTCAGGTACGCATCCTTGGTATGCTGATTTAGTGAACTACATTGTTTCCTCTGATATCCCTGCACATTTAAAGAAATATCAAGTCCAAAAATTACAAAGTGAGTCTAGGTATTATGTTTGGGAAGATCCTTACCTCTGGCGCATGTGTAGTGACCAAGTCATTAGGAGGTGTGTTCCCGATCATGAGTTTGAGTCTGTTTTGCATTTCTATCATACACTTGCTTGTGGTGGACACTTTGGACCCCAAAGGATAGCTAGGAGGGTTTTGGACTCTGGATTATATTTCCCTAGCTTGTTCCATGATTCCCATGTGTTTTTTAAGTCATTCTCTCATTGCCAACACACTAGGAATATTTCTAGGATACATGAGATGCCCCAACAACCCATACTATTCTGTGAGATTTTTGATGTATGGGGCATTGATTTTATGGGTCCTTTTCCTAGTTCATTTGGATTTTTGTATATTTTGGTTTCTCTTGATTATGTGAGTAAATGGGTGGAGGCCAAGGCCACCAGGACTGACGATTCTCATGTTGTTGTGGACTTTGTCAAAGCATAGATTTTTTGTAGGTTTGGAGTACCCATGGCCATCATCAGTGACCAAGGGACACACTTTTGCAATAGGAATTTTTCTTCCCTCCTTTGAAATTATGGGGTGACACACAAAACATCAACGCCATACCACCCCCAAACAAATGGTCAGGCTGAGGTTTCAAATCGTGAGTTGAAACAAATATTGGAGAAAACCGCGCAGCCAAATAGGAAGGATTGGAGCAAGCGTTTGGATGATGTATTGTGGGATTATAGAATAGCATACAAGACACCCATCGGTATGTCCCCATTTAGGATTGTTTTTGGGAAAGCATGTCATCTCCTAGTGGAAGTCGAGCATCGAGCATATTGGGCTATAAAGAAATGCAATATGGAATTGGCCCAAGCTGGAATTCAAAGAAAGTTGCAAATTCAAGAGCTTGAGGAGATTCGACTGTCATCATATGAGAACTCAAGGCTCTACAAGGAAATATCAAAAGCAACTCATGACAAAATGATCCAAAAAAGGGAGTTTCATGTTGGAGAGAAATTCCTTCTCTACAGTTCATGATTGAAGCTGATGCCTGGTAAGTTGCGTTCCAGATGGTTAGGTCCTTATATTGTATCTAATGTTTTTCCTTATGGTGGAGTGGAGATCACACAAGAAGACACTGGAATGAGCTTTACAGTAAATGGGAAACGTTTGAAGAGATACGTTGAGGTACTTCCTACTGATGTAGTGGATTTTATCACATTGCATGACCCCATCATCGCTTGATCACATCAGGCTGTTCCTAACCCTTTCACTTTTATATTATTTGTACTATTTAAAAATTCTTCATTTCATGTGCATATATCATCTCATGGGTTCACATTGAGGACAATGCAATATTTTAAGTGTGGGGGATGGAACCTTTTAGTTTAGTAATTTCAATTGTTTTCCTGATTTAAAAAAACTAAAAAAATGTGTGTTTTTTCAAATTTTGTGTGTTTATTTTTCAATTTTCTTTGTGTTTTTGAAAATTTTGAACTGAAATAATTCTCATCACAATTTTAAAAATGCATATCAATGAGTGAAACAATTTATCCCTTGAAACTAAGCTTAAATGAATACTGAAATAACTTTGTTTCAAGTTCAAATATTTAGTAATTTCATGAAAAGTACACTCAATTTTGAATCCCATGCCACATCTCACTGTCTTTATATTTGAAATCACTTTCCTGTGAGGCTTCTGAACCATTATTTTCATATTCTTTACATTCACCTCACTTCTTGAGAGAACCAAACCATGCTTGATTTAACCAGAATTTGATCTATTCCTGTCAAAACTTGAGGGTTTGAGGTACATATGTTTAAATGATTGAGGCATTTGTTTGGTATTAAAGCCCCTATTTCAAAGAATATTCTTTTTATAATGTACTACCTTGAATATTTAATCCTTGCTTCCCTTAGAATCCATGCACAGCCTGTTAGGTTAGCCACATTACAAGCCAATTTTCCCTATCCAACCAACTCTTGAAATGAAATTGAATAATCTAGTTGAGCTTAAGTGTGGGGGAATCTGTCTTGTGTTGTGCCACCACATTCTGTGATACATTGGGTGGAAAATTAAATTCTGAAGATATGTGTTTTCTACTGAAGAAAGCCATTATATTTAAAGTTGTGCCTTTTCTAGATCTTTCATGACAAGTGAAGTTGTTCCTTTTCTGGATCTTCTAATTGAGGTGGAAAGATGTGCCCATCTGGAGCTTTCAAGAAAATCATGTTTGAGAAGATTGAAATTTTTTATGCTGAAATAATGAATGGTGTAAAAATTTCATGACTTTTCATGATGATGGAGATGAATTGATACTATGGGGATTGAGGAGAAGACTATATTTAAGTGAAAATTAGATTAATGCAATTTTTCTTCAAAAAGAGTCAAGCCCTCCTCTTTCAGCCTCAGAGTTTTTCACATTTTAATCCTACCAATCGAAAGCCACATAACAACCCTGAAAAGTCATCATGAGAAACATATGTCCTTGACTCACATCGGGTGGCGATGTAGGAATTTATCAAGCCTATGGTGACTCTTGTATGAGTTTGGATGAGAAAGACATTGCAGAAAAAATTGATATTTGAGTGATGAGAGAAAATTCAAGCAAGGTAAGTGTTTTGTGCATGGAAGGATAAATTATGTGGAAATGTATTGAATAATATAAATGAAGAAATTGAAATAATGGTTTTTTATGAGGCATTATATATTTTGTTTCTTGGTGTATAATTGTTTGATCTCAAAGATATGTGTTTTAAAATTTGTTTTGATTTGATATTGATGTTTACTTGATATGAGATTTTGCTCAGGAGTGCAAAAGGGTAAGTGTGGGGGAGTTGATAAAACACTATTTTATTGAATATTTTATTGATAATAAATGATATAATTTCCTTACATTGTGTTAAATAGGTTTATTTATAAAATATTTGCGATTAGATCATTCATTTGAATATTTGATGAAAATTCCAGTTTTACCCTTTATAGTTCACTGTAGTATTTCGAAGCTAAATATATTAATATTTATTATTTGAATTTTAAATTTTGTAAAAGTGTTCCTGACATTATTATATACAACTTTTATTCAGGACACTAGAGCTAAAAAGTGCATTTGGTTGTTGAAAATGGGACATGAAGTTAAAGTTGGGATGGACTCGCCAGAATAGAGAAGCTTTTGTATTTCGGCCATAACTCTTTCATATGGGCCTGTATTAAGCCCAAATTTGGAGATGAGATATAGGACCCATATCCACACATTTTATCCTTCTGGAAGGTCGGACCATTCACGCTTTTTTGTAGCCAAACTGTCGGTGAAATGTGGAATGGAATATTTGTCCGAGATTCCCCATTCACACTTGAAACCACATTGAACCTAGCATCCCCACCACTCTATAAATTGGTGTTTTTCTCATTTGGTGGGGTTGGGACGTGAATTGGGAAGTTTAGGGCATAGGATAAGTGGATACACTCCAATTCTCCAACTATTTAAATAAGGGTATCTCTTGAAGCATGGATCCCTTCGACGAAGCCTTCTTCTTCTCCTTCATGTTGTAATGATTTTGTTTGTGTAATAAACTTCTTTGTTATTCTTTTATTTCTTCTCTTTTATACTGTTTTGTTTAAATTTATTCTTCTCTTAATCTTCCTCTTTGGGATTCAATTCTTGAGTAGAAGCGTTATTTGGTTATACCCATTATAAACCTTTGCACATGCAAAACGCTTCTACGATGATTACGCCACCCATGGAAGAGTAGCCTTTTAGTAATCGATCTATCTGCTAACCTCTTCATTTAATTATTTTGAATCAATGAGATACTGTAATTCACATAATATGATCCATGAATTGTGTTTTTAAATTACAAGAAACTAAGCAAGCAATTGAACAATTAACAGAAAAACACGTGAGGTCGGGATTTTGTGTAAATTGTGAGAGCGTAATCTTAATCGGTAATACAAGACCACACGGGATAAATTTGTAGAGTTCAAATATAATACCTAAACACAATTTATCCTCATTTTCAGAATGGATATGTTCTCTAATTAACCACTTATCATAAGCTATCCTTATAACATCAATCAAAGCAGGGTGCTGCGATTGCGTGTTCCGAAGCTAGCCTAGGGTTTAAGTAATTTCATCTTTGTGGTTAAGCTAACTCTCGTAGGGTTCAAGGGATAACAAATTAGGGGATCATAATTAATTGGATATTTTTTTAAATTATAATGATTAATAAGTGAATGAAGAGGTAGAGTTATATTGATTACGCTTTTTAAAATAGATTTCCAAAAAAAACATCTTCTTGTTGTGTCATTTTAATCGAAATTCATTTCAAAACTAAAAACAAAAAAAATATACAATCTTCTTCCAGAAAAATTCTTCTAGATTCATAAACTATAAAAAAAAACCCCAATCATTTAAAGTAGTGTTTTTATTTTATTCTCTTTTATTTTATTTTTATAATACCTTTAATAAGTTATTAAATTCACTTCCTCCTTTGAGAGACGACCTTGGTCAGCCACTCTGCTGCACCTAAGTACCCCAAAATCACATTAATCATTTGAGGGTGCCCACGACAGCGCTCTTTCAGTCACCACCCTTATCTTCCCTTTAGAAAACCATAAAGACTTGTTGGGGAAAACTCTAAATAAAATATAATCAGAAACTCGGTCAAAAATTACCTGAGCTAAAACCATACCAATATATAAGTAAACCCCAATATAAAATAGCACTCTTAAAAATAAAATACCATGTTAAAATGAAAAATAATATAACCAATTATAATATTCTAAATAAATCCACTTACACTGCTTTAAAATAAATTTCAAACTAATGTTGATCATTTTCTAAAACATCGCTATGAAAATTATTTCATTTTATTTGAAATAACTAATGAATTTATTTCCAAAAAACAAACAATTTATCATCCAAATTACTTAAAACTGCCTCTTTGGAATAGTATTCAAAAATAAAACACCCTATATTTTAATAATTAATTTACATCACTCGAATAATTTTAGGAAACTCATTTTATCAAAACAACTATATTTAAAAACCAAATACCAATTTTATTTTTAAATTAATTTAGTAAAACTCATTTATCATTTAAAATAAACAAAATAGTGCCATTTAAAACTGATATTTTAAAAGTTTAAAACCATTTTTTAGTTCAATATCATAAACATGTCATATTATGAAAATAAATTATAATTAAAATAGATCCAACATGAAATTAAAGTGATGCTAGTGACCTTGAAGTATTTGTACACATGGATGGAGGACTTTGTTCCAATAAAAATACTATCATGGAGAGTCTCTCAGAATAATATACTTTGGCTCACATGGTCATCTATACCTTATGATCTCAATGTGTATAACTACTCTAATTCCCATTTCATTAATAAATGTGAGATAAATTTTAATGAACCCACCCAACAATAATAAAAAGAAAAACACCACAATCTAAAATTAAAAAAAACATAAATTAATGTAAAAAATCATAGACCAATACTCAAAACATGACTTCCCCTAGTCACTCTAGTTTCAACACTGAATGTTTTCTCCAAACACTTATTTTCACCACACCCCATGTTTCTATAGTCCTATTTCTATTCTACAATTACATCATAAATAAAGAAGGGTGATCTGGAACCTAGGCCCTTTGGATAACCTTGGATCTTATACAAATTTATCAAAAACCAACTCTGGGCCACACATGAATTTGTGACCCAGGTAGATCCAGACATACATGGGAAAGATTCCCAATCCCCTCGGGCTGAAAACTAGTGTCAAAGAATAAAATAGTATCTAGTGGGAATTATTCCACCCAATAAAAATGAAAAACAATGAAACATAATTTTACAAAAATTATGGTATCACCACACCATACTTTGGACATTCATGCACAAGTAGAAAAAAAAATTAAAAAAAACCTCACCAAATAAAGATAGTAAATAAAATAATCAATATAGAAAACTCATGGTAAAACAAAAAACTAAAAAAATAATCTAATAAAATAGAGTACATCTTGGTTGAAACAATAATAACTAAGAAAAAGAAAACTTGAAATGAGTACCCAAACCGGTCTCCACATGACCCTATGATTCACTGTCAAACCTCAAAAACCAAAATCACTCCAAGGCAATCAAGGGTAACTAGAACATAAACCATAAGCTAAAATATATATATACACACACACAGAATAAATAATCCCAATAGGTATGCCAAGAGAAACCACACCTCATGTATTTCCCTTAAGTAAAAGATCCAGGTCAAGAAAGTTTAGAAATACTATTTAGCAATGTAGAGTTTACTATTTTAACTTTAAAATCAATTTTAACCTATCTCAATTTTCCTTTAAAATTGGTTCCATTTTAAACAAGAGTTTTTTTTCTTTTAAAAGCAGGTTTCCTTAAACTCAAATATAATGGAGGAATTATTGAAAACATATTTTAAAATGATGTTTATATTTAAATAGGAGTTAAAGAGTCAAAAATAATTTTTATGAACTATAATTCATTAGTTTTTTAAATAAAAATATACACTAGAAACAAGGAAAAGATATAATAATAATAATATCAACAACAATAAATCAAGTGTAATGGTAAAAATATTTAGTCTACTATCATGGTAATAAAATTCATGTAAAAATATAAATAAACAAATAAAAATGGTCCTGAGATTACCTTGGTGCTAAGGGGGTATCTAGATCATATTAAAATATCATCCATTCTAATCAGTGTGACTAATTCAATATAGTCGCCCACACACTTGGTATTTACATACTTGTCCTAACCAAGGGGCTAAATCCAGAAGAAAGAAATACACCATACTAAGGGACACTAGGAATAGCATGATACTAAACTACTGTAGTGGTGATATCAAAAATTACACTAGCTACTCTTCGTTCTCATGATGTATAAATGTAAGGTGATCTAATCTGACTGAATGGCCTGAAGGCTTTCTTTTTTATTGATTTTATAATAACCCCCCATTCAAGGGATGAGGGGGAACCCTTACAAGAACCATAGGCTTTAGGAATTACATTTCATGTAGTCTTGGAAACATTACATGACCTGTAGGTCTTAAAGAAATCATACAGACTATGACTACTTGAAACTGCTCCTCCCCATCATCTGCATCGTGATCATCTCTCCACCCTTGCATGACTTTTCGGATAGCATTTCCATGTGTTGGGGTGCAGAGGTGCGGTACCGATGGAAAATGACATACCCTCTCATTCTTCCAATGTATTTTTATCCCTTTCTCTGGTGGATGTGCCCTGCTCTTTCCTCTCCTAGAGTGGTTCCTTGTAGAATCTGTCTGTGCAACTACAAATCAGGTGGCCCTGACGGCCTTGAGGTGGCCCGAAAGCCTTACTTACCCAAAGTCCTTGGGTGGAACGAAGGACTTAAGGACTCCAAGCCCAAACCGGTGGCCCAAGGTGAATAGTTATGGCTGCTACAGTACCGAACAGTAAATACTATAGTTCCTGCTACAGTACTGCTACAACAACTGCTACAGTGCCTACTATAGTAACTGCTATAGTAACTACTACAATACTGCTACAGTTCTGTTACAGTTCCCCCAAAATTATATCTATGCCTGGTTTTGAACATGGGTCTCATGGATTCACTTTGAGAGACCTCACCAATATAATAAAAAAAACAATATGAATATACATATATATATAGTTACATGACATACGAATCACAAATATGCCTCACCCATAAGCACCCCTCTTTATATTGACCCTTTATAAAATTACTTATATAAAAATGTTCCCTATAATAGTTATATTATCATCCATTTCAAAAAAACCAAGCTAGTGGCATATTCTAAGGGAGTTTTCATCAAAATTCCTCTTTCAAAGTGTCAATTGGGGCTTATGAACCTTATTAAAAAACAAGTTATAAAACAACTTCTTAAATAACCAATTACACCCTTTAAAAATTACAAAACATTTTAAATCACCTTTAAAATACAAAACATTTATTATAATATTAAAATTTGTATATTAATTCCATTTAGTCATTTTATCAAACAATTTGTATGCCCAGTTCGATAAAATTGATTAAAACTAATTATTTAAAAAGTTATATGTCTTTAAACATCATGGAAACCAAATATAAATAAGTTATTATCTTTATAAAATCCATAGAAAAATCTAATACTATCATAATATTCCTGAAACACGAATTTATAAATTAAAACAATAAGTTGTTCCTGAATTAAAAATCAATACATGGGGAAACCTACCTTAATCATAATGATTCTACAAGTGAAGTGTTATTCCAATCATAAAAGACAATGCTCATCCTTGGAGTACCGAAATAAAACCTAAAAATGAAAAAACCACAAATAAAAATTGCTCTACATAATTCCATAATAAATTAGGACCATATTACAACAAGATAAACATGAAGAATGTAAAAATGAATAAAGTAATAGGTTTATAAGATCTATACCTTGATAAATACACCTAAAAATGAGAGAAAACTAAGAAATAATTAAGGAGGAGGGGAATAATTGAGGGGATAATACCTAGGAGTTAAGAGGTTTAAATGATATGGGAGTAAATCCCCTAAATAATTAAAATTACAGAAGATAAAAAAATGAGAATCGCATCTTAAAAGATGTATTGGTCAGGGATTCAACAAAATGTGGTCTAAATAGACCACAGTGTGGTACTATTCCTTATGGACCAGAAAAAATAGACACCAAGTGAACACCATGAAGAGCCCCTCGCACCCCCAGATTCTATATGAAGCTCTATGGAATAGAGATCCGATGGTTTAGCCAGAATAACTAGACCGAGGGAACAACATCATATGGAAGGTTGTGGTGAGCCTCTATGCTCACAAGGATCCTTTCAATCCACACAAACTCTCTCATAGGACCCATAAAACACCTATAAAACCAATAAAAATGGAAATAAAAATAAATACCACTATTCAAACTCAATTACATGGGATACAGAGGTCAGGGTGTGATATTGAATATCAGATCACCAAAAGAAAAAAAGTTTGTGAAATATTATTCATTCCAATAGATGTTCATTATATTAGGACCCAGCCTTAAATAATACATAATATTAAATTAAATGAATAATTCACATTGAGGATCTTTTCAGGATTAACTTTTTGGAGAATAGGCCATAACTATTACATTACATATCAAAAATACAAAGTAGTCACTTCTACTCTGTTTCCATTTTTTTCACAAAATAAAAACTCTTGGAAAAAAAGTGTCATGTCTACTTCCATGTTTTAGATTGAATGACATTTCCTTGATCACATCCCTAACCCTATTCATGTTTATGTCCTGTGAAAAATATTTCAAAACTCAGGATGAGCATAAAAAGACATGTAAGGGTTATAAAATAATGAAATAAATCATTAGTCCATCAATACATACAAGACATAAACTCTTTTAATACCTCATGAAAACATAAGATTTATGAATAACACATGGTAATCACAAATCATAATGGTTACTTGTGAAAAACATAACATACTTATGTTGTATCTTTTTATAGTTACGTAGAGAGTCACATTTGGAATACCCATCACAGTATATTCCCTAAATCTATTAGGAGAAACAATCACGTTTACCTCTGTCACATTACCCAATGCATTGGAGATTTATCTCAGGGTCACCTGCCCTAGGTTTATCATGGAACCACCTGTATAAGTAAACAATGCCCATGAACCATAATATAATCATAACCAATTACATAAGCATAAAGGAAAGATAACATTCCCAAATTGAAATCATGATATATCTTTTCAAGATATTGAACAAGATATTGAAATAATAAATCAAATACAATTTTCAAAACAAAAATATGTAATAGAGTACATTGTATTTATTTTTCTTTTAAAAACATTATAGCTGGTTAAGGATGCCAAAGATCAAATAATACTTGTGGCGGCGTAAATGTTGTTGTCACCGCTTACATTAAAAATAAACATTGTTTTTTCATTTCGTAAAACACCTCATAGAAAAAAATTCTATTTGAATGAAATGAAAATTCAAATGTGTTTATACACCATATAAAATAATTTCATGTATAAAACAAAATATGCCTCAATGAAATGAGATTGACACGAAGTCCCTTACCTCATGTCCGACTTGACCCGTTGGTCTTTTAATCTCTTGAATAATAAATTAAAATTAATTTCTACTTTCTTAATAACCTTTTTCAATTTTATTGTTCCTTTTATATCACTTATTACCATGTTATAAACATTATGCAGTCATATAAGTTAATAACAGTCATTTTTTAATATTTGGTACTTGAGTAAAAAATAAACTCCTTATATTTACAAATTTTCCATTTGTTCAATATTCCATTATCTTTAAAATGATATTCATTATTTAGATATAATATATATCATATATATCTAGTATATATATGTATTTATAATAGTACATGTCATTTGGATATAAGAAATTAAATGCACCGTTCATGGAGACGGTATGTTGTACGTACGCATGAACGCTACTTTCATTTCAATTTAGGATTTTAATGGAATGAAAACATAATGAAACATAGTTATATTATAATTAAATTATAATATAATATATAATATCATTAAATCCATCTTTTATACATCCCATATATGGCATTAACGAGTCATATCACTTTGAGTGGGTGGTAGTCCACACTTCCTCAAATGAAATTATCGCGTTTAAAAATTATAGAAACCATAAAGGTAGGAAATAAATGTAAAACACTGAATAATAAAGAAAAAAACATAATATATATCATATATAAAAATAATTCTATCTTAATGCCCACCATGGGAGGCAGTAGGAGACAATTGAACAGTCATCATTTCGTGAGGCGTTAGTTTTCCATCCACAGAAACAGTATGTTCTTCACCCATTAGATGAATGTGTGAGTAAGTATAGATAGAATCCATCCCATAACAACATACTAGTATATTTAGGATACTTTTTTTGTTATAAAAGAAAGTAATAAAAAGAGTTTAGGGGTTGGAGAAGTAAATTAAAATAAAATAAGTTAAGAGAAATGGGTACCTTTAATTTGGGTAACCCCATTTGGTTTGAACCCAAAGGACTTATTTAGGTGACTTCTACCTAAGGTAAGGTTTCTAGGTGGAATATATGTATCTTTAGAGATTATTAGGGTAGGGTTTGGATGATCCAAGGAGATTTAGTGGTGTGAGAAATGAGTTAGAACTGAGGGATTTTTATATGGGGAAGAGGGGATCTTTAAAAGAGTTTTAAATAATTATTTTATTATAAACTTATCTATAGTTTGAAAAGGTCAAAAAATCATTAAAGTCGATGATAAGATGACTAATTGTTGAAATAAAATCATCCAATAATAATTGGATAGGTTTTGGATATTATTTTAATATTTATAATCTTATTTATTTAAATCATTTATTAATGAGGTAAATAATTCATAATTACTGTGTCATAAATAATTTAATTTATTTTATGTCTAAAAAATATAAAAATAATACCATGATGTATTATATCTTTTTATCATTCCAATTAATATTTATATTAGAAAATATGACTTATGAAACCCCATGTAAAAATTAATTTACAAAAAGATATTTGTTTATACCATTTTTGCCTTCACTATAAGTTAATTAAAATAAAGTGTCATTATCACTCCCAAGTGGCCCCATGAGGTCCCAAAAAAGACTCACGGATGCTCATGGTAGCATTTTTTATCAAAAAATATTATTAGGACACCAATGTATGAAATTTTATATTATTATAGTAATATTTGTTTAGCCTTATTTACCAAATTTACCCTTTAACCATGGTAAATAAAATATTTACTGAAGTAAATATTCATAATGTCTAAAACATAAAGTTATGTATTTACACATTTTGGACCTCTTGATTCCAAATATGGAATACGTTTTTCCAAATTCAAATCACAGAAGTGGTATAAATTAATTTAAAATTAATTCCCACTGTCAAAATAAAAGGCGTGTTTTTAAGAAATAATAACTTTCAAAATATTGAAACTTGTTTATGTCAATTTCAAAGTGAAATTAATTACAATAACCAAAATCAGATTAAATGGTAAATATATAATACAATTACACTTTAAAACCAATTAAAAATATAATCTAACTATATAGATAAATTATATTAAAAGGCGGTTTTTAATTAAAATACAACATTTTTCACTTTTCATTAAAAATTGAAATTTATCAGAAAAATACTAAAAACATACCCAAAGTAAATTTTGATGTGTTTATTTTAAAGAAGAATTTTATTTTGTCAAATAAAATAAATAAAAGTGACCAAAACTATATTTAAAGAGGGTTCACCAATAAAAGGCATTAAATCAACCTTTTAATGAATATTAGAGTATTTATGCTTAAAATAATATTAATTCACATTTTAGGCCTCTAATCATTATTAGATAAATGTAAAAACATTTAAAAAACATGTATAATAATATTTTAGTTAGTTCAGTTCATTCCCTCTAATAAAATGTCTCGGCATTAACTACCATTTAAAATAATAATATTATATTCTTATTGGGTAACATAAAATTGCAAAGAAAATGATTGTTGCGTATCGAGTATGCCATCAAACATAGAAACCCCTTTAAAGTAAAATTAATATTTAATTCATAAATTATTAATTAAAAATAAAATTTATTATTTCTTTATTTACCTGGGATTTTACATCTTTCCCCCTTTTGGAAATTGCAACTTCACAATTTTATTCACATATCAAATAAATGGGGGTATTTATCCCTCATAGCATTTTAAGATTCCCATATTGCCTCTTCAACCATATGGTTTTTCCAAAACACATTTACCGATAGAATTACCTTATTTTGTCATACTTGTACTCTTTAGTCAATAATCTAGACTGTTTGTTCCTCATAAAAGATATTCTCTTCCATCTGAACTATCTATGTGCTCAAAACATGAGATGGATCTGGCATATACTTTCTCAACATTGAAACAAGAAAAAAAATTGTGTACCTGGGATAAATATGGAGGTAAAGCCACTCTATACACAACTGATCCAATTTTCTCTAGGATTTTGTAAGGTCCAGTGAACCTCGGACTCAACTTTCCCTTCTTACCAAAACACATCACACTTTTCCCTAGAGAAACTTTGATAAAAACATGATCGCATAACTCAAAAGAACGATCCTTACTCTTATTATCTGCATAATGTTTTTGCCTAATCTGAGCTGTTCTCATGTTCTTCTGAATCAACTAAACCTTTTCTGCTATCTATTTTACCAATTATGGTCCCATCAACTTCCATTCACCTACTTCATCCCAAAAATCTGGATTTCAACACGGCATCCAATATAATGCCTCAAATGGAGCCTTCTGTATACTAGAATGAAAACCGTTATTATAGGAAAATTTAACCAAATAAAGTTGTTGGTCCCAAATTCCCTGGTAATCTAGTGAAAAAACATGTAGCATATCCTCCAAGGTTGGAATTTTTCATTCTGACTACACATCTTATTGAGGATGAAAAGTTGTACTAAAATTTAATTCAGTACCCAACGAATTCTGAATGCCTTTCCAAAAGATAGAAGTAAACCTGGGATCACAATCTGATACAATGCATAGGGGAAATCCATGAAACCTGAATATTGCTTTAAAATACAACCGAGAAAGCTGATCTAGAGACAAAGTATCTCGAATAGGAAGTAAATGGACAGATTTATTCAATAGATCAACAATAACCCATATTGCATTATTACCTCAGGATGACTTCGGTAATCCCACAACGAAGTCCATGGATATATCTTTCCATTTCCTATCTAGCACTGGTAAAGACTAAAGCACCCATTTCAGTAACATCCTCTATATTATAACCAACTAAAAATTCAAACACATCATAGTAAAATCATAAATATCTCTTTTCATTCCATCCTACCAGTAAAACTCTCGAAGATACCTGTACATCTCAGTACTGCCAGGATGAACTGAGAACAGGGAACTATGAGCTTCACAAAAAAACTCATTCTTCAACTGTGAAGTACAAGGAACACATAATATTTTCCCAAACCTCAAAATACAATCATTATCAACATTTAAATCCGGAAACATACCCTTATGAACCAACTCTACCTTTTTCTACAACTCATTGTCTTCCTTCTCCGCTTGCTTAATTCTGTCTGATAGAGATGATATCACTGACACCTAAAGCAAAATAGAAGAATTTACTACACCAACAACTTCTATTCCAAAGTTCATCAAATCAAAAACCAAAGGATCTCATTCCAAACGTAGCATAGTTAATGATGCCTTACTTTTTCGACTCAAAGCATCAGCCACTTTATTTTATTTTCCTGGATGGTAAAGGATCGTGATATCGTAATCCTTGATTAATTCAGGCCATCTCCTCTATCTCATGTTCAATTCTTTCTGAGTGAATATATACTTTAAACTTTTTTGGTTAGTATATATTTCACATTTACCTCCATATAAATGATTCCTCCAAATTTTTAAAGAAAAAACAATAGCGGTTAATTCCAAATCATGATTAGGGTAATTTAACTCATGTGGTTTCAACTGACGTAATGCATAAGCAATTACCTAGTCATTTTGCATAAGGACATAGCCAATTTCTATAAATGAATAATAATTGTAGATAACAAACTCAATATTTCTGGAAGGCAGTGCCAAAACTGGAGTATTCACCAATCTTCTTTTCAATTCCTGAAAATCATCATCACATTCTCTTGTCCAAATGAACCTAACACCTTTTCTAGTTAACTTAGTTAATGGGCTAGATAACTGTGAAAAATTTTCAACAAACCTCCAGTAATAACCTAAAAAACCAAGTAAACTATGGATATGAGTTATATTTTTGGGTCTTGGCCGTTCTTTAACAACAATTGTTTTAGCAGGAGAAACAGTTATTCCATTTTTTTTAAAACAATGTGACCAAGGAAAGAAATTTTTGTAACCAAAACTCACACTTTTTGAATTTCCTATAGAGTTTATTTTCTTTTAAAGATTGAAATACAACCCTTAGATGACTTTCATGCTCCTAGTTACTTTTAGAAAAAAACTAAAATATCATCAATGAACTCAATCATTGAACTTATCCAAGAACTCATGGAAAATTCTATTCATAAGATCCATGAATACAACATGTGCATTGGTTAACCAAAAAGGCATAACTATAACTTCTTAATGGCCATATATATTACGAAACGCAGTCTTCAAAATATCTTCTTCCATTACTTTCAACAAATGGTACCCCGACTTCATGTCTATCTTCGAAAAATACTGAGCTCCCCAGAGTTGATCAAAAAAATCATCGATATGAGACAAAGGATACTTGTTCTTAATTGTGATGTTATTAAATGATCTATAATCAATGAATTGTCTCATTGAACCATCATTCATTTTGACAAACAAGACATGAGCATCCCATGGTGGTGTTCTGGGTCGAATGAAACATTTATCTAATAACTTTTGCAATTGCTTCTTTAAATCTAAAAGTTAAATTTTTTCCATTTGATGGGGGGTGTTTGAAATTGGATTAGTATCAAGAACTAATTCAACAATAAATTCAAAATCTTGATCTGGTATAATACTAAGAAACTCGTCAGGAAAAACGTCAAGAAACTATTTCACCACTGGAACATCATTAATCTGAATAGTTCCTTTATTTTCAACAATATGTGCAAGGAAACATTCATTTCCATCATTTAATAGTTTCTCAGCTTCCTGATTTTTTATCAAAATAAAGCGTTCATTCTTGTACACAAACTGAAAATCATTCTGAAAAGAACCCTATTTAGCTCTGTAGTCAATCTTAGCATGATAAAAAAAATCCAATTCATACCCAAAATAACATCAAACTCCACTAGAGGAAAAAATAAGGTTTTCCAGTAGATTCTTTCAACACACAAGGACAATAAGGTTCTTATAATTTCTTTTTGTCTCAACATTTCCTCCTGGTGTTTTTACCATATTTTTAGGCTTCATATCTTAAGATGGAATTCCCAATTTAGTATAAATATTCTAAGAAATTAAAGAATGTGTAGACCCCGAATCAAACAACACATTTCCATAATCTGAAAAAACAAAATATGTACCTGATACTACTTCACTTGATGGCCCAACATGTGCTGAAGTAGTTTCAAAGGATTTCACCACCCCTTTCTGCTTGTAGTCTGCCTGCTTTCCCTCAGTTGATTTCTTCATTGGACACTAATTTTTATAATGACCCATTCCATTATACTTAAAACATCTTACTATTCGTTTTTCATTTCTTGATTGATCATCTTCCTTACAGTTACGAGCAATATGACAAGACTTAACACACCGGAAGCACTTTCCAGACTTTGATAAACATTATCAATGATACTTTTTACCACACTTCTCACAATATTGATATTTATTTTTCTTACCTATATGATTATTTGATGAATTATTTTTCTTTTCCTTCTAACTAGACCACTTATTCTGTTGTTTTCCAAAGAACACCTGATCATTAGCAAACTCTATTTCCACCTTCTCTGCATAATGAACAAGTTTTTCATAACATTTGTTCTCACGAGAAGCTAAATCCCTTAAATAATTTGGATTTAATCCTGGGTAAATATGGTTGATTTTTCTATCAAGATCTCTTATAAAATTTAGAGCATACCATTCCAGTCGAGTGATTTTTTCTTCATAAGCAGCCATTGAGTCGTCCTCCTGTCTCAATTCCCGAAATTGTTTTTCCATCCTAAGACGAACCACCTTAGGAAAATATTTCTCATGAAACATACCTTTTTATTCATCCCAATCAAGAGCATCGATCTCCTCACTATCCCAGATATTTTTCACCATTGACCACCACTGATCATCTTCACCTTCAAAATGGTAAACATCTAGACTATCCTTTTGTTGTTCTGAACACTCCTTGATATCAAAAATTTTCTACAGTGATTTAATCCACCCTTCAGCATGCACAGGGTCAGATGATCCTCTGAATTATTGGGGATGTTGCCTCATGAAATTCTCCACTACTGACATATTCCACTATGGTTGATCTGGATGTTATTTGGCATGGATACCACCACCATTTATAGCCTGATTCTATTATTCCATCACTGCAACAAACTATTCATTTCTGATTCTGACCATCTTAGGTTGCTGTTTTGGAATGTTTCCTTCCTTATAATGTCGTCCCAATATAGCTGCCATGTTTCCTCTATGGGAAAACATTCTAAACACAAAAATATCTTAGTCGAATCAACATGGTAATCTGTAAATGCTATATCATTTCAATCTTATCATAAATTTATTTATGGATATTAATTTAACAATACCCTAACTCCTAAAGTTATCTAAACCGACCTCTAATACCAACTATAAGAACCCAACCATAAACATTACATAATATTGAATTAAAAGAATAATTCACATTGAGGATCTCTTTAGGTTTAATGTTATAGAGAATTAGGCCATAACTATTACATTACATCTCAAAAATAAAAAGTAGACACTTCAACTCAATTTCTATTTTCTCAAAAAATAAAAACCCTTTGAAAAAAAAGTGTCATGTCTAGTTCCACATTTTAGACAGCATGGTTTTTCCTTGATCGTATCCTTGACCCTATTCATCTTTAATTTCATTGAAAAACAATTCCAAACTCGGGATGAGCATGAAAATCTCCGTAAGGGTTATAAAATAAATAAAGAAATCATCAGTCCATCAATACATACAAAACATAAAATCTTTTACATACCACATAAAAACATAATATTTATGAATAAAACATGGTATTCACAAATCATAAAGGTAACTTGTGGCATCCATAACATAATTACGTTGCATCTTTCATAGCTACTTAGGGAGTCACATTTGGAATACCCATCACAATATATTCCCTAAATCTCTTAGGAGAAACATTCATGTTTACCTTCATCACGTTACCCAATGCATTGGATAGCTATCCTGGGCTCACCCACCCTAGGTTTATCACAGAACCACCCATATATGTAAGTAATTCTCAAGTACCATAATACAATCATAACACATAACATAAGCATTAAAAAAAAGATAACATTCCCAAATTGAAATCACAATATATATTTTCAAGATATTGAACAAGATATTGAAAAAATAAACCAAAAAACCATTTTCAATACCAAAATATGTAAAAGAGTATATGGTATTTATTTTTCTTTTAAAAAAATTACGGCTTGTTAAGGAAACTAAAGATCAAATAATACTCATGGCGGCGAAAATGTTGTTGTCACCGCTTACGTTAAAAAATTTTTTTTTTTGTCATTTAGTAAAACGCCTTATAGAATAAGATTCCATTTGAATGAAATGAAAAGTAAAAGTGTTTATACACCATATAAAAGAAATTAATTTATAAAACAAAATATCCCTCAATGAAAGGATATTGAGACGAAGTCCCTTACCTCATGTCCGATATGACCCATTTGTCCTTTAATATCATGAATAATAAACTAAAATTAATTTATACTTGATTAAGAACATTTTTCAAGTTTATTATTCATTTTATATCACATATTACCATGTTTTAAACATTATGCAATCATTTAAGTTAACAACAGTCGTTTTGTCAATATTTGGTACTTGAGTAAAAAATGAACACCTTATATTTACAAGTTGTCCATGGGGTCAATAGTCCATTTTATCTAGAATGATATTCATTATTTAGATATAATATATATCATATATATCTAGTATAAATATCTATTTATAATAGTTCATATCATTTGGAAATAATAAATGAATTGCACCGTTCATGGAGACGTTAAGCCGTATGTACAAATGAATGCTACTTTCATTTCTATTTTGAATTATAATGTATTGAAAAAATAATTATACATAGGTATATTATAATTAAAATATAATATCATAAATAATATCATTAACTCCAACCTTTATACATCCCACATATGTAATTAACGAGTCATATCACTTTGAGGGGGCGGTAGTCCGCACTTCCTCAAATGAAATTATCGCGTTTACCCATTATGAAAACCATAAAGGTAGGATATAAATGTAAAACACCAAATAATAAAGATAAAAAAATAATATATATCATATATAAATATATTTCCATATTAATGGCCACCATGATATGTGGTAGGAGATAATCGAACAATCATCATTTCGTGAGGCGTTATTTTTCCATCAACAAAAATAGTATATTATTCGCCCATTAGATGAAGGTGTGTCTATGTTTATTTTGAATACTTCTCATAAAAACATCCTAGTATATTGAGGATACTTGTTATGTTATAAAATAAATAAATAAAAAGATTTTAGGGGTTGGAGAAGTAAAATAAATGAAAATAATTCAAGAGAAACAGTTACCTTTAATTTGGGTAACTCCCTTTGGTTTGAACCAAAAGGACTTCTTGAAGTGACTTCTGCCTAAGGTAAGGATTCTATGTGGAATATAGGGATCTGGAAATATTATTGGGGCAAGTTTTGGATGATCCAAGGTTCTTGAGAGGTGTGAGGAATGAGTTTTAAGTGAGGGATTTTTTTAAGGGGGAGGAGGGGCTCTTTAGGAAAGTTTGAAACAATTTTTTTATTATAAACATGTATTCAGTTTCAAAAGGTCCAAAAATCATTAAAGTTGAAGATAATATTACTAATGGTTGAAATAAAATCATCTAATAATAATTGGAAAGGTTTTGGATTTTATCTTAATATTTATAATATTATTTATTTTAATTATTTATTAATGAGATAAATACTACATCATTATTGTGTCATAAATAATTTCATTTATTTGTTGTCTAAAAAACATAAAAAAATAGCATGATGTTGGAATTAGTTTTATATTTCCAATTAATATTTATAGACGAAAATCTGACTTATGTAACCCCATGTACAAATTAATTTACAAAAAGCAATTTGTTTATGTCATTTTTTCTTTTACATTAAGTTAATTAAAATAATTTATCATTATCACTCTCAAGTGGTCCCATGGGATCCCAAAATCGACCCAAAGATGATAATGGTAAGTTTTGTATCAACCAATAAGATTAGGTCACTTATTAGGAAATTTTATATTATTATAGTAATATTTTTTTACCCTAATTTACCAGATTTTCCCTTTAACCATGGTAAATAAAATATTTACTGAAGTAAATATTCATAATGCCTAAAAATTAAAGTTACCTATTAACACAATTTGGACCTCCTAATTCAAAATATGGAATCCATTTTTACAAATTCAAATCACAAAATTTGAAGAAATTAATTTAAAATTAATTCCCACTATCAAAATAAAAGGCATGTTTTTAAGAAATAATAACTATCAAAAGATTGACACTTGTTTATGTCCAATTTCAAAGTGATATTAATTAAAATAACCAACATTATATTAAATGGTAAAAATATAATCTAATTAAAATTTAAAACTAATTAAAACGATAAAATAACTATATAAATAAATTAGATTAAAAGGCAGTTTTGAATTAAAATACAGCATTTTTCACTTTTCATTAAAATTTGTATTTTATCAGAAAAATACTAAAAATTTACCCAAAGTAAATTTTGATATCTTTATTTTAAATAAGAATTTTATTTGGTTAAATAGAACATATAAAAGTGACCAAAATTATATTTAAAGAGGTTTCACCATTAAAATGCATTAAATCAACCTTTTAATTAATATTAGAGTATTTTTTCTTAAAATCATATTAATTCACATTTTAAGCCTCTAACATATATTGGAAAATTAAAATCATTTAAAAAACATTTATAATCATATTTTAGTTAGTTCAGTTCATTCCCACTAATACAACATCTAGGCGTTAACTACCATTTAAAATAATAATATTAAATTATTATTGGACAACGTAAGATTTCAAAGAAACCCGTTGTTGCATATCAGGTAAGCCATCGAACATAGAAACCCTTTTAAATTAAAATTAATATTTAATTACCAAAATATTAATTAAAAAGAAAATTTATTATTTCTTTATTTACCTAGGATGTTACATCATTCCCCCATTTTGGAAATTGCATCCTCGCAATTTTATTCACTTATCAAATAAATGGGGGTATTTATCCCTCATAGCATTTTCTGATTCCTACATTGTCTCTTCAACCATATGGTTTTTTCAAAAACCATTTCCTAGTGAATTACCTAATTTCGTAATACTTTATCTCTTCGGTCAAGAATCTAGACTGGTTGTTCCTCATAAGAGATATTCTCTTCCAACTAAACTATCTATGGGCTCAAAACATGAGATGGATCTGGAATATACTTTCTCAACATTGAAACATGAAAAAAATTGTGTAACTGGGATAAAAATTAAGGTAAATACACTCTATATGAAACTGATCCAATTTTCTTCAGGATTTCGTAAGGTCCAATGAACCTCAGACTCAGCTATCCCTTCTTACCAAAACACATCACACTTTTCCATGGAGAAACTTTTAGAAATACATGATCACCTTCCTCAAAAGAAAGATCTTTCCTTCGATTATTTTCATAACGTTTCTTCCTACTCTGAGATGTTCTTATAATGACCCATACTTTACATACATTGTTAATACATCAAAATTGAAGTACACTTATTACAACATATAACAAAACCATGAAAGGACCCTATAGGTATAGTGTCTTTAGAAACTGGAAAACATAAACAACTAGTTCATAAAACATTTACATTATATCCCATTTATTTCATCATATCTAGAGTCCCTTTTTTCATATCCAAATTAATAACCTTCTTCCTAAACTAGGGAAAGAAAACATACAAAAGGGTGAGCTCAAATTCTCAGTAAGGGTAAATAAAAGAAATACCAATCACATCATATTCATAAGAACATATCATTTTGGAAATCATCACCTCCAAAAGAGATCATAATTTCATAACATGGGATGAATCATAGTAGTGAAATGTAATCCCAATAATCATAACAAAAAACATGAAACTTTGTGTAATACACACATAATCATAGAGAATCATTTCTTAGTAGTCAAAACTCATTTCCAAGACTATCTTAGCAGACAAAGTCCATTTCTGAACCGAGTTCACTCCTCATTTCAGCCCTGTTTCACTGAACTGGATTAACCTGTCATTCCATCCATGTATATATCATGAGATATAAATCATTACCCAATTAATTGGAGGGAGATATAGGTCCCACCCATCTCATAATGATACCATTCTTATGTGTTCCACAAAATCATAAATCATACATCATTGCATAACCCATGTAATAAAAATGGGATTCTTAAACATCGTGACACCATAAAACCATTCATATAAGATAATGGAATTCATAAAAATAATTCCATCACAACATAATCAAATAAATGTAATAATAGGGATAAAAACAGAACCCTATATTATCTTAGATGGAAAATAATTTTGATAAAACATTTGAACTCCATTCTTGAGGGAAATATCCTTTCTACTTCAAAAGTATTTTCCTTTCTTAACATGTCATACAATTTTAAACTAAAAGAAGTTGATTAAAAATATACTTGAAAACGTGTAAAGTAATCTTCTTGGAAATAATGTTTTAAAAATCCATTCATGCCGTAGAAGTTAAAAAAACATTCTTCTCATGCTTTTGTCAAAAAAGTCAAAAAGTACCTCGTACGAAAAATGACAAAAGATTCCTTTCATATATTTTACTAAAAACTCACCTAAGGGTAAAATTGGATTTAAAAAATTGTATTTGGATGTAAATAATATTTCATATTGAGGAAACATGGATGTGGATGATAAAATACACCCCAGTAAATACCAAATTATAAATAATCTCGGATAAAAATGAGATTGTGATATTTTCCCTTACCTTAGGTCTGATTTGCTTCGTAAGTGTCTGAACCTCCTGTATAATGATTTTAATAATGTCATTGACTTATTCCAAAATCATAAATATTTTTATGATATCATATATGGTCATATTCTTAGCTTGTTATTAGTAATATTTCATTGTTGTTTGTTATTCAGGTGTTTATTACTTTTTGTTCTTATGCATGTTTTGTTGAATAATTTTTTATTCTTATTTTTAGGTTATAGATACAACATTTACAGAATGGTATTAGTGTAATATATATCAAATTAATTCATTCAATTCATTTATATAATCATTATGCAATGAAGATCATGTAGAATGAATCGCATCACATCATGTAGACGTTATTCTGTACGTACGCACGAGCGATGATATCATTCCCATGATCGTGGAATTGTATTGGAGTGTATTTATACTACTTAAGAATCAATATAAATTTACAATAATCATATATAGTAATTATTTACACCAATATACCCATTCAAGTAAGGTGGTAGTGGAAAATAGATTACACCGCGACGTGGAGATGGTATTCTGTACGTACGCACGCGCGGTGATTTCGTTTTCTGTAGGATGGATAGATGGTGAAATAGGGTTTTTTTCATACTTATAATAACATATCATTATATGAGTGATACTAATGTTATTACTTCATAATGAAACAACTAAATAAGAATAAGTGGAAGAAGAAATAAAGTTGAAATAATTGGTAACGGACATTACCTCTTCTTTGAAGCGCCTCTTTGAGACCTCCTTTTAGGGCACTAAAATTGGTCTTCGAAGAAGACCAGGACATATAGAATATTTATAGGTACGTGTATAAGTGAAATTGTCAGGTTTTGGCCGAGCTTGATGGCTCAAATTGGTGTGAGGAAGAGAGGGAGGAGGTTCCCTTTTATAAGAGAGGAGAGGGGCACCTTTGGAAAAACTAAAACTATTATTTTATTGTAAAGTCATATTCGGTTTTTAATAGCTCCAAATTGATTTATTTTTAATCTAAGGTGGGGATGGGTCTAAATACTCTCATACAATAGAATTTAGACAAGTTTAGATTTCTATTTTAACCTTATCATTTAGATTTAACTTTAAGTTAGATAATTTAACTTTTACCGTGTCTTCTTTTTTCTTACACTATAAGGTTCATAAACTTACTATAACAATCCAAATGAACCCCAAGTTGTTTATTATTAATATATATAACCTTATATAAGTCATTTTTTCAAACCTTAGATTTTTATGAATAAAATAAAAATTAATAATATAATATTTTTTCAAAAAACAATTTTACGTCAATTTTGACACTATTTTGTAATTGATTTTTTTGAAAATCATAACAGAAATATTAGTTCGAACAAAGTTAATTAAATTAGTAATAATATTTAATATTAATCTAAAAAATTATTTTAATACATAAAAAGTCTGAAATTACATTTATTTGGGTATTTATAACATCAATTATGTCAATATTTCATTAATAAGATAATTACAGCATCATCATTATGTCATACATAAATTAAATTATTTAATGTCTAAAAATAAAAAATAAAATACCATTATGTGGGAAATAGTTTTAGCTTTCTAATGAATATTTATAGTAAAATTTATATTATGTATAACCCTATATTAAAAAATATTTAGTTATTAAACTTTGATTTTAACTATTTTAACCCTTCTTTAAATAAATTAATAATAAATGTCCTAATCTAATCCATGTTGGCCTGAATGGTTATATTTTATTCCTAAGGTTGTTTTTGGTCAAATTAAACATATCCAATAGAATTAGGACATGTGTTACGGTAATAATAATATCATTTTTACCCTTAATTACCCTATTTACTTTTAACCGTGGTAAAAAAAGTAAAAAGTTACTATTCACCAAAAATTATTTTCATCTCATTGAACCACATTTTAGTTCTTGATATTAACTGTGTCTCTCGGATTTTCGAAATTCCACTCACAGAAGCGGTAAAATTATGTTTTATGTGAATTTGGAAATTCTCCTAGGAGGTGCGTAAAAGACGTTGAAAAGTTCAATAAACTTTTTATATATCTAACATTATTATAAAATGACTCCAATGAATTTAATTGAACTTATAGAGGTATTATGTAACAATTTTGACCTAAAATAAATTTAAATAAAATAAATAATTATTTAAATAAAAAGTCGGTTTTTAAATAGTAACCTAGTGTTTTCACTATTCATCAAAAATTTAAAGTTTTCAGAAAAATACCAAAATTTCACCCAAGGATAATTTCGAAATTCCAAATCCAAAAATTAAGTCCATTTTGAAAAATAAAATTTAAAAATTTTCAAAAAGAGGGTATTACTATTTATAACGGCTAGTTTTAATAATATTTTAATAGTATATCGTTGTTTAGTGAAACCTGATATTGCGTACAATGCAAGCTATCGAGAAAGGTTGAGATTGCGTGTAAAGAAAGCCAAGATAGTGTTGTGTGTAGTGAAAGATTCCATTGATGATTTATATAACATAAAAACAAAATATTTCTCATAAAATTATCGGGTGTTACATTCTACCCCCCTTAAAATGAATTTCGCCCTCGAAATTCATCACTTTGTAACAAATAGATGAGGATACCTCTCCCTCATCATACCCTCAAGCTCCGATGTAGCTTCTTCTAATTGGTGGTTCCTCCATAAAACTTTCACCAAGTGAGTGGTCTTGTTCCGTAGTACTTTTTCGCTATGATCGAGAATCTCTATCAGCTGTTCTTCATAAGAAATATCTTGTTCCAGCGGTACAACTTCTGAGCTGAGTACATGTGAAGGGTCAGGTATGTACTTTATCAGGAGAGATTCATGGAACACATCGTGAACTTGAGAGAGATTCGGTGGAAACGCCAATCGGTAAGCTACCATCCCAGAACGATCTGGTATTTCGAAAGGACCAATATACCTAGGGATCAGCTTTCCCTTCTTTCCAAATCTCATTACTCTCTTCCAAGGAGATATTCGTAAGAACACTTTATCACCCACTTCAAACTCTAGGTATTTTCGTCGGTTATTGGCATAACTTTTTTATCGACTCTGAACTTCTATTATGTGTTATTGAATAGATCTGACATTTTCTGACATCACATCAACAAGATCAGGTCCTAATAGCTTTCTTTCCCCAACTTCATCCCAACAAGTTAGAGTCCTGCATTTCTTTCCATAGAGAGATTCATAAGGATCCATATGAATACTGGAGTGAAAGATATTATTATAAGAAAATTCTACCAAAGATAGGTGTTGATCCCAACCACCTTTGAAATCCATAGAGCAAGATCTGAACATATCTTCTAGAGTTTGAATTGTTCTCTCAGACTGACCGTCTGTTTGAGGATGATAATCAATGCTGAAACTCAACTCTATATCTAGATTATGCTGAAGACTTCTCTAGAACTTCGAGGTAAATCTCAGATCCCGATCAGATATAATGGAATGTGGTACTCCATGCAATCTTAACACTTCATTTACATATATCCTGGCAAGCTGATCTAGAGAGAAATCCTCTCTAACAGCAATGAAGTGTGCATACTTTGTAAGACGATAAACTATAACCTAGAGAGCATTATTGCCTTTGGATTTTTTAGAAAGTCCGGTGACAAAGTCTATAGTGATGTTTTCCCATTTCCATTCAGGTATGGGTAATGGTTGTAACATCTCCTTAGACTTTTGTCTCTCAGCTTTAACTTGCTGACAAACCAAGCATCGAGAGACATATTCAGCCACATCTCTTTTCATGCCATCCCACCAGAAGTACTCTTTCAGGTCCCTATACATCTTCATGCTTCCAGGATGAATATAGAATGAAGAAATATGAGCCTCATCCAACAGCTCCTTCTTTAATTCTGGGAGGGGAGGAACACAAACCCGATTCCTGGTCATTATTATCCCATCACAATCAAGGTTGAATTCAAGAACATTTCTCACCTTCTTTTGTAACTCTACATCTTCTTTCTACGCCTCTTTAATCTTCACATGTATAGATGGTTGAACATTCATTTGATAAAAATATGATTTTTCCCCTTCCATTATAATTCCAAGATCCATCCTTTTAAAATCCATAAATATTGGATCTTTTGTGATCCTCATCATGGATAAACTAGCATGGTCTTGTCGACTTAATGCATCTTCCACCTTGTTTGCTTTCCCAGGGTGGTAATGAATTGAGCAGTTGTAATCCTTAATCAGCTCCAACCATCTTCTTTGGAGCATATTCAGCTCCTTTTGTGTGAAAATATACTTTAAAATTTTATGATCAGTATAAATATCACACCTTTCCCCATAAAGATAATGACTCCAAATATTTAATGCAAAGATTACCGCAGCTAACTCCAAATAATGATTTGGGTAACTTTGCTCATGGATTTTCTACTATTATGAGGTATAAGATATCACCATATCATTTTTCATAAGAACAAACCCCAGTCCCTTCTTGCATGCATCACTATAGATCACAAACCTTTCTCCACTGCTAGGTAGTGTGAGCATAGGTGCACTGGATAACCTTCTTTTTAGATCTTTGAAATTCTCTTCACATTCCTCTATCCAAACAAACTTAACTCCTTTCCGAGTCAAATTCATGAGTGGATTAGATAATCGTGAAAAATATTTCACAAAACGTTGATAATATCCATCCAAACCAAGAAAAATTCGGATCTCAGTTACTATTGTTGGTCTCAACCATCTTTCGATAACCCCTATTTTTGCTGGATCCATAGATATCCTCTCTTTTGAGATTATGTGACCCAAGAATGCAACTTTTTGAAGCCAAAATTTACACTTGGTAAATTTGGAATAAAGATTCTCCATTCTCAGGGTCTTCAATATAATTCTCAAGTGATCTTCATTTTCTTCCTTGCTCTTTGAATATACAAGAATATCATCTATAAAGACTACCACAAACTGATCAAGATAGTCTCTAAAGAATCTATTCATCAGATCCATGAAGATAGCAGGGGCATTAGTAAGACCAAATGGAATCACTATAAATTCATAGTGTCCATACCTTGTACAGAAAGTCGTCTTTGGAATATCCTCCCTTTTGACCCTTAATTGTTGATACCCTGAACGAAGATCAATCATGGAAAAGTATTGAGCTCCGTGTAGTTGGTCAAATAGGTCATCATTGCGTGGGAGAGGATATTTTTTCTTGATAGTGATCTTGTTATGTTCTCGATAATCAATGCAGAGTCTCATTGATCCATCTTTCTTCTTAACAAATATAACAAGTGCTCCCCAAGGTGATGCACTAGGGCGTATGAATACCTTATCAATATTCTCTTGGAGTTGCTTCTACAATTCCTTCAAATCAACTGGGGCCATTCTATAAGGTGTCTTTGAAATAGGTAAATCACCCGGTACGAGTTCTATTGAAAACTCAAATTCATGATTTGGTGGAAGACCCAGTAATTCCTCCAGAAAGATAGCATCAAACTCCCGTACAATGGGAATATTCTTAATCGTGAGTTTCTCCCCAACCATTTGAGATAAATAACCTTCATTTAGTGGAATCAAGACCCATAAGATGGAAGAAATTTCCCCTGGAAGGTTATGTTCATCCTTGCATCGATAGACGATCATAGATTGATTTGGAATATGAAATGTGACTTCCCTTGTTTGGCAATTGATATGAGCTCCATATAAAGAAAGCCAATCCATGCCAAGAATCACATCAAATTCCACTATAGGAAGGATCACAATATTTGCAAGAATCACTTTCCCACAAACTTCAATCAGAGAATAATTATAAACTTTTGATGCAACTGTTGTGCCATTAGGGGTTGTCACAGCCAACTCAACATCTAATTGTTGAGGTAATATCGCAATACCCTTAGAAAATTCTTCAGAAATAAAAGAGTGGTGGATCCAAAATCAAATAAAATAGTTGCTACTTTATAGTGGATGGTAAGTGTACATTTCACCACTTCGTTATCGTACTCCACATCGCTGATAGAAATTGCATGTGACTTTCCTTTGTCTTTAGCCTTAAGAGTTTTTTGACATCGATAATCATCATCAACCCTTGGATTTGGGCATTGATTGGCATAATGCCTCATCTCCTTGCACTTGAAACATTGAAATGTAGTAGGTTCATTCTGTGTATCCCTTCCTTTGTTTGCATCATTAGACATCTTCTTCCCATTATTTCGACATTCAATTCCCCGATGACCTTATTTTCCACACATATAACATTTTCTTGTCCCCTTAATACAATTTCCTCCATGTTTCTTTCCACACATTGAGCATAAAGGAAAACACATATTCTTTTCAGTGTGGTCTTTAGATTTTCCTTTGAATTCCATTTTCCTTTTCTTATCAAACCCATGTGACTGATGGGTTACACCAATCTCCATCTCAACCTTGAGAGAACATCGAACAATTTCCTCGTAGCTATTGAAGTCCCTTATGGATAATTCCCTTCGAAGACTTGGTTTTAAGACACTAAATAATCGATCGATCTTACTCTCAGGTTGGATAATAATTCCGGAAGTGTACCTTGAAAGTCTTGTAAAATTTGCTTCGTAGGTACCAACGAATTCATCATCCTTTTGCTTTAGTTCAAGAAACTCCTTTCCATCTTTGTTCGAAGAATACGGGGGAAATAGTAATTGAAAAATAAGTTCTTAAACTCATCCCATTCTATGGACTCAATTTCATCCCTTTTCCTCGTATTCTTAATAAGATACCACTATTGATCAGAATCACCTTCCAAACGATAAACTGATAAGATGAATTTATCATGTTTAGAACATTGAAGAACTGAAAATAACTTTTCAGTGGTACTGATCCATTGTTCAGCCACTAATGGATCTGAAGACCCGCTGAATGAAGGTGGACGCTGCCTAATGAAGGATTCAATAGAATGTTTCTCCCTCCTTTTCTTATTTGGAAGTCCTGCAGGATTCATATCTTGAGAAAAGTTGTGTGATCATGGCTACAATATTATTCATTCCAGCTCCCATAATGTTTGGTTGCTTAGGGGGACAATCATTTCATTGCCCATCGCATTCCGCATTAACATGGTTCCTTCAGGTTCTAGCCATTAACGAAAACCAAGAATAATAGTGTGAGCAACACTAATTAAAATAGGAAAAACACATAATCAAGAATAATATTTCACACTTAAGGTCTTATCATAGGTTGTTCATGGCCATTTCTAATACACTAAGATTGTGTTCTATGCTTAGACATATCATTATGTTTCTTACTAAGGCTTTCACATCCTAGTTTCCAAAGGTTGACTATACCTTTCCTCTGATACCAACTATAACGACACATAGTTTACATTCATTGTTAATAATTCAAAATTGAAGTACACTTATTACAACATATAACAAAAACCATGAAATGACCGTATAGGTATAGTGTCTTTAGAAACTGGGAAACATAAACAACTAGTTCTTAAAGAATCTAAATTGTCTCCCATTTATTTCATCATATCTAGAGTCCCTTTTGGAATATCCTACTTAATAACCTTCTTCCTGACCTTGGGAAAGAAAACATACAAAAGGGTGAGATCAAATTCTCCGTAAGGGTAAACTAATGAAATATCAATCACATCATATTCATAAGAACATATCATTTTGGAAATCTTAACCTGCAAAAGAGATCATAATTTCATAAAATAGGATAAATCATAGTAGTGAGATGCAATCCCAATAATCATAACTTAAAACATGAAACTTTGTGGCATACACACATAATCATAGAGAATCATTTCTTAGTAGTCAAGACTCATTTCCAAAACTATCTTAGCAGACAAAGTCCATTTCTGAACCGAGTTCAGTCCTCGTTTCAGTCCTGTTTCACTGAACCGGATTAACCTTCCATTCCATCCATGTCTATCTCATGAGATATAAATCATTACCCAACGCATTGGAGGGAGATATAGGTCCCACCCATCTCATAATGATACCATTCTTATGTGTGCCACAAAATCATAAATCATACATCATTGCATAACCCATGTAATAAAAATGTGATTCTTAAACATGGTGACACCATAAAACAATTCATATAAGATAAAGGAATTCATAAAAATAATTCCATCACAACATAATCAAATAAATTTAATAATAGGGATAGAAACAGAACCCTATAATATCTTATATGGAAAATAATTTTGATAAAGCATTTGAACTCCATTCTTGAGGAAAATATCCTTTCTACTTCAAAAACATTTTCCTTTCTTAACATGTCATACAATTTTAAACTAAAACAAGTTGATTAAAAATAAACTTGAAAACTTGTACAGGAATCTTCTTGGAAATAATGTTTTCAAAATCCATTCATTCTGTATAAGTTAAAAAAACATTCTTCTCATACTTTTGTCGGAAAAGTAAAAAAGTACCTCATACGAAAAACGACAAAAGATTCCTTTCATATCTTTTACTAAAAACTCACCTAAGGGTAAAATTTGATTTAAAAAATTGTAGGTGTATGGAAATAATATTTCATATTGAGGAAACATGTATGTGGATGATAAAATACACCCCATTAAATACCAAAGTATAAACAATCTCGGATAAAAATGAGATTGTGATATTTTCCCTTACCTTAGTTCTGATTTTCTTCGTAAGTGTCTGAACCTCCTGTATAATGATTTAAATAATGTCGTTGACTTATTCAAGAATCATAAATATTTTTTTTATATCATATATGGTCATATTATTAGCTTCTTATTATTAATATTTCATTGCTACTTGTTATTCGGGTGTTTATTACTTTTTGTTCTTATCCGTGTTTTGTTGAATAAATTCGTATTCTTCTTTTTAGGTTATAGATTCCTCATTTACAGAATGGTATTAGTGTAATATATATCATATTTATTAATTCAATTCATTTATATAATCATTATGCAATGAAGATCATGTAGAACGAGTCGCATCACATCGTGGAGACGGTATTCCGTACGTACGCACGAGCGATGATATCGTTCCCATGATCGTGGAATTGTATTGGAGTGTATGTATACTATTTCCAAATAAATATAACTTTACAATAATCATATATAGTTATTATTTACACCATTATACCCATCCAAGTAAGGTGGTGGTGGAAAATATATTACACCACGGTGTGGAGACGGTATTCTGTACGTACGCACGCGCGGTGATTTCATTTTCCGTAGGATGGATAGATGGTGAAATAGGGTTGTTTCATACTTATTATAACATATCAGTATATGACTGAAACTGATGTTATTACTTCATAATGAAACAAATAAATAAGAATAAGTGGAAGAAGAAATAAAGTTGAAAGAATCGGTAACGGACATTACCTGTTCTTTGAAGCGCCTCTTTGAGACCTCCTTTTAGGGCACTAAAATTGGTCTTTGAAGAATACCAGGACCTATATGATGTTTCTAGATAAGGGGAGAAGAGAAATTGTATGTTTTTGGCCGAGCTTGAAGGCACAAAGTGGTGTGAGGAAGAGAGGGAGGAGGTGCCCTTTTATAAGAGAGGAGAGGGGCACCTTTGGAAAAACTAAAAATATTATTTTATTATAAAGTCATATTCGGGTTTTAATAGCTCCAAATTGATTTATTTAGAAGCTAAGGTGGGGATGGGTCGAAATACTCTCATAAAATAGAATTTAGACAAGTTTATATTTCTATTTTAACCTTATCATTTAGATTTAACATTAAGTTATATAATTTAACTTTTACCGTGTCTTCTTGTTTTCTTACACTATAAGGTTAATAAACATACTATAACAAGCCAAAAGAACCCCAAGTTGTTTATTATTAATATATATAACATTATCTAAGTCATTTGTCTGAACCGTAGATTTTTAGGAATAAAATAACAATTAATAATATAATATTTGTTTTAAAAACTATTTTATGTCAATTTCGACACTATTTGGTAATTGATTTTTGTGAAAATCATAACAGAAATATTAGTTCGCAAAAAGTAAATTAAATCAGTACTAGTATGTAATATTGACCTAGAAATTTTTTTGAATTCATAAAAAGTCTCAAATTACATTAATTTGGGTATTTATAACATCAATTATGTCAATATTTCATGAATAAGGTAATTACTACATCATAATTGTGTCAAACATAAATTAAATTATTTAATTTCTAAAAAATAAAAATAAAATACCATTATGTAGGAAATATTTTTATCTTTATAATTAATATTTATAGTCGAATTTATCTTATCTATAACCCTATATTATAAATGCTCTAGTTATTAAACATTGATTTTAACTATTTTAACCCTTCTTTAAATAAATTAATAATAAATGTACTAAACTAATCCATGTGGGCCTAAATGGTCATATTTTATTCCTAAGGTTGTTTTTTGTCGAATTAAACTTATCCAATACAATTAGGACATGTTTTAGGGTAATAATAATATCACTTTTACCCTTAATTACCCTATTTACTTTTAACCGTGGTAAAAAAAAGTAAAAAGTTACTATTCACCAAAAATTATTTTCATCTCATTGAACCACATTTTAGTCCTTGATATTAACCTTGTCTCTCAGATTTTTAAAATTCCACTCACAAAAGTGGTAAAATTATGTTTTATGTGAATTTGGAAATTCTCCTAGGAGGTGGGTAAAAGACGGCGAAAAGTTCAATAAAATTTTTATATATCTAAAATTATTATAAAATGACTCCAATGAATTGAATTGAACTTATATTGGTATTATGTATCAATTTTTACCAAAAATAAATTTAAATAAATAAATAATTATTTGAATAAAAAGTCAGTTTTTAAATAGTAACCCGGTGTTTTCACTATTCATCAAAAATTGAATGTTTTCAGAAAAATACCAAAATTTCACCCTAGGCTAATTTCGATATACCAAATCCAAAAATGAAGTCCATTTTGAAAAAAAAATTAAAAATTTCAAAAACTGGGTATTACTATTCATAACGGCTAGTTTTAATAATATTTTAATAGTAAATCGTTGTTTAGTGAAACTTGGTATTGCGTACGACGCAAGCTATCGAGGAAGTTCACGCTTGCGTGTAAAGCAATCCAAGATAGTGTTGGGTGTAGTGAAAGATTCCTTTGATTATTTATATAACATAAAAACAAAATATTTCTCATAGAAGTCTCGGGTGTTACAGTTCTCATGTTCTTCTGAATCAACTGAACCTTTTCTATCATCTCTTTTACCAATTCTGGTCCCATCAGTTTCCTTTCACCTACTTCATCCTAAAAAACTGGATTTCGAAACCAATTCCAATATAATGCCTCAATTGGAGCCATCTGTATACTGGAATGAAAATTGTTATTATATGAAAATTCAACCAAAGAAAGATGTTGGTCCCAACTTCCCTAGTAATTCAGTGAACAAACACGTAGCATATCCTCCAGGGTCTGAATTTTTCTTTCTAACTGCACATCTGATTGAGGATAAAAAGCTATACTAAAATTTAATTCAATACCCAATGACTTCTGAAGGCCTTTCAAAAAGTTAGATGTAAACCTGGGATCACGATCAGATACAATGCAGAGGGTAACTCCATGCAACCTGACTATTTCTTTAACATACAACTGAGAAAGATGATCAATAGATAATGTATCTCAAATAGGAACAAAATGAGCAGATTTAGCCAATCGATCAAAAATATCCCATATTGCATTATTACCTCGAGATGACTACGGTAATCCCACAATGAAGCCCATGGATATACTTTCCCATTTCTACTCTGGCACTGGTAAAGACTGAAGCATCCCTTTCGGTAACTGTCACTCTGCTTTAACCTGCTGACAAGTCAAACACTTCATAGTAAAATCAACAATATATATTTTCATTCCATCCCACCAATAATACTTCCGAAGATCTCTAAACATCTTAGTACTGCTAGGATGAACAGAAAATTGAAAACTATGAGCTTCACATTACAACTCATTCTTCAGCTGTGAATTAAAAGGCACACATAATATTTTCCCAAACCTCAAAACACAAACATTATCAACATTAAAATCAGGAAACTTACCCTTATGAACCAACTCTACTTTTTTCTGGAACTCATTATATTTCTTCTGCGCTTGCTTAATTCTGTCTGATAGAGATGATCTCACTCACACATGAAACAAAAAAGAAGAATTTTCTGCACCAATAATTTATATTCCAAAGTTCATCAAATCAAAATCCAAAGGATCTCGTTCCAAATTTAGCATGGTTAATGAAGCATTAATTTTTTGACTCAAAGCATTAGCCACTTTATTTGCTTTTCCTAGATGGTAAAGGATCATGATATCATAATCGTTGATTAATTCTATCCAACTCCTCTGTCTCATGTTCAATTATTTTTGAGTGAATATATACTTTAAAGTTTTGTGGTTAGTATATATTTCACATTTTACTCCATAAAAATGATTTCTCCAAATTTTTAAAGAAAAAAATATCAGCTAATTTCAAATCATGAGTAGGGTAATTTATCTAATGAGGTTTCAACTGATGTGATGCATAAGAAATTACCTGATCATTTTGCATAAGGACACAACCAAGTCATATCAGTGAAGCATCATTGTAGATAAAAACCTCACAATTTCTGGAAGGTAGTGAAAATAGGAGCATTCACCAATCTTCTTTTCAATTCCTGAAAACAATCATCACATTCTCTTGACCAAATAAACCAAACACCTTTTCGAGTCAACTTAGTTAATAGGATAGATAACCACGCAAAATTTTCAAAAAACCTCAGGTAATAACCTGGAAAACTAAGAAAACTACATTTCTGGGTTATATTTTTGGGTCTTAGGCATTCATCAACAACTTTTGTTTTAGTGGGATCAATAGTTATTCCATTTTATGAAACAATGTGACAAATGAAAGAAATTTTTTGTAACCAAAACTCACAATTTCTAAATTTCCTATATAGTTTCTTTTCTTTTAAGGTTTGAAAGACAACCCCTAAATGAGTATCATGCTTCTCTTTACTTTTAGAAAAAACCAAAATATCATCAATGAATAGAATCAAAAACTTATCCAAGAACTCACGGAAAATTCTATTCATAAGATCCATTAATACAACAGGTGCATTGGTTAACCCAAAAGGCATAACTACACATTCATAATGGTCATATCTAGTATGAAACTCGGTCTTCAGAATATCTACATCCTTTACTTAAAACTGATGGTACCCCGACCTCATGTCAATCTTCAAAAAATATTGAGCTCTCTAGAGCTGATCAAAAAAATCATTGATATGAGGAAAACGATACTTGTTCTTAACAGTGATGGTATTCAATACTCCATAATCAATGCAAAGTCTCATTGAACCATCATTATTTTTACCAAACAAGACAGAAGTACCCCATGGTGATGTTCTAGGTCGAATGAAACTTTTATCTAATAACTCCTAAAATTTATTCTTTAACTCTAAAAGTTCAATTTGAGCGATTCGATAAGGGGGTTTTAAAATTGTCTTAGCATGAGGAACTAAGTCAAAAATAAATTCAACATTCCAATCAGGTATAATACTAGGCAACTCATCAGTAAAATCATCAAGATACTCATTCACCACTCACACATCATTAATCTGAATAGTACATTTATTTTCAAAAAATATGTGCAATGTAACATTCATTTCCATCTTTTACTAGTTTCTCAGCTTCCTGATATTTTATCCTAAGAAAGGGTTCATTCTTGTACACAAACTGAAAATAATTCTGAAACAAAAAATATTTAACTTTGCAGTCAATCTTATCATGATAAACTGAAATCCAATCCATATGAAAAATAACATCAAACTCTACTAGAGGAAAAACAATAAGGTTTTCAGGTAGATTCCTTCCACACACAAGGACAAAAAGGTTCTTATAATTTCTTTTTGTCTCAGCATTTCCTCTAGGTGTTTTTACCATATGTTCAGGACTCATATCTTGAGATTGAATTCAAAAATTTACTAGAAAACTTATCAGAAATGAAGGAATATGTATACCATGAATCAAACAACACATTGGAATAATATGAACAAACACACGGTGTACCTGATACTACTTCATTCGATGGACCAACATCTACTGAAGTAGTTTCAAAGGATTTCACCACCCCTTTTTTCTTTTATTTTGGATTCTTTCCCTCAGTTGAGTTATTCATTGGAAACTCATTTGCATAATGACCCATTTAATTTCACTTAAAACATCTAATCATTGGCTTTTCATTACCTACTTGATCATCTTCCTTACAATTACGAGCTATATTACCAGACTTACCACACCAGAAGCACTTTCCAGACATTGATAAACATTCTCTAGGATACTTTTTACCACACTTATCACAAGATGGATATTTAATTTTCTTACCTTTAGGCTTCTTTGATGAATTCTTTCCCTTTTCCATCCAAATGGACCTCTTATTCTGTTTTCTGTCAATGAACACCTGACCATTGGAAAATCCATTTCCTCCTCTGCACAATGAACATGTTTTTTATAAATTTTGAACTCATGATAATCAAAATCCCTTCGATACTTTGGCTTCAATCCAGAGTAAAAAATGGATGATTTTTTAATCAAGATCTTGCATGAAATTTGAAGCATACCTTGCTAGCTAAGTAAATGTTTCGTCATAAGCAGCCATTGAGTCATCATCCTGCCTCGATTATAGGAATTTTTTTCTATCCTAAGATGAACCACCTTAGGAAAATATTTCTTAAGAAACATACCTTTTAATTCAACACAATAAAGAACATCAATCTTCTCACTATCCTGGATATTTTTCACCATTGACCACCACTGATCAGCTTTGCCTTCAAAATGGAAAATAGTAAAACTAAACTTTTGATGTTCTGAACACCCCATGACATCAAAAAAATTATCAAGAGCTTTAATCCACCCTTATACAAGCATAGGTTTAGATGATAAACTGAATAATGGGGGATGTTGCCTCATTAAATGCTCAACTACTGACATGTTCCTCTATGGTTTATTTGGCTGATCTCATTCATGGATACCACCAACATTAGTAGCCTGAGTCAATTGTGACATCACAGCAATAAACTATTCAGTTCTGAATCCAACAATCTAGGGTTGCTGATGTGGAAGTTATTCTTCCTCTTGATGTCATCGCTACATAGATACCTTGTTTCCTCTAGGTAAAACCATTATAAATATAGAAATATCTTAGGTGAAGCAACATGGTAAACTGTAAATGCAATATCATTTAAATCTTATCATAAATTTATTTATGGATATTAATTTAACAATACCCAAACTCCTAATGTTTTCTAATTAGACCTTCGATACCAACTATAAGAACCCAACATTAAACATTACATAATATTGATTTAAATGAATAATTCACATTGAGGATCTTTTTAGGTTTAGAGTTTTAGATAATTAGGCCATAACTATTAAATTACATCCAAAAAATACAAAGTCAACACTTCTACTCAATTTCATTTTTTTTCAAAAAACAAAAACTCTTTAAAAAAAGTGTCATTTATAGTTCCACATTTTAGATAGCATGAATTTTCCTTGATCACGTCCTTGACCATATTCATCTTTAAGTCCTATGAAAAACATTTCAAAACTCAGGAATAGAATAAAATACTCAGTAAGGGTTACAAAATAAAGAATGAAATCATTAGTGCATCAATACATACAAAACATAAACTCTTTTACATACCTTATGAAAACATAAGATTTATGAACAACACATTGTAATCACAAATCATTAAGGTAAATTGTGGCATCCATAGAATACTTACGTTGTAGATTTTCTAGCTATGTAGGGAGACACATTTGGAATAGCCATCACAGTATATTCCCTAAATCTCTTAGGAGAAACATTCACGTTTACCTCCGTCATGGAACCCAATGAATTGGAGAGATATCTCAGGCTCACCCACCCTAGGTTTATCACAGAATGACCAGTATACATAAACAATGCCCAAAGACCATAATATAATCATAAACATAAAGGGAAGATAGCATTCCCAAATTGAAATCACAATATATCTTTTCAAGATATTGAACAAGATATTGAAATAATAAATCCAAAAACCATTTTCAGTACCAAAATACATTAAAGTATATATGGTATTTATTTTTATTTTAAAAATTTTACGGCTTTTTAAGGAATCCAAAGATCAAATAATACTCCCGGTGGCAAAAAGGTCATTGTCACCGCTAACTTTAAAAATAAACATTTTTTTTGTTTAGTAAAACACCTCATAGAAAAAGATTCCACTTGAATGAAATGAAAATTCAAAGGTTTTTATACACTATATAAAATAAAGTCATGTATAAAACAAAATATTCCTCAATGAAAGGAGATTGAGACAAAGTCCCTTACCTAGTGACTGACTTGACCTGTTTGTCCTTTAATCTCCTGCATAATAAACTAAAATTAATTTATATATGATTACGAACTTTTTTCAAGTTTATTTTTCCTTTTATATCACTTATTACCATTTTTTAAACATTATGAAATCATTTAAGTTAATAATGGTCATTTTGTCGATATTTGGTACTTGAGTAAAAAATGAACACCTTATATTTACATGTTTTCCATGTGGTCAATAGTCCATTATCTACAGAATGATATTAATTATTTAGATATCATATATATCATATATATACAGTATATATATTTATTTATAATATTACATATCATTTGGAGATAAGAAATGAAATGCACCGTTCATGGAGACAGTTAGCCGTACGTACGCATGAACGCTACATTCATTTCTATTTCATATTTTAATGGAATGAAAACATAATGATACATAGGAATATTATAATTCCAGTATAATATAATATATAATATAATTAAATACATCTTTTATATATCCCACATATGGCATTAAGGAGTCATATCACTTTGAGGGGGCAGTAGTCTGCACTTCCTCAAATAAAATTATCATGTTTACCCATTATGGAAATCATGTAGGTAGGCTATAAAAGTAAAACAAAGAAAACATAAAGAAAACATAAACATAATATATATCATATATAAATATATTTCAATCTTAATGGCCACCATGAGAGACAGTAGGACATAATCTAACAATAATCGTTTCGTGAGGTGTTAGTTTGCCATCCACAGAAATAGTATGTTCTTCCCCCATTAGATGGAGGTGTGTATAAGTGTAGTTCGAATCCTTCTCATAAAAATATTCTAGTATATCGAAGATACTATATTTGTTATTAAATAAAGTAATAATAATATTATAGGGGTTGGAGAAGTAAAATAAAATAAAATAAGTTAAGATAAACTATTACCTTTAATTTGGGTAACTCCCTTTGGTTTGAACCAAAATGACTTCTTGAAGTGACTTATGCCTAAGGAAAGGCTTCTAAGTGGAAGATAAGTATCTTTATAGATTATTAGGGCAGGTTTTTTATGATCCAAGGGGCTTTATAGGTGTGTGTAATGAGTTAAAAGTGCGGGATTTTTATAAGGGGAGGAGGGGATCTTTAGGAAAGTTTGAAACAATTATTTTATTATAAACTTATCTTCAGTTTCAAAAGGTCAAAAAATCATAAAGTACAAGATAAGATGACTCATGGTGGAAATAGAATCAAAAAATAAGAATTGTACAGGTTTTGAATATTATTTTAATACTTATAATCTTATTTATTTAAATCATTTATTAATGAGGTAAATACTGTATCATTATTGTGTCACAAATAATTTAAGTTATTTGATGTCTCAATATTATAAAACAAATACCATGATGTAGGAAATATTTTTATCTTTACAATTAATATTTATATTCAAAAATATGTCTTATGTAACCCCATTTAAAAATTAATTTACAAAAAGATATTTGTTTAGGTCATTTTTGCCTTTACTTTAAGTTAATTAAAATCAAGTGTCATTATCACTCCCATGTGGCCCCATGGGGACCCAAAATCGACCCAAGGATGCTCATGGTTGGATTTTTATCTGATAATAGGATTAGGACACCTGTTAGAGTAATTTTATATTATTATTTTAATATTTTTTACCCTTATTTACTAGATTTACCCATTAACCATGGTAAATAAAATATTTACTGAAGTAAATAAACCTAATGTCTAAAAATTAAATTTACCTATTTACACAATTTTTACCTCCTGATTAAAAATATGGAATCCATTTTCCCATATTATAATCACATAAGTATCAGAAATTAATTTAAAATTAATTCACATTGTCAAAATAAAAGGTGTGTTTTTAAGAAATAATAACATTCAAAATATTGACACTTGTTTATGTCCAATTTCAAAGTGAAATTAATTACAATAACAAAAATTTGATAAAATGGTAAAAATATAATCTAATTAAACATTAAAACCAATTAAAAATATAATCTAACTAGATAAATAAATGAGATTAAAAGACCATTTTTAATTAAAATACAGTATTTTTCACTTTTCATTAAAATTTGAATTTTATCCGGAAAATACAAAAAATTTACCCAAAGTAAATTTTGATTCCCTGATTTTAAATAAGAATTTTATTTTCTAAAATAGAACATATAAACCTGACCTAAACTATATTTAAATAGGGTTCTCCGTTAAAAGGTGGTAAATCAACCTTTTAAATAATATTAGAGTATTTATGCTTAAAATTAGATTAAATTACATTTTAAGACTCTATAATTTATTCGATAAATGTAAAAACATTTAACAAACATGAATATTCATATTGTAATTTGGTCAGTTCATTCCCTCTAATACAAAGGCTTGGCGTTAACTACCATTTAAAATAATAATATTATATTATTATTGTGCAACGTAAGATTTCAAAGAAACTCGTTGTTGCGTATCGTGTACGCCATCGAACATAGAAACCACTTTAAATTAAAATTAATATTTAATTCACAAAATTTTAATTAAAAAAATTATTATTTCTTTATTTACGTGGGATGTTACACATTCATTGGAGTATAGAGTAAGAGTGGTATTATATAAGTTCATTGTAGTGTGAATGTTATACTCTCTATGCACATTGAAGAGGTTTAGTTCTTTAACAACATAAAAGAGTCCCTAGTATATCTTGGATGAGGTAAAATTTAGTATGCGGAGATATAATGGCAGTGGTGACTAGGTGAATTATAAGAAAACTCTTATGAAAGGAGGATGGGTCACTTTTGATCAATAAAATTTATACTGAGGTAAGAGAGACTATTAAATATTTTTAATCATTCTCAAGATTAATTTAATAAATTTGTAGTATCATTTCCCGATGTATTCAGGCGAATGACCGATCCATGTAAGCCTTTGTGTTTTTCATTAACTTTCAATTTCTTGATTGATAGTTTTTATGATATTATTTCATGTTGTTTTTTGGAGTTTTTATTTTGTGGTGTTGTTATTTGGTTGTGCCTGGATTTCATGTTCGGAACATCATACATGGGGTTTATTCCTGATCTCTTTGCTTCGTCACATGAGGTTTTAGTGGATTATCTTCTTGTGGTTTAATTTTAAAGAGGTTTTGGACCCAACAAGTGGTATCAAAGACCATGGTTGTAGTTATTCTTGATGATAAGGCATTGGTGAAGTTGTTTTAGTAATCATTTTTATAGAAATATAACTCCATTTTCCTTATAGAAGAATTTTAGTAAGCAGTTTTTGATCTCTTGTTCTACGTTAGTATAAAGTAGTGGGTTTTAACAATTTATGACCAGATGTAATTAGAACATAGTAAGTTCAAGATATAAAAGTTCAAAAGGGAAAATTTTGGGTTTTGGAAAATATAGATAAAGTATTTTCTTCTATATAAAGATCTTTATATTTCACTGATTAGGGAAAATCTAGAAGTGATGAAAACAGAATAATGGGAGAGGATGAATAATAAATAACTTGTGATGACATGTATGTCACTTTCCTAGAATGTGTCATTGAACATTAATGACATGAAGACTATGTTGGAAATCATGAAGACCTTAACTAACAGGTATAAGAAGCCCATCAAAATAAACATGGAATTATTTCTAAGAAAACTATTCAAAATTTTAATGTTGGAAGGATGGTCAGTAGTCAATCATTTGAATGAGTTCAATGTAATTCTATGTCCTATAGAATCTATAAAGTTAGCCTTCAGAGATTATTTTTGGATTTTATTCTTCCTTTATCACTTTTTAAGTCATAATATGTGATGTTGATTATTTTGAGTAATTCCATCAGAAAGAAAAAATTAAAATTAAAGGATACTTGTAGATAATCCTAAATTAATAAATTAATCAGAATTAAATTTTTCTATCTAAGGTTAATTATTATAGTTAAAAAGTAATTACAAATACTTTTATATAGGAAATTCATCATAAAGGTAAATATTGGATGAGACAAATTAGATGTATCTAAGTGGAAATTACCTCCTATATTGTTGTTACGGGAAGAAATTAAACCTTAAAAGGGATTTCACTGATTGGAGGGAGAACTTAAAAAGATGCTCTTCATGAACTGTGATTAAAAAACATGTTCTAGAAGTAATTAGTGGTTTAATCCTAAGTGTTTCTAGCTTACTTGAGTCTTGGGTGATAGAAATTAGAGTTTCATCCAATTCATCTTCTGAGAGGTTTATTATGAAGAAGTAAATATCTGAATAATATGGAAGAGTTTATCTGGTGTATGAGATATATCTTTAGATTGTTGAAATCAGAGATGTATTCTTCTGTACATGGAAAGAAATATTTCTTAACTTTTAAACCATGTGGAATATACTTACATTAAGAAATAAATTATTATGTTTTGGAGTACAAGATTACTGAAGTTTCTTTAAAATTTTCATATATAGAATATGAAATATATCATGTGGATCTATGGTGAGGGAAATAGAGTAATGGATGGGACCCTATATCCTATAAGTTCATTGGAAAGAGCAAAGTATGAAAAAGAAGTTACTTCTTCTAAACTCTTTAAAGACCATCTTAGTCACCTCAGTGTGAATGGATTGAATAGTCTAGCTACCATGGGATTGTTGAATATAAAAATAACAAAGTATATAATTTGTGAGGATTTCATATTTTGAAAGTAGTGTTGGTTTTCCTACTAAACAAAATGGAAAATTATAAAGTACAAAAAGTTGGGGGTTGTTTGCATAAATGTCTAGGGTCTAGATATGATTCATTCACATAGAGGTTCATTTTTTTCTTCTAAATATATTTTTTGAATGATAAAAAACAATCAGTTATGTTTCTAAAATTTTCATTTAAGTGATTTTTTAATGATTATTATGAATACCATGTGATGGAATTCAATCACATCATTAAGATATTTTGAAGTCTGGTTAACTTCTTCGTCTAATCTCATATCTTCTTTATATACATCAGAATTATATAATGAGAATATCTGAAGGCCTTTAAAGTAAGTAGAAGAGTATCTATTTATATATGGGTAGTAGGAGGCTGCATCGGATAAGAGATTCCATGTGTAAAGAACCCCTGGTGAGAAGAAGACCCATAGACCAGTTTGTGCTAAAGCCAAAGGCACTCAGAGCTCTAGGTGACCCAATAACAAGATAGTGGAGAAAAAATGCTAATCAGTGGTGGATTTCTAGGATCAGTGGTCTCTAGGTAGTCTACTAGTTACCCGGTGGAGGGTATGGGGTATTCAGTATCGCCGAGATAGAAACTTCGAGCCATCATTTTAGGATGGTTAAAATTCTCTAAAAATGCTCTTCCATGACTTAATTTTCTTTTATTGAACTCTATAAGGTTCTTAAATTATTTTAAGGCTATAAATATACTACTCAGGAACCATGGAAACTTACCATCCTACCTTCTCAACAATTCTCTAACATCTATGTGCTCAATCGAAAAATTTCTCCCTAGTGATCTTACATCAAAATTGATCTCTTTATCTAATATAGAGTGTTATCCTATTATAATATTCTTATCATTTTCCACCATCTATACCATTCTCTCATAGTGTTTCTAATTATTCTTTTGAGAGAATCAATATCATGCTATAACATGATTGCTTATAGAAATCCTCTCTTCTTCCTCTTTCTTTTATTATCGGTACACACTATGTTTAAAGTGAGAGACTCAAGTTTTCTTGACATAACCATTAAATTTAAAGGAGATATTTCTCTTTAATGTATCTAAATATACATATTAAAAATATTGGGTCTATTTTAATTTAGTTTCATTTCTAAAAGCTATAAATTAAATGGTGTTTTAGTATCTTGACAACATTTAAATCTAAGGGACTAATACATTAAATCATCAATCTATTCAGGTGGCAGACATAGGGGCTCTTCTTGAGTTGTTACCAAACATCTTGGCCAAACATTGTACCTTATTTATATTCTGTATCTTAAGTTATTTATCATTTTCATTCATTTAATTAATCATTTGTTTAATCTATCAATACACTCAATCATTTATTTTATGAACCAATGTTTCATTTATTATTTCACTTCTATAATTGTATAGTTATATTATTGGTCTTTTGACATTTTATTTTTTATTTCATTTTTTCTCTTTAAAGTCTTCATATGTTTTTTATTATATTCAATATTTCATAAAAAAATATCTTCAGTCATTCTAACCTATATTTTTTATCACTTGGGTCTTGAATTATTTTTTATTTACTTTTCTAAATCATTCAAATTGTAATTTTTTTCAAAAAAATTACTCAATTTTTTCAATTAATGTTATTTTTCTAAAAAAATAAAATATCCATGGTGCTCCCAAAGGACACTCTATGTTTCGTGATCCATTTTTTACTATAATAATGATATTTATCACATCATTTTAAAGTCTATTTTTTAGAATTATTGGTTATCCCTTATAAGAGATAGTTATAAATTGTTATATTCCTACTAATGAAAAAGAAAATAAATTGACTCTTGATGATATTCCTACATTTAAATTATATAGAAAGGCAATGAATGTCTTGTATTTTGTTTTTGAAAACAATTAATTTAAATTAATCTCTATATGAAAAAAGGCTCATGAAATATATAAAATCATAGAACTAACTCATGAAGGAACAAAAAAATTTGAATATACTAGATTTAATATGTTTAAAAAAGAATTTGAGAGTTTCAATATGTATTTTAACAAGTTTATCACTAAAATGTTTACATGATTAATTTATATTTGTATTGTTCAAAATGATCTTTGACATTTTATTTATATAGATACATTAGTCATGAAAAACATTGGGTTTTACTAGGAAATTGGGTACCCAAATTCACCACAATCCATGAAAATAAAGACATAAAGAACATGGTGGTTAAGGATCTCATCGGATCAATCATGAAATATGAGATAAATATGAGAATAAAGTATTAAAAGGATCCAAAGGAGGTAAAAGAAATAAAAAAATCAATTTATTTCAAGGAAGTAAACAATGAAACATATGAAAATGAAGTCAAGACTACTAATATTTCCAATATCATGAACATATACATAAAAACAAGCGATCTTCTTAATTATTCAAAAAGTAAAATCAAGAAATCGAAGTTAATTTCATCAGTTAAAAACATAAAGGTCACATCATGATGGATCATTCCTTGATCTAAAAGAAGATTAAAATTAATAAAGATCTAAATGTCTCAACTTGGTGTGATATTTAAGATTCAATTTCAATATATGAATCATGTGATAAAATTCTTAATTACCTCATAGCTAATATCAAGTTATGTAATGAATTAAATTTTTCATGTTATAGTTATAAATAATATACCTATTCAACCTATTATTTAATTTTTTAGGATCCTCTTCATGCCAAAGATCATCCTCAAAATTGTTTCAGAACTTGTCTCAAAATTTAAAAATCATCAAAATAATTAAAATCTAGTAGTTTTTGAAAAATATCAACTTTTAAAATAAAAATATCCTATGGCCTTAAAACTAAAATAATATACTAATGTTGAGAATTGGGAATCTCTAATTAAAGATCTTAAAAACAGTATTTCTCATCTCACTTAATGTAAATAAATATTGAATTAACACCCTGACCCTAGTTACCAAGAGTCAATGTATTATTACTTAACATTGGTATGATCATAAGGGATCAAATCCCAAAAGACCGGTCATTTTAGTAGACTTGGAAGTTCTAGATACATACATAAGTTTTACATTAAATCATGATATAAAAACAATAACAACATTTTCTTCCCCTTTGAACACACTTATATCCCTTATCATATCCCTGCTGGTCAACTATAAAATACTTCTTCACATCCTAGGAAAAATAAAACATAGAAAACTGTGATCTCAGATGCTCAGTAAGGATAACTATATAGTGGAAACATTCATAAAATAGAATAAACATTTAAGGCAATTTATAAGACTAAAACATACGCCATTTAAACTTAAAATTCAGCATAATATGGAAAATATAAATCAAATAATTCCATTTACTTATTCACATAGATATTCTTCTAGTTGAATAATCCCATGCAATATAAATAGACAATTTAATAATGATGGAATGCATAATTCCAGACTTCATAACCACATAGTCAAGGCCTCGTGCCAAGACTAAAAGTAAGATTTTTTCAAGGCCTTGTGCCAAGTCACCAGTTTGTCTCATGATACCTACCGATGCATCATTGAGCTATATCGAGCTCCACCTATCACTTACTATGTCTAGTTCATTCCTCATATGAAAAGGATGAATCATAACATAAACATTTGAATTAAAACTATCATACAAAATGTAAATACATTAACCATAAACAATGAATGGTATAAAAATAACATTTCCACATTCAAACATATAACAGAACCATCAATAAAATATGGAAGATTGTATCATAATAAATCAACTTCAAAAAAGTTTAAAATCCGTCAAAGGATGTTGACATAGATGAAATCAAAACTATTTGAGAGAAATATATCTTTCTATTTTGAAATTATTTAAAAGTTACTTAATTATAAAATAAAAAATTTATTTTGAAAATATTTTAATAAGCTCGTAAGTGAATATTTGAAGGTATTATAATCGTGGAAAATAACCGCACTCTCCGTATAAGTTAAAAAAACATTCTTTCCATAATTTTGTTGAAAAGGTTATAAAGGACCTTGTTTGGAAAATAACCAAAGAATTCCTTTATAAAAATTTTATAAAAATTTAAACAAGGGTATAAATGAATTTAAACCATAGCCTAGGAAGTAGTAAAAATGTTTTAAAATATATTTTTAAGAAACACGAATGTGGATGATAAAAAGGTCCTAGTAGATACTAGCGTATAAAAAACCTCAGATAATTAAGAGATTGTAGAATTAACACTTACCATTTACGTTTCATTTATTGAGGGTACATTAACCTCATGTACAGTAGTTAAATCATTTTTATTAAATTAAACAATAACTAAATACATAAATATGATATCATATATGATCATCTAATATTGCTTTGTTAATAATATTTCAGTAGTATCGTCATTTTGGGCGTTAACTGATTCGTTTTCATTTATATGTTTTCTTTAGTAAGTCATTTTATTTATGGATAAGATTTATTTTATTCATATCCATAATGATATTAAGTTATTAAAAATTATTTTCTAATCATAAAATTATATTTATTCTTGAATGGTTACGATGGGGGACGAATCTCATCACGTTCGTGGAGAAGGTAATCTGTACGTACGCACGAGCGAAAATATCATTCTATTAATGGTGAAATCGTATTTAATTGGAAGTTATATTATATATAAAGAATCATTAACGTGTTATATTTATTATTTACATCATTTATACTCATTATTATACCCATCCAATTAATGATCTATTTGAATAACAAACTACACTACGACGTGGAGATGGTAAGCCGTACCTATGCACGTATGGTGACATTTCATTCATAGGATGGATAGAATAATGAATATGGTTGTTCCATATTTATAATAAAATCACAATATGTATAAGGTAATGGAGTTATTATTTTGGTATGGAAACAACAATGAATGAGAAAGTGTAAGAAGAAAAGAACTTTCAAAGAGGTGGTGAAATTATTACCTCTTCTTCGGGTGTTTCCTTTTCAATTGATCAAAAGGGCTCCTTAGGATGGCTTTATGATAAAATTAAGGCCTATAGGTCTATGTGAGGTTAGTTTTGAGGATATTTTATCAGGTTTTTTCCGAGAAAAATGGCTTCAGAGGTGTGAAATTAAGATAAGGGGAAGTACCCTTTTATAAGAGAGGTGAGGGTCACTTTAGGAAAATCTTGAAATAATATTTTATTATACAAAAATATTCGGTTTATAATGGTTCAAAAAGGATTTATTTCAAAGAAAAGGTGGGTAGGGGTCTAAAACCACTCAACCTATAGGTTTTAGACAGGTTTATCTCACCATATTAATCTTATCTTTTATATTTAACTCTTGGATAAATAGTTTAACATTTACCACGTCTCCTTGTATTTTTATATTATATGGTTAATAAACTTAATATAAAATTCCATGAAAACCCCATGTGGTTCATTAATTACATATCTATTATTATATAAGACTTTTGGATGATCCTTATATTTTTAGGAATATTATATCAATTAATTATATTGTATTTGTTTTAAAAACTCATTTATGTCAATTTTGACACTACTTGGTATTTTGTTTTTGTGAAAGTCATAAGAACTTTATAACTTAGAAAAAAAATTATTTAATCAACCAACATGACATATTAACCTAAAAAAATCATTGGAATTCATCAAAAGTCCCAATTTATATTCATTTGGATATTTATAATATCAATTATTTTAATTTTTCATTAATAAGGTAATTATTGTATCATCATGGTGTCATATATAAATATCATTATTTAATGTATAAAAATTATAAATAAAATACCATTATTTAGGAAATAGTTTTATATTTATAATAAATATTTATAGTTGAATTTATCTTATCTTTAACCCTATATTAAAAATGTTTTAGTGATGAAAAGATGAATTTAACACTTTTAACTCTTCTTTAAGTAAAAAAATAATAAATGTATTAATCTAATAAAAGTGGACCAAAAGATACTATTTTATTCTTAAGGTTGATTTTGTCCAAACTAAACTTATCCAATAGTATTATGACATGTGTTTGGGTAATTATAATATCATTTTTACCTTTAATTACCCTATTTACTTTTAACTGTGGTAAATAAAAGTCAAAAGTTAATATTCACCAAAAATTATTTTCATCTTATTGAACCACATTTTACTTATTGATATCAACTGTGTCTCTCAGATTTTTGAAATTCAATTCACAGAAGCCGTAAAAGTATGTTTTATGCAAATTTGCAAACGTGCCTATAAGGTAAAGACGGTAAAAAGTTCAACAAAATTTTATATATCTAATATTATTACAAAATGACTCCAATGAATTAAATTGAACATATATAGGTATTATATATCAATTTTTACCTAAAATAAATTTAAATAAAATATTGAAATATTTAAATAAAAATTCGGTTTTAAACTATAATGCATTGTTTTTCACTATTCATTAAAAATTGAAGGTTTTTAGAAAAATACCAAAAATTCACCCTAAGCTAATTTTGATATTATAAATCAAAAAATGAAGTCTATTTTGAAAAAAAAATTTATAAAATTTTAAAAAGTGGGTATTACTATTCATAACATCTTGTTTGATTTGTCGTGGTGTGGTAAAACTCCAAATTGCATATAGTTCAAGCTATTGCATTATTCAAAGGAAACGTATCGTGGAATCTTGGGGTGTTACAATTGAATAAAATTTTGGGTTCTTAAAGTGTTTTTAAAATTAATTATGGGATTAGTTATTTAATAAAATCATGTTTTCCTAAAGAAATTAAAAATAATACTTTTCTAAAGGGGTCTTCCCAAAATAAAATTTGTAATTATTTTAGTAAACTTTTTCATGTTTTTTATGAATAAATTTATTAAAATTATAGATAGTTTAGTCCAAATATAATTCATCTCTTATCTCATATTTATAATGAAAAAATATGGACTAAACAAATTTGGGTTCCCAAGCCTTTATTTGCTAACTTTAGTGGACCTAAGATATGGGTATCAAAAGAAATAGTCTCTTAATATTATTTTGGAAAAGGTTATTGTGAGAAAAACATGAGAAGATACTTATTATATGGATATTTTCTGATCAAGGCACATGTGTGGTGATCCTTTTGAATTCAATAATCTTGGAGACTTTGAAGGAGGACTTGTCACATTTGGAGATGAATAATATAGTACAATCACTCCATTTACATAATCTATTTCTCCAAATATTTTTTAATAAAATATATTTTATTTTTTTAGATTCTTGAATCGTAGTTTACTATGTATTATAATGTTGTGTGATAGAAGTTTTAAAATTACTTTTAAAAATTATTTTGTAAATTTTTAAATTATAAAGGAAAACATTGATTTACCACATCTCATTTTCAAGTCTTTTATATTATTGATTTATAATCTATTTATAGAAAACATTTTAAGTGTTTAACTACATAGGATAATGAATCATGGATTTGAAAATGGATTCTTTTCCATTATGACATCCACTCTCTTGTCAAGCATAGCCATAACTGACTAGTATGAGATTTACTAATATTTTATTTTGAAGATAACTTAGTTTTTTATCCATTCCAACATGAAATGGAACACAATTATTCATTAAAATATAAAAAACGTTTGCTCCTATAAAACCTTATAACTAATCCATTATTAACTATTTGGACCCACACAAGTTTATAATATTGGATGAAAATATTACACCTTTGTAATTATCGTTGACTGTACTAGATTTATATGTGTTTTATTCTTAACATGTAAAATAGAGGCTTGAAATTTATTTTTAAACTTATCAAGTAAAGTGTAAATTGATGAAAGGCTACAAACTATTTTCCATTAAAAGTGACTGTGGTGGAAAATATTATTAAAATTACTTTGATTAGTTTTGTGCTTCTCAAGATTATTGTCACTCCTTTTACACTCCTATAATACCCAAAAAAAATAGGGTTGTTTTAAGATTAAATAGGACCCTACAAGAAATGTTGAGTACTATCTTGAATGAGTTGTGAATATTCAATTATTTTGGTTCAAGGTGGTTAATACCACTTTCTATACACAAAACTAGGTTCTTTTAGGACCATATTAGGAATAATACCTTATGAACATTGGAAAGGGAAATCCCAAAAGTTGTCTTCTTAAATTATTTTAGTTGTAAATTATTTACCCTTAAAAAGGATAATATAGGAAATTTTGAGCTGAAATTCCAATAAGGTATATTTATTGGGTATCAAACACAAGTAAATCCTATCAAGTCTTCATTAAGAGGATCCAAACCTTATAAGAGTCAATTCACATAAAATTTGATAAGAATATTCCTATATCACATCCTCAAAATGATGATGATATTGACTAAGCTAGTATATAATTACCTAAAACTAAATATTATAATGTTATTGAATATTTAAAAGAACACCCTTTTAATCAATTACCCAAGGGATGGGTTCATTCCAAATACCGTCCCCTTGAGAATGTTATTTGTGAACCAAAATCTGAAACTCTTACTATAATGTCAGTCTTAAATGAGCTTGGACATCATGATTTTCTCTATCACCTTGAACTTAATTCCCTTGATGATACTATTAATGATGATAATTAGATATATTCCATGAAATATGATTTGAAAAAATTTCAAATGAATAACATTTGGACTCTCATGGAATGACAAATTAATCATCCAATTATTAGCACTAAGTTGGTTTTTAAAAATAAACTTGATGATCAAGAAATTTTCATTTGTAACAAGGAAAAAATAGTTTCTAAAGTTTTTAATCAATAAAAAGGTACTAATTTTAAACCATTTTCACATGTTTCATGGCTATAGTCTATTATAATATTTTTGGAATTCACATCTCCTTTTAATTTTAAATTTTTTCAAATGGATGTCAAAAATGTCTTTGTAAATGTTATTTTTATGAAAATATTTTTGTGGATCAACCTACTAATTTTGAAAATTCAAAATTCCAAAATAAATCTTTCATGTTTATTAATGCTCATTATGGTTTTAAAAAACCCATAAAACATCATATTAGAGTTTAACTAAATTCCTTCTATTAAATGACTTTCAAATAGGAAAAGTTAATTCCACTCTTTTTCTAAGAAAAATCAAATGATTTATTAATCTTTAAAAAAAATGATGAGGTTATTTTAATCTAAAATAAAGAAACTTTTTGTAATGTATTTTTTGATTTAATGAATAAAGAGTTATAATTGAGTATTATCATATATCTCCAACTCTTTATTGGGTTTCATATTTCCCAAAATTATATTGGATCATTGTAAAACCCAATTAAATACACACATAAAATTAAAAAGAGTTTTGGAATTGATCTTGATAAGGAAATTAAAACTCCCATTAGTGTAGCTTGTAAGATGTAATTGAATGAAGAAAATAAACATTTTAAAACAATATTTATATAAGCATTATTGGAATTCTACTTTACCTTATTGCTACTCAGAAAAACATCAAGTTTAGTGTATTCCTTTGTGCTCATTTTCAATCATATCTAATGGAATATCATTTAAAAGGCCTCAGAATAATATTTTTAAGTATGAAACTAACTAAAAAACTAGGATTATTTAATCATAAGATAACTTCTTTTGAACTTGTTTATTTTTCTAATTCTTATTTTGGAATATTCCAACTTGTTATGAAAATTACTAGTGGAACTTTCCACATTCATGTAAAATACTTTGTCTCATGATGTAGTAAGAGAAAATTTTTATTATTCTTTTTATATGTAAATTTCAATACATAGTCTTTGGGAGAGGTTTCACCCAAATTAAATGGCTGAAACATACTAACATATATTTTTAACTAACATATGATCACATCCCGATCAAGTGTGACAAAACTAGTGAGATTAGTATCACTAAATATCCTATCCAAAACTATCATGATAAGAAAATTGATTTGAGACACCATTTTCTGTAGGATCAATTTTAAAAAGGTGACAATGTTCTTCACTTTTCTTTCACCAAAATTTAAATTGAGGATATATTTACAAAACCCCTTTATATTGATCACTTTGAATTTATTATGTGTATGATTATATTTTGATAATTATATCTTAACCGAATCAATCTTGAGAAATTTTTAATTTTATTTTCAATAATTTCAATTTTGTTTTCAAATTTTTTAAAAATAATTTTTCCCAAAATAATTATTTTTCAATTTTTTCATAATTTTGGTGAAGTTAAGTGACTATAATACTTCTATTAGAACATTATTGTTTGGAAAAAAAATTATATTTGGTTCTGAGGTAGATTTACTTAGAGGTTATTACCTTAAAAAGGGATGGATGGGTTTTTAATCTGATGATCACCATAGGAATGAGTCGTGGTCCTTTCTTTAACACCCAGTTTGACACTCCTAAGGAATATTCTATGGAATATTAAAACAATATTACATAAACCATAATCATGAAATGAAAATTTCCTTTTAAATCCATTATTTATTTATTTTTTTTCTTTATTGGTTCCTCATATTTATAATGCATTATTTGAGTAGGGGTAATCTTGTTAATAATTAAATGATCTGAGAAGAGACCCACATTCAAAATTATTTTTCAAATTTTATTCGACTCTTAATATTTTTTGAATACTTTTTGAATGAATTATTTCTATCCAGAGCTATATTTAAAAAAATGTTATTTTCTTCTATATTGAGCTTTATTGAAAATCTCCTTTTCAAAATTTTTATTTTTCTAAAATTTTAAAAGCATATTTTGGCCTCTACAGAAAGGTAATTATTGAAGATAAATGTATTTTTAAATTTTATTTATCTTATTTAATCTAATTTTATCTATGAATTGTTTCTAATAAATTCAAAGGGGAGAAGTTTTTTTGTTATTTTTATTGTAAAATGAAAAATTATTATGATTTTGTTTTTATTTATGGAGAAAAATCATAAAATATGTATACTATTATCATGATTATCTTATATTTTTATTATTTTAAAATTATTTCATTACTGTTTTTGTGGTCATTAAAAAGATATAAATTATTGTGCCTCTCACCATATTTTTTTAAGATATCACAAACACTCACCTTTGTTTCAAAAAGTTTCTTCTAACTTAGTATTCAATATTTATTTTGAATTCCATGTGATAGAATTAAATGAAATATTTGATATATTTATACCACTTAAGGATTAGTTTAATATATCATCATGCTTCAATACCTTGGAATCATGTTTTAAGATTAGTTTATTGACTTTTAATGAAGTGTTGGAGGATCCATTTGAATATGGGCAGTAGCAGGCTACACCAACTACCCAATGCCATGTGGGAAAAACCCTTGGCGAGAAAAAGACCCACCAATTAGTCTAAAGAGTCCCACCAGCTCGAAAATGGTGAATTAATAAACACCCCCAGCATGTGATGGCCCATCAACTAGTTGGTAATGAGAAATGGATGTCTATGGGGGATTTCAAGCATCAATGGTCTCCAGGTAGTCCAATAGTAACCTGGGGGAGGCTATGAAGTGTTAGGTAGTTTCAAGACAGTAAATATAATTCAACATTTAATGTTGTTAAAAAAAATTAAAAATTATATTCCATAACCTCAAATCCCTAAAGAAATTATTTAAGCTTATCAAAGAACTTTAAGTCTATAAATATTCCCCATGGGTGTCTTGGTAGCTTACATTCCTACCAACTTATAAATTCATAAATGATAATGTTCCTAATCTCTAGATTTCTCTCAAGTTCCCTCAATTCCAAAGAGCCTTATATATACAATATAGAGTTTGATTTTGTTATTATATTCTTCTTAATATCCACTATCTTTATCATTATATCCATGTATTTATTCTTATTATTTTGAGATAATCGAGACTATGCTAATACATGATTACTTTTATCGATCCCCTCTTCTTCATATTTCATCTATTATCGGTTATCACTACCTTTGAAGTGAGGGAATCAAGTTTTATTTCAATAAATAATAAAAAAATGATTATTTATCTTTGAGGTTCCTATATATACCTATTAAAAATATAGGTTTGATTATAATTTGTATTTATTTTTATAATATAAAAATAAAGGTAGTTTTCTAATCATGGATATCATTATTTACAAGGGGTTAATACATTAAATTCTCATGATATTGATGTAGTTGACACAAAGGCACTTCTTGAGATATTTAATTTCTATATCTTTAGTTAATTATCACTTTAATTTATTTATTTAATCATTTTTTAATCAATAAATATGATTAATTTTTTGTTTCATGAATCATATGATATTTTATTATTCTTCTTTTAGAATAATATTGTTATACTATCATGTTTTACACTTTTCTGTTTTATTTCAATTGATATATTTAAATTCTTTAAAAAAATTAATTATCGTTAATATTTCTAAAATAATATTTTATAATTTAATTGTTACTTTTTTTAAGGAAAATTCAACCCCCCCCCCCCCGTATATTTTTCTCTACCCAAACCTACACACACTACTGTGTCAATTTCATCTATGATTTAGCATAAAAGTGTGGTTTTAATTAATCAGCTATAAGTATAATGTTTTTTATTAATTTGTTCAATGGGCAGGGATGGTGTTAAAAGAGACTGTAACTAAGTTGAATTGATTGCAGTAGGATAATTTCAATGAGTAGGGAATTCTAGAGGTTCTTCTTTTATAAGGGGTTGCATTTTCAGAAAACCATACTAGGGAATATGAAATAAAAATGTAGTTGAGTAAAGAATAAATAGTCCTAGAGTGGGAAAATCTAGGAGCATGATAATTTAATAAGGGTTACTCAATGAGTTTTTGGTGGATACTTTGAACCATACTACTTACTTAGTTAATCATATTCCATCAACACCCACTAGCTAAAAACATATAGAAAATTTTTTCTTTGAAAAAAAGGTTGATTTGAATTCTATCAAGGAATTTGGAGTACTCACATGTTCCCATGTTAATTCCAAGGAATGAAAATTACAAATTCTAAGTCTCAAGAATGTTACATTATTGGATATAGAGATAAACTCTTTGGTTTTTTACTCTTGGATAACAAATCTTGTAAAGTAATGAGAAGTTGATGTGATATCTTTAATGAAGAGATTTTGTGGACGGATCAAAAAATATTGTAAATCCAAATGATAGAAAACTGTCATTGGAAGTTGTAGTTTAGTTGGATAGGCCACTATAATATTCTGAATCTCTGATGAACCCAATAGGAATGAAATTTTTGAAAACATCAGGCCACCCAGTAGAGTTTTAAAAATAAAACGGTCAATTTATAATGGTGTTTCTTATTACCAAAGATACAAAGAGTTAAAGGACCATGGATGATCTTGCATCAAAATATCACACTCATGAAGTTACAGCCCCATAAAGATCTCACCTATAGAGAAATCAATGGATTTATACCAAGGAAAGAAACTAAGTGGAATGTTATGGGATTACTTTGATATATGGATAAAAAACTGAATATTTTATGGAGGAAATTATTTTAAAGGATTTGAAATAGAAGTATTTATCCATGAGGTATGAATTTAAGTCCCTAAATGTGTTCAAGACATAGAGATAATAGAGATACCTTGTAAGAAAAATATTCTCATGAAAAAATGAATTTGTCGACTGAAGGAAGAAGAATATTATAGGAAGAATTCAAAGTTCAATATATTTATTAAGGGAAAAAAACATTAAATTTTATATTTATTTGATACATTTTCTCCAGTAGTTATGAATAAAAATACCTGAATGGTGTTAAGTATGGTAAAATTTGAAGATATTCATATAGAATATAAGGATTTAAATACAACATCGATTCCTGGAAATTTATATGAAGAGGTCTATATGGAGATTCTTGTTAGTTTTGAGGATCAATAGATCTAGGAACATGTGTATAAGATCAAATGTATCATTTATAGTTTGAAGTAATAATCAAGGTGTTGGAATTATAAGTTCAATCATTTCATAATATAATGGGATTTCATATAGAGAATTTCTAACTATTTCTATTGTAAAAATTTGTTTGATGATGGGAGATTCCTCATCCTTATAATTTATGTGGATGACATGTTTATGGTGGTTCTAGAGAAATAAAGGATAATTGAACTAAATGTTAAGTCTTCTAGAATATTTATAGGAAGAATCTAAATATGGAAAATAGAATTTTTGGGATGAGTATTGTACAAGAGTGAAGTTATAGTAAACTAGACCTGACTCATGTAGACTACATCTAGAATGGGGTGGAATGCTTTTGTATACTGTAAGAAAATCCTATTCCTTCACCACTAGAAGGAATTTTTAAGATATGTAAGGATAAGTCATCTTAAATACAAGATGAGGTCGATTATATGGAGAAATTTATATATTAATCATATATCATATGTTTTATGTAATACATGGTTTATAATCAGCTATACATCACATGGGCAGTGGGAGTTATATTCATATTTTCTTAAAACCATGGAAGGGAACATTGGGTAGCTATGAGATGGATCCTCCAATAATTTAAAGTTTCCAAATAGATGGAACATTTATTTGGAATAGATGAACCTCTGTAATATTTTGCAGACTCTAACATTGTAGTAGATTAAGATTCATAGAAGAGAACTACTAGATATGTTATTAACTTTGGAGGAACAGTAGTCAGTTAGATATCAAAATATCAACTAGGGGTCTTACATTCCATAATAGAAGTATAGTACGTCACCTTTATGGAATCAATGAAAGATATAGTGTGGCTTAAGGGTTTACTAATGGATCTAAAAAAATAACTGTATATTGTTACATAGTTTTGTGACTCCCATAACAAAATTCATTTAGTAAAAAATATGATTTCTCATTTTCGAATAAAGCACATTCACCTAAAGTATCACTTTATCTAGAATCTATTACATTATGGGTTGTTAAACCTATGTAAGATCAAATAAAAATGAATTCAGCTAACATATTCACAACGATCATGACTTGAGAAGTTTTGAGGTAGTATTATGCCTCAGTATGTCTAGGATGAATAGAAGGAATGCATGTTGGGAAACCATGAAGATGAATTACAAAATTCATAAGAGGAAGTCATCTTGGGAGCCAGGGGAGGACTTATCTTATAAACTAAAATGAATCTTAAGTGGTATATTTTGGATATGTGAGATTAATTTCATCAAAATGAGAAAATATAAGACTAAAAAAATAAAAACAATTATGGCCTTATATTTAAAGACTACAAGGGGATGGAATGTTACTAACTATTTTTCAGTTCACTAGGAGATGTAGGATACTCCAATAGTATTCATTCCTTCAGAAGATCCTCCACTGAATGATATATTATGAGGGAGATATTATAAGTTCACCAGAGGGTAAAAATTCTTCCAGTGAGGCATGTTTTGTTAGTGAAGTGTTTTGACTAGATGGAGGACTCCATTGTGAATTTAAAATGAGGTACAATTCATCCCATGTACATAAGATAACACTAGTGATTAGGAGAATCAAAAGGAAACTCTAGGAAGAAAGCATAAGATCATGTGTGATAAATTGGATTTATACTGATCAATGAATGACAAGATGATCTTTTTAATCATTCTATTGATTCTTAGAATAAAATTCAATAAAAATTTCCCTTATGGATTAGGGTGAAATCCTAATATTCAAAATACTTGGTTTCTTTCTTTTACATTTATGTTTTCTATTGATCATTTCTTTTGATAGTCTCATTTTCATCCTTCTAATGGTTTTATGTTATGGTGTAGTGAATTAGTGTAATTTTATTCCATGTTCTGAGAATTGTACTTGGGGTTTATTCCATAGATTTTAGCTTCTGTTAATGATGTTATAATGTAGAATCTTCAAGTCATTTAATTAGAAGGTGGTCATGGACTAGACACACCAATGATATTATTTTATTTAATTCATTAAAAAAGGTTCTAGAATACCATGCCTTAAATAAATTCCTTCCCAAACATTAGGACATTATCACATCCCATTGATACCCTTAGAGGAAGTATCTCATTGGTTTCCTCTTATGGATCCCCATAAATATCATGTAAAGGATCTGGAATATATAATGTTCAACAAAGAAAAGGTGGTTATTTTTTCATTTATTTTATTTAAACCAAAATTAATGTAAAGATGATATTGAATAAAATATTTTGGTTTTTTTTACTATGTTTAGAAAGTAATTTTCCCCTAATAAACCCTTCATAAGGTTAATTTATCTTAAGGGAATCATATAGTTCTTCCTTTCACTAAATTTTATCTTGATGTTTTAGGTATACTCTTATATTCATGGGTTTCCTACTTACTATAATCCCCACACTTCTCCCAACTTCTAAAAAATCATTTCAAGGCTTCAAGTTGTTTGGTCTCTTAGTGGAACTCTAAATGCTTTCATCCTATCTGATGTTGGTATTTCCTAACCAATATTTCTCATACATATGTTCCACACTTATATCATTACTATGGATCTCTCACGTAGAGGTCCAAGTCATATGACCATAAATTGTAAGACATTTTGGGTCTAGTAACATGACCTAAAAATACATATCATAAAGTAAATTTTCACATAGGCTTAAATCTCAAAAATTAATGATCCTTAATATATAAAATTTAATGGGAAAACATAACATCCATTCCATATAAAATCAAAATGAATGGAACACCTTGCTCTTATAACAATGAACATTATATTATGCCTTATTTCTTAGCCAAAACATATAAACCTATTTAATTAAGAAATAGTGTCACTAAAATAACCATGAAGTAATTATCTGTTATATGTTTTGGTATTTATATTTTATGTATTTTATTTTTTAGTATCGGGCTTTTTTTTAAAAAAATTGAGAAATTTCCCAAACTATAGGGTCAGGGAATATATTTCTAGGGAAATTTATACAACCATGTGGAGGGTTGAGGTGGAGAAAACAAGATCTACACAGTTAGTATACAATCTCAGAGATTTTGTAGAGACCACGCAAGGTAGTGGGGGAGATATTGGATAAATAATGACCAGATAATAGTCATATTGGACCATTCAAACTGACCATTCCACTCATTAAAATTATATTTTTTAAAAAAATTAATATTAAAATGGTGGAAGCTTCTCTTAGGCTCTTAATTTTCCTAAAATCATCATGTGAACCTCCTCTTTGATAAACTCCAGTTCTCCCCCTCCCCTCCTTAAATTAATTGGGATTTCTCTATCAAACATTTTAATTTCTTTAATTAATTCACTCCTCTCCCCTTAATTAATCATATTATACCTTATTTATCTACATTCCTTTTATCTCATAGCCATGATGTCCTATGTCATTTAGATTCTATGATATTTATGGTTATTTCTTATTTTTCGGTATCTCTATTGGATCTTTAGAACTTTGACTTCCCTATTTTGGTGGGAAATGTTAATTTTTAATAGAACTTGTCATATTAATAGTAGGTAGCTCTTTGTAACTTCCCATAGTTGGGAACCCTGAATTTCTAAATGTTTTATATGTTGTCTTTGTATAAAAAATAGCATTTTATTTCTCAATGTAAATTATAGTAGTTAAAAATATGATCTTATTTGATTTTCTAAATTTTATCGTTAAAGGATTTCCTATAAATTAAATATTTCCGTTAGTTTTATAAGTTACACACCAAGTGTTTTATAAAATTATTTAAATTGTTTTATTGGAAATAATTTTATATACATCATGGGAATTATGATATTTTTATTTAAATATATTATCAAAAAAATTATAAAAAAATATTTTTTTCTAAAAGGTGTTTGATTTGTGATAATTGGCTTGTTCACTTGAACTAAATTCCCTTATGATGACATAAGTTTTCATGGCTTACAATTTAATTTTGATCATCTATGGAATAAATTAAGATTACTTTGAATCCTTTTTTACTAGGGGACAATACTTATAGAATTTTGGGATTAGTGAATATGACATTCCTAAAGGATATGGTTAGTCATGCATGATATAGGCAGACGCTAGCATGTGATAAGTCTTGGAAAATAGATGTCTCTATATTTATAGTCATTCCTAACATGGGTACATGATAGGGAATTATGATACTCTTCCTAGTGGATCTTGTACACTTTAGGTTATGTCCTTATAGTGTCACTAGTCTATACTACTATTGTTCCTAATGGATTACTCCCAGGATAGGGTAGTGTTACTTTGTTTTTACATGCATGTTCTATTTATTTTTTTTATTAATCACTTATAATTTTTTTAAGATGAAAATCAATTAAGTTATTTTATTTAATTAAACTTTAATCCTTAGATTCATATATTGTAGTTAATACTTGCAGTTTATTGTTTATTACTTATGGACTTCTCATAGATAACTTTGTTTGATCATAATGGGATATTTATTCTCATGCCTGTTATACACCCTTTGGGTGTATATAGACCTTGTTTTGAATAAAATATGAAAAAGAAAGGGTATTTTGGGGGGAATTGGATTTTCATGTTAGCATGGATCAAGTTTAAGAGGATGTGACATGACGGGAAAAGATTTCCATGTCACATGAATATTGGAAGCGGTTTTTTTGTTGGATCATTTTAGTTTTTATTTTTTTGTTAGTGGTATACTCCACCTTATCGGATTCCCATACTATTTACCATTAAATTTTATTTTGGATCATGTTTTATACATATGCCTATTATCAAGATTATATTTTAGATTTTGGATATTATTTTAACTTAGTTTTGTTTTTTTCATTAAGAATTATTTTATGTTGTAACTTTTTTGATTATTTGTTTTTGTTCCTTACACCTTATTTAGATGCATATCATTAAAATTTAATTCAAGGTCATCTTGGATTCTAGGGATGAACCCATTTCTTTCCTTATAACTCCTTGTTGGTAGAAACTACTACCAAGGGTGTGTTCTTCCTTCCCAAGAACCAGTTTCCAATCTATGGGGGTCAGGAATTCCCTTCATGATATATAATTTTCCATATCATGTATTATTTTGGGGTATCCTATATTAGTCTGTGATAAAATGGTATCAGATTCTGGTCATTATTTTATGTTATTTGGTTTATCAAGATAGAAATGAGATAGAATCATTAAGAATAGAGGGTTGGGTTGTGAGTGAGTGTATAACCAATACTCCTTGTAATAATCCGTGAGTTTCTAAGGGTTTCATGGGAGGGATAACTTTGGTTTTGAGATTATGGAATGTTTCATTTTTAAATAATTTTCGGAAAAAAATTGAAATATTTTAGTAATTTCATGGGTTCATAGTAGAGTTGAATATGTTTTCAACCATGCATTTGGACTATTCAATGTGATTTTTTAAATCCTAATGAGTTATTAATGGTTGGGGAATGGTTGGGGGGATCATGAAGTGAGGTCATATAGAATGAATTTTTTTTATTGTGATCTCTTTTTTCCTTGGATTTATTTTATATGTTTTATATGGTATAATTATGGTAAAATTTAGTATTTCATACATGATTTAGACCAATATTTGATTATTTGATTATTTTTTCTCTTATTTTCAAATTTTATTACCATTACCCCTATTAGTAACAATTTGAATGTGGTGTGTTCCCTAGGTGTTTGGGGTACTAGATGAAAGCACCATAACATGACCAATAAGACCCATGGAGTGGTTGTAGAATCCAAGTACCACATCAAGCATGTGGTAGTGTTGTGAATGGATTATAAATCTGATCATTTGTCCCTCTATCCCAATTTCATTTTTGAGTGAGGTGTTATTGAACTCCCTGGTGGGTAGTGATTCCTAATGAAGAAAAAATAATGAGGTAGTGTGTCCAAGAGAACAATATTGTGATAGAGAAACTATATCTATGATCCTTGAATCTAGTATCAGAGATTTGTGGGGAAAGATCAACCTTAGGGAAAGCACTAAGGGGGATATTTTTCTTCTCGTTTTGAATGTAGCGAGCAATATAGGTGTTCAGGGTTACTAGATGCAGGTATTGTGGTGTGGCCGGAAAGTGAAAAAGTATGATGTTGTAGCCTAAGTCCCACGTTAGATATTGGTGAGTATTAGTAATGGATTATAGTTCTAATTAGTTATCCTCTTACAACATATTCTTTTTAGAGTTATTTTTCAAATACCACCATAAGTGGTAGTGATCCATATTAAAGAACAAAACCCTGATGTAGTGAGAAAAATGAGACAATATTATGATGGAGGGATAGAATCCATGATGGAGAAAGTAGAAGTTACTGTTGTTATTATAAATCTATAGATTTATATGAGGAGAATTAAAATAGAAATAAATGTGATGAAATAATACAGAAGAATAATCTAAAATAATGGGATAGACATTACTTACTGAAAATAATTATAGTGGTTAAAGTTATAAATATTATGTTGATTAGGATTCTTATAAGAAATAGTGTTCATATTGTGATGATAATGAATTAATTAATGATATTCATTTTTAGGTTAATAACCAGCTTCTCAAAGTTCCCAAATAAGTGGTAAATTTTTAAAAAAAAATATTAAACGTATTCAAGGTGAGAAATTATAGGTTGAAGAATACTCTAGTGCAATAGAAGTAGAATTTTCAAAAAAAAATTGGCAAATGAAACACACTAAAAAACTAGTTATTGTAAAATATAAAATAATTTCTATTACCAAATATTTCTATTATCTTTAAATATTCTATAAAATCTCTATTGATGTCAAAGATGCTTAATTGGAAGTTAATCATTAAAGAATCAAAGAGATGGATAATAATTTAAAAGAATTAAAAATAGTGCATATAGATAAAGTCAAGAAGGTACAAGAGGATATGTAAGATGGCCTAATATTGGTGGAGGATGTGAAGAACTACCTCAACATTAAGTAACTTGATCTTGAGGAATGTTTGAGATGTATTTAATCCACACAAGATATAACTTCCCAAGTTATTGAGAAGAAATATGTTTCCACTTAAATTTCATTGAGATCCATGACTCTAGAAGGACTCATACTAGTATCAAGAAGAGTATGAGATCATCATCTTAATAGGTAGAAACATCCTCTAAAATGAATGTAACACATAACCTAGCTATTTGTTATTATACTACTTCACATTATAGTACAAGTTTAAAATAAAATACTCATAAAATATAGATGGTGGAAAATATTTATAAACCCACCACATCATCAAGTGTGGATAAGAGAATATGTATGAATATATGATCCCCCAAGATGTTTTGATAAGGGTGATGAATCCACTAAAAAAGGTACAAATCATGAAAATTTTAAATAGATTTCACTATAAAAGAAGAGGAGGTTCATAGGTTATTGTAGGTATTTCTATAATTTTAGACATGAAGAACTATAATGGTTTCATAACTTTTCAATTCATGTAAATTATATAAATCCATAAGAAAAATGGAGAAAATAAACTGAGGTGATGAAACATGTTTTTCACTGGAAAGAGGTTATAGAGATGAAATATGATAAACAACTTGTTGAGGAAAATGATATGAGAATGGGTGTCGATATTGGAAGGAAATATTATCCTAGGTTAATAGGTATGTCTCACCATAAGAGTTTATAATGAGGCCTTAATAGGTCCCTCCTTATTACCATAATCATCTATATATCTTTTTCTAACTTGATCGGGAATTAAAAGAGTTATTTTAGGATTTCACTTATGGATAAAAAATGATTATTTGTACATGGAGGGTTTCTCCCTGATGAAGGGGATATGAGTAAATCCCTTGAGGGGGAGCTCCACTGAGAAGGATGATTTCAAAACAAGAATTTCTAGAAACATGTTGAAATACAGAAATGAGGAGACTTGTGCTAAACCTTTTTAATGAAACACTAATGTTGAGAAATTATATATTTTATGAGCATATTATCACATGATGAGTTTTTATGGAAAGATTAGATAACCTTGTTTATTTATATCTTTTTCTATACACTGATTTAGCCCATATAGACATAGAGTGAATAAATAAAAGGCTATTTTATAAGGATCATGTGATATAATCCCTCCCCTTTAATGGTTAAAAGGGTAGGGAATATGTTTTTTATGAGATGAGAAGAGAAGACCCCATTCTTAGACAATTTAATTTTGTTTTCAATAATGGGGAAAAGAAAAGGAAGGTGTGTGAGAATGTAAAAATAATTTACATATTAACTGAATGATATTTTTTATGGTATTAACAATAAACAAAAAGGGGAAGATTCTTGGTAAAATTGGATTTGATTGTATTATTTTAAATAAGTGAAGTATGTTAGGATGTAAATATATGTTAAGATGATATGATAAATACATTGAATAATATTCTTGATCAATTAAAGTGAATGAAACACCTATATAATATCCCATAGAATAGGTTGTGTTGAAAAGAAAATTCCCCAAATTAGCAATAAAAAATGACCATGTTGTGGTGGTCCCCTTTGTAAGTTTCTAGATAACCTAGGAAAAACAGAACAACCCAACAGAGGAGTAATAGTTATTATGGTTTAAGGAAGAATCAGTGAATTTAAGATTTGAGTTTTCAAAGGAAAACTCATATACTCCCACACTATAGAGTTGGTTTTGGTACTTGATATTATCCTTATGTCAAATGAAGAATTCAAAAATATTTTTAGTAATGATCATATAATAATGGAGAAGTGTAAATGGAAATGGTAAATAAGAGATTAATACATATTAGTGTTTAGTGTGTTGAGTATAACATGGCCAAATATTCTTCACCACGCCATGGTTAAGGGTGTTTCATTTGGTGACATGAAAAAATTGAGAGAATACATTATGATGATGCTTGAATGGTTATAAAATTTCTCAACAATCATGGGCCTTGGTTTTAGTCCATGATTCAAGCTTGATTCGAAAGAGTTTTTAAAATTTATTTGTGTTAATTAAATAGTGATTTAATTCATGCTATAAGGGAGAAATATTAATTCATGAAGTAGTTGTGGATTGAATTATATAAAGGAGATCATGGGAGCTATTGTGGAGTTATGGGTGGTTTCTTTGATAACCCAAAATACACTGAAATGTGGGGTAATTTAATTATTATTTAATTTCTCTATTTCAACAAATGAGGATTGATACCTATAGTGAAGGATACCATGATAGAGTTAAAACGGACCAAATAACTCTAATATAATCTAATACCCCATATATTAGGGAGTAAAAAATATTGGATGAAGTCAGGAGTCCCTGAATATGATCAACCTAAGTATTTGAAGACTAAGGTGAATCTAGATTGCATAGGATCTAAAAGGATTTTCATGGGTGATATACTTACAACTAAAAACTATTTATTTCCTTGAAGAATGATTCACATACAGATATATTGATCAATATACTCATGGAAGAAGATGGAATCTTCAAGTGATGCAGGAGAAACCAAGAAGAGTAAGATGATATTTCTTTTTTGGATCATAATTATAAAAGAGTTCACTATAAAATAATCGCCTTTTAGCGGCAGTTTTTTTTCATTTTGCGGCGGTTTAAACCTCCGCGGCATGGCTTGGCGGCGGTTTACAGAAACTGCTGCCTAATACGGCGTCGCCAATCTATTCACAGCGGTTTTTTCCGTTTCGCGGCGGTTTAAGGAAAGCGTCGTAGCGGACTCATTTCAAGGCAGTTATCCTGAATTTAATGATAGTTTTTACGATCCCTGGATATCAATTTATTCACAGCAGTTATAACCGCCGCGAATAAACTCAAATTCAACGGCCGTAAAACCACCTCCAAAGTCACAGGAACCACCGTGGAATGAGGCAGCAATGATTCGGCTATGCCGTGGCCGTTAAAACTGCATCTAAACGTAAGAAAAAAATTACATTTAGCGGATATTTTCACAGTTTAGCAGCGGTTTAAACCGTCGCCCAGATAAATGTCATGGTGGTTAAAACCGCCACTAAAATCTGGCCACAAAAAAAATTCTTCTTTTGCTACACCAGTGCCCTGAAAAACAAATCAAACCAGAAATATAAACCAACTAAGATACATTATATCCCTCCTACCATGCATAACCCACATCATGTATCATCATCACTATCCCTCCTCCTTCACTGCATCACATTCCCGCAATCACTTCCTCAATATCAAAAATTACAACATGACAATCAAACACCAAAACATCACTTTCCACAGAAAATAATTTGGTAAGAAATTATATATTATTCATATTTGGTTAAAATGGATTATTTAATTATAAATGATGATAAAATATTATAATTAATTATGTATAATTCCTTTGTATGTTATAGGACCTAAGAAAATGGGTGGTGAAAGATTGGTCCCTGGAAAGCTTGGGGGTGAGGTCTGTCCATGAGCTGTTAAGTGGTGTGTCAATGGAAAGGGGATTCAAAATGAGTTAGGCTCTCTAATGTTCTAAAACTATTGTTTTTATTTTTATTTTGTGTGGTTTGAGGTGTGTAAGATTTCCATTAGATTCCATTCTCCTTCTATAAACCCAATTTTTATTCTTTAATTAAATGGTTAATTGAAATTAAATTGTTAAGGTGATTGAAGACCATGAGAAAACCAAACTGTGTTCTAGGGAACAAATAGAAGATTGTGTACCGGAATGATTCCTCGGTCTCTAAAGGATGAGGCATTGAACTTAGAGATCTCAAGTGACTTCCTGAACCCTTCATTGGGGGGGGGACCTTTTGAGATGTCTTTTCCCTAGAGTACGAGCCTTGTATACCTTTTTATGGAGGTGTTTTGTGACATAAGATGGCCATCCAATGTGGGTTAGCTAAGACCCTTGAGACACCTCCAACAATTTAGTAATGTTTGACTTAGAAACCATGGCTTATCTAGTCTGGAATGTGTCTTGGGTATACCATCAAGTTATGCAATCGTAGTAATTGTTTTTATTGACCAAACCCTTTTACATTAGTTGTGATTTACTATAGGTGGACGAACATAGGATGGACTAGGATTGGGTTTGCTGAGTGGACCATCTAAGTGGAACCTTCTAACTAAGATGGTACATGATCCATATTCCTGGAAAACCCATTATTTGGTTTCCGCATTGAGGTCGATATATTATTTTATATATTGAAACTACTAGAAGTTTTGATTTTATCGAATGAAAAGTACTATATTGAGATAGTGGTCCATGAACAAGGATCTCAAGAGAGATTCCTCTACATACATACAAACCTAGAGGACCCATGTGGGTTCCCAGTAGATAGACCAACCCTGAACAGGTTCATGTGTTTCTTTAGAGATGGTTACATGTGTCACTATAGAACCTGAACCAATGTGGATGCCTGATGGAGCTAAGATGATAATGATGGGAATGGGTGTTCAGTTGACCATGGTTTTATTTATATTTATTTTTTGTCTTGATTCATTATATTTAACAAGATTTATTCGAATCTCTAATTGGGCATGACACAATTTTCATTACTTAGGACACATGTGAATCACTTGTTGGGATGGATGAGACCCTTTAATTCTTATTGGGTTTATAATCTATTATCATGAAATATTTGGGGTGGACACTTAATACAACTAGAATCAGTCATATATGATAGATTTATGGGTGAATAACTAATGTTGGTACCTTTTTTTCAAAAAAAATCCATCGGGTCTTGTGTGCTAGATATATTCTAGTAATTTATATATCTTCTCACTAGAGTGTTAGTTTGGGACATATGAGTAGTCCATTCTAATAATTTTTCTATATAGAACATGATGTTACACATGCATTCATAATCTGAGGTCTATATTGATAACATACAAGTAGATGGTGCTTTATAGTTTTTTAGGGATTATGATAGGTGTGGGTGGACAATTGGAGCATCCATCGGGTCAATAACCCCCCCGGTAGCATAATGGATACAAGGAATGAGTCCTCTATTTATTTTTTGGATTACATAACCCTATCATAGTGATAGGACATGGGTCCTCCATTAATAGAGTTGGTAACCCTCTCAGTTGATTCACACAATGAAAATTGAGGCATAGATCTTTCATTGCATCCAGTAACCATCTTGAATAACAAAGTATTTAGTGTTTAATGAGTCCATTACTACTTCTACTATTGATGGAGGATGTAGAAGTGATTGATGTGTGATAGTTGGGTGAAAGTTAGGACATGAAAATGTGTGGCGGCAACTACCAATTCAAACACAGGCCTAAATGGGATGATGTATACCACACTTGAGAAATCAAGACATAAAAAGAAACATTAGAAATCAATAAAATGCATAAAAACAAACATGAGAAATCAAGGAAATTTTAGGACATGAAAATGTGTGGTGGAAACTATTTGGCACAAATGATACATATACAAAACAATTGTTCCCATATTTGTTCAACACATCAACAATACAACTACTCAGGGTCCGATGATGCATCGTCACCCTCTCCGCTTTCATCTCCACTTTCTGTTGTCACCTGTAAGAACATTATATTGAAAATTAAATACGGTTAGATATTTATATTAAAACATAAAACCAATTAAAGTTATAAAACTAAATTAATTTGATTTTTTGTGATTTACCTGCATACCACCAATCGATGCACTACCATTGGGGGCATATCTGCTCATCTGCTGACGTATTTCAGTCAACTCTTTCCGCAAAGCAGATATCTGATTCCCCTGCTGGTGAACTGTGTTTTATAAAGAAACAATCTATTTCTTATCATCTCTGAGTATGGGCTGAGTAAAGTCAGGTGTAGATGTAGTTTCCATCCCCGGTGGCCTGCTAAAAACATCAGATGGTATGGGTCCCAAACCCATCTCGCGCACTCTCCCAGGATGCTCCTTCCCAAGGACTTTAGCAACTGGGTCATCCTGGGAGACTGAGCAGGACTGCGTAGAATTGGAATCCCATAGTTCTTTAATTTTTACCTATAAATCAAATATCATTATATATTAACATAGTAAAAATTGATAATAAGTTATTATGATAAAAAATTGACTTTATACCCCAACATCTTCAGCAAGCTCATTAACAAAGCTTCCATCTGATTTCTTGTGAACATCCAACCACAGTTCAGTTCTGAATTCTTCTTTCCCTAAACTCTGGGACAGCATTAAGCAAAGATAAATCAACAATTCAATATATTAAACAGATAATATTGTCTAATAAATATTTATACTAATTAAAAGATTACCAATGTCATTCGGCTTCTAGAAAAACTTTTTGAGCCCGCAGTGTGCGGGATGACTAGCTTAGCCCGGTTTGATGTATTCTGTCTTGAGAGATCCTGAAATAAATAAAATGCTATTTAATACTAATGTATTGAATTTCATGTCCTTTTCATATACAAGTATAAGTGTAAAATGAGGATAATATAATAATATATATTTCAATTCATCCGCTTCTGATCACGATGTCTGTCAAAAAACACTTTCCATTGTTCTTTCAGTTCCCCACTGGGTAGCTTCTCATACATTTTATGCACAGTCAATGAAGTATCATTGACATCACACCACAATATCCATTTGAAATCTTTCCACTTCTTACCAAGATTTTTCATCGTCCACTTCCGTGCTATCACATCAGCAATGGTAAAGTGAAAGAATATCTTTATACAGAAATTCATTTTAAACATATCAGTAACATGAAATTCAATTAAACCATAATGTAATAAATTTACCTTTATTTTTTAATCATAAACTTCTTTTTTCCAGCTTGGAGGCATATGTCTCCAATCGTCATATGAAATGGGAAGGGAAACAGGCTCCGCTGCCAACAGGCCTTAAATCTGGCCAAGTAACCCCACGGCGTCAGCCGTAGGGACCCCATAAGAATCAAATGGCATGACTATCTTCTCACCAGTCATATTCCAAACATCTAAACTTTTTATTTTTTTCTCCACAGTTGCATTTTTTTCATCTTCAATGAGAAAACAATTAGTATAAACAAAATGAAATAAATTTATTTAATTAAAATATGTACCTATGATAGTGACACTCCAGTATGCCCGGGATGAACTGGAAGGGGTGTTTCACTGCCCCACTATTGAGGCTCTTGAAGTGGGAGTCGACGAACCACCCTCTAATGGCACATCCACAGATGGTGTGAGAGATGGTGCAGGGGGAGATGGTGCAGGGGTGTCGGCAGCTGATGCCTAAGATGTCGTGGGATGGGATCCAGATGGATCGCCATCTGTCACAGAACTAGATGAAATAGTGTACCACTTCCTCATTGTCATTCCATTCATTTAATCAAATAAAATTATGTTAAGAATATATATTTAAAAAATTATGCAGAAAAAAAAATAAATATGATAATAGATGCCCAGTACTAACAGACAAAATATATATAACAATGATAATGAATGACTGCAGAAATGAAACAAGTGGTTGTTAAATAAATAAATAAATATACATACAATCATTTGCCCCTTTAATCATGTCGGTTTATTGCTCCATTTCTTCATCCACTTCATTCATCCTTGCTAGACTAATATTTCCAATATCATGATGGACAAATAATCCTGTTTCTTGTTGTTGATTAACATCAATTTTAGAGGTCAAATTTTCCACTTCATCTCCAATATCATAAAAATCTCTTTGTATTACGTGAGAAACTACACTCCACCCTTCATCGGCAACATCATTTACATAATATACAATTTTTTCTTGCAATGCTAAGAAATATGGATCATTCAGTTCATGATCACCAACATCCATCAAGTGAGAGAAGTTCACAGAAGTAAATTGCAAGGAATCTCTTTTAACACCTCTGATAAAATCGACCCATTTTCATTTGAATAAAACAACCGAAAAATGTCTATGGTAGTTTAATTCTATAATATCATGTAGCTTTCCATAGTATTCCACTTCAGCAAATATAAATATACCACTATTTTGTGTTTTCAGTCCCACTTCTCGATCGACTGTACAAAATCTAAATCCATTCACATTATAAGCGTCGAACTTTCTAACTTGTTTTAGAGGACCTCTAGCAAGAATATTCAAATATTATGACACCTCTTCTTGAGTATCAGTATTCATGATCTAAAAAAAGAAATATATTTTTTTAGATTTACAAAATGTATGTGTCAAACTAATATTCGTATTTATTTCAAAATTTATGAACTTACACGCCATGAAAACCATTCTAAAATCTGTTTATTAACAGAATTCATTATATCTTTCTCATTTTGTCTTCGGCCTCTTATTCATCTCTTTGTTTGTATCCTCAAATCTTCAATAAATGGATCTGCAATTTCACTATTCAGCATCACATATCTATGTGCCTGTAATAATTCCAATTCAGTCAATGTCACATTTGAGGTCCTCCCAACTGATCGGCCAATAGTAGGAAATATTTTGGATTTCTGATGTATTTGAGATTAAGTCGATGTGTCGTCAACACATCCAACTCAAATAAATCTTGTCTCAATATCATCCAAGTATCGAGAACAAAATTTCAGACACTCCTTAGCCAAATAGCCTTCAGCAAAAGAGCCTTCGGGTTAAGCTTTATTTCTCATGTATGATTTCAAATGCCCAAGATATCTGTGAAATAAAATAAACATAATTATGCATTTAATTAAGTACCAAAATTTTATTACTTCATTGTAAAACAAATAAATAAAGTACCTCTCAATTGGATACATCCATCGATAATGAACGGGGCCTCCTAATTTAGCTTCCTCAACCAAATGCACAATTAAATGCATCATTACAGTAAAAAACGACGGAGGAAAGATCATCTCCATTGCACAAAGGGTCAATACAAACCTCTCCTGGAGGTTTTCAAGCTGAAATGGATGTAGAGATTTCTCACATAGTTGTCTAAAAAATGTGTAGAACTAGAGTACAACAGTATTAATTTTTTCAGGTAATAATGTACGCAATTCCAATGGTAGTAACTGCTATAAAAGAATATGTGAATCGTGACATTTAAATCCATGTGACATACGATTCTTCAAGTCAACACACCTCAAGATGTTACTTGAATACCCATCAGCTACCTTAGCATTCTTTAACATTTGAAGGAATGTATCTTTATACCTATTTCTCATTGCAAAAATTGCTAGAGGATACTTTTCATTCTCATCTGGCTAGAGATCGCGTTTTATGTTCATTGATTGTAAGTATTTAAGAGCATTGAGATGATCCTTCGACTTTCCATGCTCATTAAGCAATGTGAATATCAAATTGTCACAGACATTCTTCTCAATATGCATCACATCAAGAATATGAAGCAATAAATTAAATTCCCAATATGGAAGTTTGAAGAATATACTTATTTTCTTCCATTGTTGTGTTCTGGTTTCGCTTGACTATGCACTTTAGACATGTTTTCCACTCTCATTTGAATGATGAACCTTCCCAAATTCTGTTTCAACATTTTCAAGTTGTGTCAATATTTCAGAACCAGTTAAAAACTTTGGAGGTGGTCTACGATCAATGGAACCATTAAATTTTGATCTATTCAGTCGAAATCTATGAGATGCATCGAGAAATCTTTGATGACACAAGAAGCACCATTTTCTACTATGAGGTAGCCTTTGGGATCAAAATCAATGTTAAAATGGGACAATCCAAACCCATGTAAGTGTTCCAACCAGATAAATTCCCAAGCCCAGGGAAGTCACTAATGGTCCACATTAAAGCAGCATGCATTTTGAACATTGTTTTAGAAGAAGCATCAAATGTCTCAACACCATTTCTCCATAACTCCTGTAATTCGTCAATCGAAGGCTGCAAGTATACATTAATATCATTTCTAGGAATTGTTTTTCTAGGAATAATCATTGAAATGATAAAAGATGTTTGTTTCATACATATCCAAGGAGGAAGATTATAAGGGATCAAAACAACTTTTCAAATGCAATAACTAGTACTCAAAGTCCCAAATGGGTTGAATCCATCGGTAGCCAATCCCAATAGAACATTTCTAGGATCAGCTGAGAAATCGAGATGTAATGAATCAAATACCTTCCACAGTTGAGAATCTCGTGGATGTATCATTAACCAAGCATTGTTATTATCTACAGAATTCCACTTCATGTATTCAGCGGTTTTTGATGACATGAATAATCTTTGCAATCGAGGCTTCAAAGGAAAGTAACGCAAAACCTTTGCAGGTGTGTTCCTTTTCTTATTCTCTATGATATTATGTTCATTCAAACTTCTAACATCACCCTTTACCTGCCATCCAGAAGAAGAACATTTATTGAAATTCTGTCTACTTTAATCCTCTCCTCAATAAAGCATACATTCATTGGGACACGCATGTATTTTTCTATAATTCAGACCAAGCTTGTTATCAACTTTTTTCATATCATAAAATGATTCTAGGATTTTTTTCTTCAGGAAATTCATCATGAATCAATTCCAATATCATAGACATTTCCTTATTTTTAATTCCACATAGACATATGATATGTTACAACTTCAGTAGAAATGAAAGCTTTGAATATTTCAAACACCCACTATACAACTCTTGATTTCCATTGTCAACTAAATCATGAAACGCATTTTCCTCAGTGAAGTTTTCTCTTACATTTGGCTCCACAGAATCAAGAGGAGGATCCAATGATATGTTACAATCTTGATCTGCTTGTGTTACAGTCTCAAAAACATCACTTGTCATGTTGCAATTTGTACCACCCTCTTCTGGTTGTTCTGATGTGTTTCAATGCTGATAGTGATGTCGTGAAGTGCCGAATGCATCATTTATGAGGTTTTACATTTCATTTTTCATTGTCGACAAACTTGGGACCTCATTTTGTGGATTAAAATCAGTGATCAATCTTTCTGTAGCATTCGATTCCCCATGCCTAATCCAACACAAATATTGACCAGGTAATTGCTTCAGTATTAAATGTTCATAAACCTCATCTCTCTTCAACCGTGTTCTAAATTTTCATTTAGGACATGGACATTGTATTCTCCCTTCAACGGATCGATTAGAAATTTCAAAATCTAAAAACTCATTCAAACCCATAACATACTAAGGTTTGTTCCTCGGTAATGTGATCCAACTTTTAACCATGTATATCACAATGTGCCTATAAAATAATAAAAATAATAAAACACATAGTTACTACTAAATAGAGAAAGAGATTCGTATATACAATAGTGTAACATTACATAAACATAATATAATAAAGATGAGCCCCTGATTTAGATATGAACCCTCTAGTGTTTGGGATAGGGGAAGTTTATTTGGTAAAGAGAAACAGCGTGCTAACAACGTGGTAGCTACCTTACCATGAAAACCAAAGCATATTGTTAATTTGGAATAACCCCAACCTATGTTCTCTATAGAGTCTTCATATAAAACTCTAATATCAAATAAATATATTATAAATAATGTTTTGGGAAAACATTATGATGCTTAAAAAACTCAACACATTGTTAAATTAGAGTGGAAAGAACCACGTGAGGGATAGTCTTGAGGCATGATAAGTGGTGGTGTTCATGGAAATTCATAATGAAATATTTAATCAATAAAGATCAATTAACATTATATAACATCAAAATAATAAAATTATTAGAGGGGGTGACACGTATGATAGGAATCACCTTCTTAATTTCCTAGGTATAAAAATAGAACTTCCAATCAACTTAAAATATATATATTTATATATATATAATTAAATAAATAAAAAATTTCATACAACTTAAAATATATATAATAATGAATATAATGAATCAAGAACAATGAACAAAGACCTCTTAAGATCTAATCCAGCTTCCCAAATAGTAGCATCTAAAATCTCTATCGATTTTTTCAAAAAAACAACTCAAGAACACTATAGAGGGGGTGAACACTTGGGAGTACTCAGTAAGAATATATTTCTAAGTAGTACTATATCCATGCAAGATATATGTGCTAGAATAGACATATGTGAAACAACTAAGCAATACTAGAATATGGGTTATGCTAAAATGAAATGTAACACATTATATACTTTCTATCTTTAACCATATCACCTATAAAGGTATTATCATATCAAACCAATGGATTATCAAAAGAAAGTAAGCAATGGGAATTTTTATTTCCATGTAATTATAACAATAATGTATATATTCCATATTTATAACATCATCATTGAATAATTATTCCACTTCACAAAAGTTTCCATAATATGGAAACCATCGATATCTTCGACAAAACAAAAAACCCAACTCTTAACATGTGTCAATCATCACTGTCACATCATCATATTAGCTATAAAATAGGTAATCCCAACTCTAACCTATGTCAATCATCTCATCATCATCACATCAGCATAACAAGAAAGTTCAACTCTCAACCAGTGTTAACCATCCCAACATCCACTAAATTTCCACATCATTACCTCAATGAGACATGTTATAACCTCGATCCATCACAACCAAAAAAATTAAATAGCCCTAAATCCATCACAACCTAAGGAAATGTGTACATGTTATACCTTAATCCATTATAACCCATAATATAAGCATTTATTGTAACCATGAGCAATCACAACCCATGTGTATAGTATTAAACAACAAAAAACAATCAAGCAGATAGAAAAACAATCACTTAATAATAAAAACTAACAAACACATATAAAAAATCACATGCAATAAGTAGAAAAACAAATAATCATAAAAGAAAACATCTGAATACAATAAAATAAATACAAAATTAAAATTTATTATAAGAAACAATAATAATAAAGAAATAAAAAATATCAAAACAACAACAAAAAATTAGAAATCAAACCCTAGGGTTCGTATAGGTCACTGGGGAAGCAGGGTCGTCGGGGTCGCGGGGTCGTCGGGGTCACGGGGTCACCGGGGTCGTGGGGGGCCAGGGTCGCGGGGGAAGCAGGGGGCTGAGGGAATCATAGTCGCTGGGTGAGAAAGAGGAGGGTTGGGGTGGGAAGAAGGGTCGGGGCTGTTAAAAAAAATATTTTGCGGAGGTTTATTATAAACCGCCCCTACAAAACCGTCGCTAAACGGCGATTTTGTTGTAGTGGTTGTATCATCATGTGGAATATTGAAGTTGAGAGAACTCCATGGAATATGTGGTGTAAGAAATTTTTTGAAATAGTGGAGAATCAATTATGGGGGGACTAACCAACATGGTAATGAGTATTAATGGGTATCCAAACATTATTAACATCTTATACATTGATCATTCTTTATTTCTACATATAAGGTATGTTTGAGATGTTTCACTAAGTGTATCAAGAACCTTTATAGGATTTAGAGGTTGAGTTCACAGGTAATAATTCATAAAATAAAAGGAGGATCACTAATTCACCCCCTCTACCTCACAATAATCAAATAAAATCCTAACACTCTTAATTGGGTTCTTACAAGCCCTTTGTAGGGAGTTATGGATAACTCTCCATGAGAAAATCCTTAAATTGATTTAATTTTGATTAACAGTGGTCTATAATATCTGATATATAAACCATGGAACTGTAATGGTTCCATCCCAATCTAATAAAGTATACATGGTTACAATTAGACAAAGGATTGATCTCAAGAATTTATAAAATGAAATGATCCTTTCTTTCTAGGGAGTAACGAACCAAAAGAAACTAAATATTGGTTAGAATAGAGATAATTTTAATATTTCTTGTCACTCCTGAATCTATAAGGTAAAATAAACAACATTTATACATAATGGTCCTATAATTAATTAGTGGGAGCCTATCATTCATGTGATTTTTCCTGAAAACCTATAGGGGAAGTACTTTAATGTCATGACCACTCAGTACTTTTATCCTAGAATAATAGAAATGGAAAAATCTTTAGAGTTTGTTTACATCCATTAAGGAATAGAATGGTCATAGAATATGTTAATCTATTTACTAAACTTTTTTATCTTACATCATAGAAGGTCATGAATGATATATTGAAATAACATCATTTTAAAATGATCCTTCAACCTCGTATTTTATCTTAACTTTTCTTTTTTGAAATCACTATCTATTCTAAAGTGATAGATCAAGACATTATAGTAGAGATAAATCAATACAGTATGTCATGAATGATTGATACTCCCCTATCATTAGTAAGATTGAAGGATTATTTCTATAGAAGATGAGGGAGTGTGAAAAGATAAAAGGGGGAGGTGACAATGGTTCTATATTTTATTCCTAAACTATGTCATCTATGGATATGAGTAAGAGACCTCTCATATTCCACATAAGTGGTAAAATTGTACATGTAAATTCATTGTATCTAGAACCCCCCCCCCAAATAGTTCCACTATTATGGTTGGATGGGTTATCTTTAAAGTTTCTTTAAGGTAAATATACCTCAAAAGAGTTATGTGGGCTTGTTAGAACCAAGAGGATATATAGTTCAGTTTGATTCCTCTAAGGTAGTGGGACCATAACCTTGATGGTGTGGAGGAAAAATTGGTTTATCCTATGATAAAATCCTACCAGGAATTATGCCTTAGAAAAGTTATGGACCTTACGTTAACCTAGGGCTAATATATTTTAATTCAGTTGAGAAATACCTCATGGAATCTAATGTGAGGTAGGTAATAGTATGAGGTGGAATTCTCATCTATAGGTGCCATTTTACTTGATATAGGTGCCTCACATTAATTAATATGTGAATTTATTATGTATTTATTAAATCTATCATATGATACCATGTCGTATGTTATGGAGATATCGACACCTATTGGGAATAAGAGAGACGATGGATCATGTTGGCCTTATTGTATTATCTCTATATCTAAAGTAGAGTTATCTTGGGATTTTCACTACTCCCAATGTAAGTACACAATTATTCCAAGGAAAGTGGGACCTGAGATCATGATGTGCGAGACCATATATTCCTGAGGTTTGATGGATGACATTACAAGTATCATATTTTTTATGAAGGACGATGATAGGAATTATAGGGGTGAGCTTCCTCTTATCGATTAGGAGTTTTCTAAAGTTCTCCCACATTATTTATCAGGGATAACACTCGAACTGGAATACAAGTGTCCTATCAATCTGGTATGATAAATGCCTCTAATTTCATTTCCCTCATATCAAATGGATCTATATGAATTAAATTAATTGAAAATAAAATTGGATGATTTGGAAGCTAAGGGATTTATTCTTCCTAGTCTATCATCATGGGTTCCACCTGTACACTTTTCTAAAATTGAAGATGGAACTCTATACCTTTTTTTATAGGAAGATGAATCACATGACTATAAAAAAAACTAATTACCTCAAATAGAAGACCTCCTTGGTCAGTTAATATGGGTGATGTGGTTCTTAAAAATTTAATTTTAATCTAGGAATAACCATCTCATATTAAAGTTGTATAACTTTCTCAATACTAATTTTCAAAATTATATCCCCACATTAAGTATCTTGTAATTCTATTCATGTAGTGTCCCAGGATTTTTATTCATGAATTTTACAACTTTTTATATGAATATTCAATATATTTTATAAAGACACTCCCAATGACCGTAATAATTTAGCATCTTTCCAAAAATGGACACATGAGAAAACAGTCCATCAATGACCTATATCATCACTCACTAAGTTCTCCATAACTAAACCCCTTCTTATAAATATCATATATAATACCATTGATCATAACCTAGGGAAAGGAAACATGGGTGAGCTCAGATTCTCAATAAGGGTAAAAATGGAAGATACATAAGCATAACATGAGCATAATGGTATGAGAAAATGAGAAAAACATTTAAAAACCATAACCTTCATATAAACTATTATAATATTAATTCATGTAATAAACATTGGTAGTTCATAAGACAAGAATCATATGGAAATAAAATAATTTGATCCATGACAACATAACTTTGGAATAAGACATAGATTGGTGGAATACACAAAACCATAGAAAATAATTTCATTACTATTTCAATGATCGTTTCCAAAACTATCATAGTGTAATGGGTTTACTCCTTGATTCATCATAATAGTCAACTTTAACTCCCAATACTATAATAGTGGAGAAATACCCTTACTAAACCAGGTTCACTTCATATATTAGTCATATTCATCTCATGAGATATCAATATTTTCCCATTATATTGGAGGGAGATATAGGTTCCACCATTAATATGATGAAAATCATTCATATGTATGCCAAAATATCATTAATAGTTCATTATATAAAATCCTATTAAAAGAAATTGGTTTCACAAACATTTGATCGAGGCATGACCATTGTAAAAGAAATTGGTTTCATAGTTATTTCATCCTAGCATAATCCATGGAAAAAAGAATCAGATTTCATAATAATTTTATCATGGTATATCTCAAGGAATAAAAATGGGTTTCATAAATATCTTTTCATCATAATTATAAACCATCCAAAGAAATAATATTAATGGTATATCTGGATCATATCCCTATTAAAGCATTAATAACCTCAAAGGATGTTATCTTAGATAGAAAATGTTTTTTAAATATCACATGGAATGATTCTTAAAGAAATAGCCTTTCACTTTGAAAAACACTTTTCAACCATAAAACATTTTCAAAATCCTTTTCCTTGAAATTAGCCTTCTAAAATTATATTGGAATCCATAAAATCATTTAAAACATTTCTTGATGAAAATAACATTTCTATGAAGATAACATTTTTAAAATTACAAATTCATAATATATTTTTGCAAATAATTTTATTCAAAAATATCTTTGTAAATTTATATAGAAATATTTAATATAGTGAGTGGTCTTGGTGGAAGAAATTTTTGTCCATTGCATACACTTTAAAAAAATATTACTTTCCTATTTTAGATAAAATCCATACGTAAATTGTTTTGAAAACAACATGAAGATTCATTTAAAAAATATATACTGAAAGAATCAAATTTTGTTAAATAATTTGTTTCTATAATTTTAAAAAAACTGATTTTTTTTAAAAAACATGATTGTGGAAGAAAAAGGATTTTCAACTGAAGAGAGAAATAGAGTTGGTTTTCTTTAAAACATGCTTTTAAATATTAAGTATATAATGAGAGTAAAATGAAGGGAAAACATGTATTATGAATAAATAACTGTATTAGAATAAAATTCATCAGTTTCTTAATAGATGGATCATAATATTTCATCATCAGAATCACAAACATAAAAAATCCCAATAAATTCTGAGATTGAATCATAAAACCATTACAAATTTGGTAACATTGAATCGTAATCCCCAAGAATGAATAACATTAAAATAAACTTAAAATATCATTAATAGATGGATATTTGGGAATAACAAGTCAAAAAGGTTGTATATACACCTCATAAAAGAATATAGGTGCATAACACAACATATATCTCAAAGAAGGAAAATTGAGACAAAAAACCCTTAATAATTTTTTAATCTATTGAATCATAAGACCAATTAATGAATAACATCAAATTAAAATTAAAATATCAGGGAAAGAATAATATTCATGATATAACATGTCAGAGGGGAATTATATACCACATTAAAAATAAACTAGTGGTGAATATGGCATAAGCCTCCCAGAAATAAAAGAGACACTAAAAATATATTATCTTAAGTATTGAATTACTTCATACACATTAAAACCTAATATCTAATTAATATAATTTTATTATAAATAAATTACAGAACCATAATTATATATATAATACCATATATTATTTACTTATGACCTTTTATTACCCATTTTTTAAAAATCGCATGTTAAAATTATGTTTTAAATAATAACTACTTGGTTTTATGTTTATGCATTGGTTTAGTATTTTTTATCCTTTTACTTTGATCATGGTTTCATCATCACAACAATATTAACCATGATATAAATATTATGTATATTTTTTATATATTTATTTATCATAATCCATAAAAGATGTAAAACTAAATACATTGATCATAAATATTGTAAAATTTATGTATTAATTAATGTTGTTTTTCCCCAGGGTCCATCTCAGTTGGTAGCGACCATGCGGGTTCATGGAGAGGTCTTAGGTTTGAGTCTCACTAAGTAATTATTTGTTGAATTAGTGTATGATTTTCATTGTATTTCTCCCCTATCTAGATCTTTTGTAATGAATTACCATACTAGAATAATTTTTATTCCATATATATTACATATTTTTATTTAAACTATCCTTATTAGCTTCCATGAAAAGCATACATTAAAAACAAGTCATGTCATTTCCCTAGGCGGTAGTCTATTGTTTACTTGAATGATGTTATCATATACCCCATGGAATGGAAAGTATGAAAGTATATGTGATATAATAATTAAAAAAGTATAATTATATTAAAAAATCATATGTAATAATTTAATCTATACTTATTACCATTCAAGTAAAAGAAAAATTAAATACACCTCACCTCAGTACGTGATGCAGTAGTTCTCTATACACAAGAGCGGCATTATTATTTTCCAAAAATTTAGAGGTAACAATGTATATGTGTTATTATAATTATAGAGGTACAATAATATCAAATATATCATATATCAATAATAAATTCTTCATTATATCTATCCTTGAAAGGTGGTGATGGAAAATAAATAATGTCGGTTTATGAGCCGGTAGTTAACCATAAACAAGAATGATGACTTCATGCCCCATTTGATAAAAGTGGAGAAGTATTAATTTTATGTAATTACCATAATAACATCTTAGTATATGGAATATATTTAGGTTATTATATCATCATGGTTTAAAAATAATTGAAGGATGGGGAGGAATAAATAAAATAAAATTTTTGGTTAGATACATTACATTTTTTCTGATTTTAGAAAAAGGATTATTAGGTTTGATTTATGACCAAAATAAGGCTTATAGGATGATTATTGGTAATTAAGGAAGCGATTTGGGTGGTAATTTTTAGAAACAATCAGTTTTTAAAGTGTGAGGAGGTGAGGAGAAAATATGTCCTTTTATAAGTGAGTTGAGTAGTACGCTTGTAATTTTTAAGGTGTACCCACATTCTTCACTTGAAACAGGGCTCTAAAATAGGTCATTACCTAACCATATAATTGATCAGGCATAAATATATCCATAAAATGGGTTTTTTGTAATTTTCTAGGTCATTTTATCCTTATTAGTTTAGTTGAACCCCCCCCCCCCCCCTCGGTAAACCCATTTTAACCATACCTGCGATAATTAATTTTTAATGTTTTTACTATTCATTTTGGAAAAAAATTAATTTGAACTTATTAGATAATATAAATTTTTCTGATTACAAATATGGAATCAATTTTTACAAATTATATCCACATAAGTGGAAAATATTTATATAAAATTAATCTCACATATGCGATAAAAAATCAATTTTCCAAAGATAAAAGTTTAAAAAGTTTAAAAAGTTTTTATATGAATATTAAATAATAAATTCACTCTAATGACCTAAATTGTATTTATAGATATATAATTGAACTAATTTTACTTTTAAAATCATATTAAATTCTTTTTTATGTTTTTAATTTATTTAAAAGAAATGAAAAATCTTAAAAAACTATTATTTTCCACTATTCATCAAAAAATTTACATTTTTATAAATTTGAAAAAAAAATTAATCTAATATAATTTTGAAATTATGATTTCAAATATTAATTTTTTTGAAAAAATAAATTTTCTAAAATTGTAAAAAAATAATTTTAAAATATGTGTGCAAATATAAACAAAACTTCTTTTCAAAAAAATCTATTTTAAGCATAAAATTAGACTTATTCTTATATCATATCAAGAAAACACATAAGATGAATGTTGGATATTTTATTGAATATATAATATAAAAATTTCATTAAAATTATTCACTAAAAATTATTTTTTAAACTTATTTTGGTAGAACATGATTGTGTTCATAAAAATCGTTTTTTTATAAAAGTATTTCCTTTATTTTCAAATAGTTTTTGTTTAAATTTAGAATTAATTGTATACAAAAGAGTTAATTTTATATACATGTGTAAACCATATATTTTCATAATTAAAATAATCATATACATTCCCTCCATTACAACAACTAGGTGGTAACTATCATATTAAATAATAATATTTTAATAGTATGTCGTGTTTCTTTAAAACATGGTGTTGGATGGAACGCGTGATAAAATTAGTGTTTCATGTAACACAAGATGGAATATTTATTTCATGTAATGAATAATATAGAAAATATTAAATTTATTTGAAATATTATATTTTAAAATTTATCAATGTGTTAGAATTTAGGATAAATAATTATCATGTAGTATTTATTTCCCTAATGAACTAGATGTTTCATTGATACCTTAACTTCATTTTCATGGTTTTCTTGAATTAAATTTGGTTTTACACTATGACCAAAGAAGATAATGAGAACCATTTATGGATTTTATTGGAAACTCTATGGGGACATCATCTTTTTAAGAAGCTATCAAAATGTGACTTCTATATCAAATATGTCAATATCCTAGGACACATGGTGTCAAAACAAGGCATCTCAGCTAACCTTGAGAAGGTGAATATTATAATTTATTAGGAAGAATAAAATAATTACTTTTATGTACATAGATTCTGGTTTTTAGTGGGTTATTATGGGTGATTTTCAAAATGATTCTCCAAGAATGTGTCACCCCTGACCACTCTCTCGTGAAAGGGGTTAGGTTTAGATAGGGCATAAACTGTCAATATTCTTTAAATGAGTTGAAATTGGGGCTGACATCAGCCCTTATTTTTATTCCATATTATCCTAATAAGTTATATTTAATTTTTTATGATGTGGAAAGCATGGGATTGGGTTTCATTCTTATAAAAGGTGACTGTGTTGTGGCATATTGTTCTCTATAAATTTGGCCACATTAAAATAATTAATAAACCCATGATCATGAGATATTGGTAGTTATGCAATCTCTAAAATATTGTAGGTACTATCCTTTTGTGGTTAGTTCAGTTTTTATACCAATCATAAATATTAATATTTATTTTATATTGAAAAATTTTAAACCTATCGAAAATTATATCAGTTGAATACCTCCAAAAATTCAATTCCATCCTCACTTATACAACGAGAAAGGGAAGTTTTTTCATCAATGACTTTAGTAGAAATTTTTATTAACAATAGTTTTAAGAATATAGTGATGATATGACCTTCATATGCATCTTCAGGGAGATTCACGTAGATATAAAGGAAGATTAAGAGGTTTTTCTTTAACTAATGTTCATATTTCACCTTCTCTTATTAATATTATTCATCAGAAGTAATAAATAGATGAATAATTTTATTGTAACAAAGAGAAAAATATATGGTGGTGAAATCAAAATTGTGTGGTCTTTATCTCATAATGTAATATTTTGTTTCAAGAAGTGTTATATGGTTCCTCTTTCTATATAGAAATTATTAATAAAATATTTTTATCACTCTCAGTGGGAATTTTATCTATGTTCCATTAAGATTTATTATGAAATGAGGTTCCATTATTAGTATATTGGTATAAGATGAGATGTACCATATTTCATTTAAATATATTATACATATCAGTAGATTTAATAATAACACTAAAATTCCTTTAGTATAACACCTAGAAAAGATACATTTTACATTTCTTCTCACAATTGACCACTAATATCATAACCTCCCTTCATATTACCACCTAGAACCCAGATTATATATCCATGTATTTCATCATTGCGTTACATCATACCCCTTAGGGGAAGAACACTATCTTCGTCATTATTAACTAACTGACCAAATCATCCCATTTCATTCCGATCATATATGGCATGAAAGTGGAGGAATTAGAGTATTCATATATTTAATAGATTTTAATGATTCATGGTCTTCCATCTTCCATTATTTATGATATAAATCTATGTTTCACATATCATTTTTTAATTGGACTTCAAGAGTCCATGGGATCTCAGGTAATGTTTAGTATAAATTTCCATCCACAAATGGATCCAAAAATGTAGTTGAAAATCCTTATTCTAAAATTATTTATTATTTCTAATGTAAAAGACCTTTTCAGATCCTGAGACTCCCATTAATCATTGGTTTAATTTTCTTAAAATAATAGTTATAAGTTCTTCATTGGAATGGACCCCTTTAGAGTGTCGTGTGGTCGATCATGCCGGTCTATGCTCTCTTGGTCCAAGGTTTATAAGACAATATTATTTGGATTAGGAATTGTTTAGGATACGACTGAGAATATTAGGCTTATTTGGAAATTATTTTTGATTTCTCAAAGTCATTATAAGTCTATGAAATTCAAAATTAACTACCTTTGGGGTTTTCAATTGGTGGTAAGTTATTCTTGAAGGTATTTCTTTACTTGGTCCATAAAAAACGAAGAATAAATTCAATCTACTGTTATAGTATGTGGGACCATTTGAGATCATTGGATGGATTATAAAATTTGTATATAATTTGGTATTTCTCTCTCATATTTCCCTAATTCATAATTCCTTCCATGTATCTCTATTGAAGTGTCATCCATATCCATATCATGTTCTAAATTGGGAGGACATGGAAATATAACCTAATATATCTATGGTCAAGAAAATAATATGTATCATTGATTCTCATAATAATATGCTACAGAGAAAGTCTATTTTTTATGTTTTTTATAGCAGAATATAAAGGATTTCTATTATACATGGGGGGAGAATCTCAAATGAAAGATTAATGACACCATCCATTTTTGGATCAACGACCTTCATTAAGACATTATGTGACTATAAATTGATATGATGGGGATAATTTTAATGCCCATGATTTCATTTTCAGGTATTTATTTATTTTTTTATTTTTTTTTTGAAATTATTTTTTGAGTCTAAAAAATAGTTTTGAAAATTTTGAGGAGTTTCCCTAACTACACGATTAAGGAAAGAATTCATGGGGACTGTGTTGTAGCTGTGTAGGGGGTTAAGGGGATATAGTAGGGTATATATGGCCAAATAACAGTCCTAGGGACCATATGGAGAGCATGTGAGGTGTATGGGGACAATGAAAAATACATGGTAGGAGAATGGTTTGGTTGGAGCATAGTCAGGTGGAACCGTGCAAATGAAACATGAAACCTATTAAAATTATAATTTTCTAAAATAGTAAATATATTAAAAGGGGTAATTTTTCTCTTAGAATCCTCAATTATCCAGCATTTTCCCATGATCATTTCCTTCATCAAACCCCACTCCTCTCCCTCTCCTCTTTGAATCAAGTATTGTTTCTACATAAAACTTCCATATTTCTTTATGTAAGATACACCACCCCCTCCCCTTCTTCGTATTATACCTTCCTTATTCACTTTCCTCTTCTCCCATTTCCATGGTGGCCTAGGTATTATAGATTCTATGATACCCATGAGTGGTTTTTGATGTTATGGATTTATCATATATATTTGTGAATTCGTGTTCCCTGTATTAGGGAAAATAGAAATTCTTAACGGATTCGATCATATTTATGATAAGTGACTCCTACCATCTTACCATAGCTATATACCATGAATTTATTATTGTTTTATAAATATTATTCTCTGTAATAAAGTTTTTTTTTGTAACCTATGAGGATTTATAGTTCTTATAATTGTTTAAAAAAAATTGGTTTTCCAATGATTTTGTGAAAGTATTTTCTGAAAATTGTATATTTCCCGTGGTTTTTATGTTTAACACAAAGTGTTTGATGAAATGATTCAGTTGGGTTCCTTTGAGATAATTGTATATAATTCAAGGATATTATGATATTTGATTTGTAATGGATTTTTAAAATGATTTTATGATAAAATCATTTCTTATAAGAGGTTTTTTGTTTGTGATAATTGGGTTGTTCACTTGAACTAAAATCTATTGTAATGATATTACTTTTCATAGTTTTTAATAAAAAATTTATAAACCATGTAATATATTAAAACTCATGGGAATCCTTGGATACTTGGGGGTATCGGTACTCGTAGCCTTTTTGGATTAGGAAATGTACCATTCTTAGTGGATATGGTTAGTCTTGGTCAATATAGGTGCACTCTAGAACATAATAAGCCACGAAGAGTATTTATCTCTATCTTCATAGTTCTTACCAACATGGTTTCATTCTAGGGAATGATAGGGTACTAGTACTATGGATTTAGTCACATGTTTTACCTATTGTTTTACTCACTTGTACATTTTTTTGAATAAAAATAATTTAAGTTATTTTTTCTATTTAAAATGTAAACATTACTTTCATATTTTTTTATTTCAAACTAAAAATATATCTATTGTTCCTTATGGGTTTCACATGGAGTAATTAGTGTGACCAAACTGAGACTATTATTTACATGCCTTATATACATACATTGGGTGTATGTAGACCTTATTTTGACTAACATGAGTAAAGGTAAGGCTCTTCTAAGAGGTAATGGGTTAAAATTTTATCATGGATCAAGTTTTGGTAGAAGTGACATAAAGGGAGAACACCCTCATGTCACATAGAGATGAGTAATAGTTTATTTTATATTTTATATCTTTTTAGTATGTATTTTGGTGTTTTTTGCATAGTCATCCTTATTATATTTCCATCATGTTTACCTTTATAATTCATTTTGGGTCATTTTTTATATTTATGTCTACTCTCATTATTATTTTTTAATTTTTGGCCAATTTTGTGACTTATTTGCATGTTATTGTCCACCAGTAGCATTATTTTATTTTTAAACTTTCTTGGTTATTATTATTTTTTTCACTGAATTTTCTATACACACGAATCTCCATTTTATGGTCGGATTGTGTTGGGTTATAAGGAAAACCCATCCTCTTTCCTCATAAATCATAATTGGGTGAAACTGTACTCAAGGGTGTGTTCTTGATTCCAAGAGACTAGTTTCCAGACTATAGGGATCAATAATTTCCTTCAGGCCATTTGATGGGCCGGTTCGAGTACTAGTTCCGAGTAGCTTAGGTTGGTTTAGGTTAATCGTGCCATGTCACATGGATTCAAACTATAACCTAAGATTACTGGGGTTTAAATTATCCTAATATGGATACATTGGAAGCTCTATGTGGGTTCAATACCAATATCATTGTGATACCCCTTCCCTTATGCCTTTCAAGATGGATTAAAACTATAGAGTGTCCTCATATACGTCTTAAGTCTATAGCATAATATAAATTCTCCATGTACTTTTCCATTGAATATGGAATGATTTAATTTTTTGTAGTGTAATTTTAAATTCATTAGTATCAATCAACCACTTTATTCAAATATAACAGGTATTTTTATTAGAAATTATTTCATGAATATTCATTAGTAAATAATAGGGTCACATACTATGAAATAAGATCTTTTCTGGGATGTTTTGACCTCCCATCCTCTTAACTTTGACAAATATATAACTAGGCCAAACCCAAGAAAATAAGGAAGGTTGGGGAAATGTAGGAAACATGGAGCTAAAAAACCAACCACCCCTACCACTCTCCCAATTAAATGGAAGTTTTTATCAGTTTTTTTTATAAATATGAAATAAAAACTAGAAATTACAAAGGGTTGCATACTTCTGAAAATACCGATACCCAAACCCAAACTCATTTAAAAATAATTGAACTCAAGCCCATTTAATTCCCATTTAAATATACCCAAACCAAAACCTGAGTTTTAATAACCATTTAAAACCTAAAATCATTTTAATACCCATTTATGTTTATTATTTTTAATATAATTAATGTTTTTAGGGAAAAATTAATTTAAAACCTGAAATTGAACCCAAATATAATATTTTAATATAATATTATTAAAAAATAACAATGATTTATATACATTGATAATTAAATTACCTTATATTATGTATATGAAATCAATATCATTATTCATCAGGCTATATTTTTTAATCCAAAATCGCATTTTAGAGGTATCCGAAAATGATTGTATCAGGTCGAGTAGGTTCAGATGGTGGATATATTCCATAAATCCTATTATTAATATGATTTTTATTGGATTATATAATAGTGTATGATATAGGTATATTGTCTTGTATAAAATAAATAAAACCAAGGAATGTCATATACCCTAACATGAAATATTATAAGGTGTGGTGTAGGGATATACACCCCTACCTTTAACTATATAGTATTATACAATATGGGAATATCAAAAGTGTTTTGATATATATTAAACATATATTACAATTGTAACACCCTGAAAATTTAGCTTAAAATAATAATAATCTTGAAAGATTTCTTAACATGCAACACGTAGCTTTATAAAAATTTTGATATAATATAGAAATATTTTACTTAAATATGATTGTTATAACCTATACATTAAATTGGTGGGTGTGAATAGAAGTAACTGGATTATGAAATATATTATAATGGTATTACTCAATACAAATGTATTTATTTATGATTAGGAAATAAGAACTCTATAATATTATCCTTTTAAATGTTCTTAAACCCCTATTTTGTTTTTATTTTATAATTATTTTTATGTGAAAAATTAATTATTCATTGAAAATAACCCTTATGCATAATTTTATGGAATTTTGTAAGGGTAAAGTGAGTTTTAGAGGCCCATAATAAAGGTAATACCCTTTTTCAAAGGTTATGTAAGGGTAAAATCCATTTCCAAACATTGTGTAAGGGTGCCAACGTGTATCATAAGGGTAATGAGGTCATTATTAAAAGGTAAATCATTTATATTAAACTTTTGAAAGGGTAAATAGGTCACTTCACAAGGTTAAAATCTGGTCCAAATACTTTGAAGGGGTAAGGAATACACTGTGTAAGGGTAAATCCTTGATTATATTTGTTATGTAAGGGTCATTCCATCATTGTGTAAGTATACCATAGGTTGTGTAAGTGTACCTAGGCCCATGTGTAAGGGTGGATATGAATTTATAGTGGTTGTAAAAGGGTAATATTAGATTAGTGTAAGGGTACCTCGGTGTTGCATAAGGGTACCTAAGCCTATGTGTAAGGGTAAGTCGAGCTGCATAAGGGTATGTTTAAAGGTAGGTAATCCTGTCTAAGGGTAATCTTGTGTTCTCAAACATTTCCTAAGGATAATATTATTTATAAGGGTAAAATACCATGCTCTTATATGATAACCATTATCTATATATGGTTAAACCATGTTACCCTTACATAGTGTCCATTTTTTTTGGAAAAATTCTTTTAAAATCCTTTTTTTTAGATCATACTTTTCTATCTCGACGCTGCAACCTAATTTTGAAATTTTTAGGTTCCAAAATCATGGAATTGAATTATTTGGCTCATTTTCAATGCTCCAAATTTAATAACTGGTTAGGAGATAAATTAAATTATTATTTAAGTATAAGGATTTAATGATACCACCCTATATGTGGTCTTCATATACTAAAATAGTAGAACCCTTATGACCTTCATTTTGGTGGATCCTCTAGCATATGAGCTACCCAAAAATTATTTATTTGAGTTTTTTATTTCCTCATTGATAAAACAAGAATTTATTCTAGTTTCTAGGAATAGTAGCTACTCTCTCTCTCTCTATTCCACTTTTGGTGTTGCAATATAGATTGGGGAATTTCTAGGTATTCAATTTATGTTCTTATGAAAATTTATTCCTCCCAATTCTTTCGAGTAATTTTGGGATAAATATTTCGTAAATTATTATAATATTGAAATTATTAAAAGATGATAATTGAGAAATTATCCAAGGATAATAATTGAGTTATTATACTGTATTATAAAAGGATGAGAATTGTATTATTATTCTAGATTATTGAGGAATGTTAATAATTATTACCCCTTAATAACAAAGAATAATAATAATAAAGTATTATCCCATTCATATTATTCGGTTGAGACAGTGTATTATCACTTTTGGTTTATTATTATCCACTGGTGTGAAATTAAAATCACATGTGTTGGAATAATTTTATAATTTAGAAATTATCTAGGAGGGTGAATCTATTATCATGTGTGATATTTTATTTTATTCAAAAATAAAATAGTTGGATAATATTCTTGGAATCCTTAGAGAGCATTTTGAGCTGATGAGTACATGTATATGGCTTAAGAGATGTTCCCTTGATGTACCTTAAGATTCTTATTCAATGACTTGAGGTGGTAATTTCCTTACCTTTTTGTAGCTCTCATTTACACATGCTACTTTTATGTATTTCATGTGTAAGAATATTTTATTCACCCTGCATGATTGTGATCACATGTGGGTCGGTGGGAGTGTGCATCCCATGAGACCTTCTATGATAATAGATTCCCTAAGTTTTTCTTGTACCATATTTTCCTTGTTTATGTTGATCACATGTACATATATTGATAAATTATTCTCATTATGGAATGATTGTATTGTATGTTCTGCCTTAGTAAGTATGTTAACTTTCTTGGAGGTATTGTTCTTGGTTCTCAAAATAGGTGGACTATCATGACATGTTATCCCTTAGAGGCGGGTGTTCATGACATGATATAATGGAAACAATAGACCTGATAATAGGGTTGAGATATGATGATATAATGAACTTTCATATTGGGGATGAAATCATTACCCAAGTATTAGTTTGTTCTATGCCTTGATGATTTATGACTAGCATGTTATTTTGAGGATGCGCTTGATGCCTAGTTGATTTTCAAGAAGCATGTCATACTTGAGGTTTGGAAAAAACTGAGTTGTATGTACGCATGATACCATGAGGTTTTCAAGTGAAAGATTCACTAGACGATTGCTAGTTTGGTTACTCCTAAAATATTCTCATTATCCTGTTGTCATGGAACTAAAGTATATATAGTCATGGGTCAGTTCTGGATTCATTACCGCATGACTTCTTGATTTTGGATGGTATAATATATTCTTGTTATGAATTTATTATTGTCATATCATAAAGTTTTTATAAATGAATAGACTTAGTTAAGGACCCGTTGGTGGTGTCCTACTAATTATTTTACCCAAACCCTACTCAATAATTTCAATACACTTATAGATTTCATGCATAGGGATCTGATCATGGGAAAGGGGCCCATGGTAGATGGTTGAGCATCAGAGCATGGAGATGGAGGTACGATCAGGATATACTCTGAGGATTACTAGAGTTTCATTTATTTATAAATTTTTTATCCTTTATACTCTTATTGGGATTTCCACTTGGGGAGATATTTCTTATCTGTATGACATGTTTACTCCTTTGTTTATTTAGTTTCCACATTATTACTCTGATTTTTCAATAGAATTTTTATTATGATTTTTCCTCTATGACATTATACTAATGGTATAGTCTTCCCATTGATGGAATTAGACCCTCACTACTAGTCAAAAGCCTCTTGCATATGGGGAGGCATTCAAGAGGTCATGTGGCCCTCCAGCATGGACCTAGTGGTTTGAGTCATGGTGTTACAAAATGGTATCAAAGGACATTTTTCCTTATTTATTTTTGGAATAACTTGGGACATTTTAGAATGGAGATAGATAGTTGGACTCGGGTAGGGGATTTTCCATGTTACTAGCTAGCACATGTGTAACATAACTCTGAGTTACCATTGGTGGGATCATTGTTACTATTTTTATGATATTTCAGGTGAATTCTGTCATGATGATTAGGAACATAGGTTCACATTCCTTATATATACCTATTATTATCTTTCATATTAGTTCATTAATTCAAATACATTTAATTATGTTATCTATTTGATATAGTTCTCATTTTTTTCATATGTCTCTTTTTCTTTACCACTATGACATATCATCATTGGAATTAATTAGTTAAAATAAGCATGATGTTGTGTTTTATTATATATGATGACCATGAATAACATGAATGAATGAGACATGGGTTATTTATAGAAGGCTTATTCCTTGGTTTATAGGTAGACTCCAAGGTAAACCTTTTTATGATCTCAAAGACTGGTTATTAGTTTTTTATGTTTCCAACGATCCTTCTTATTATAGAAATTTCACATTGTATACATCTAGTGGGACCAAAATCTAAGCAGAGTGTGCACCAGAATAACTTCCCACACCTACCCCAATTGTGTAAGTAGTGTGGAAGCTATATCTTGGAGCCTTTCCACTAAGATACATTTTTCACTATGCCATCTATTTTCAACTCAAACATTCTCTAAACATTCAAGGCACTGGGGGACCACTAGATACTGAGGACTTGGCTGATATTATTGAATGTATAAAGGTGAAGTTTCTAGAATACTTGTTGAATTGATCCTCTGGGAATTGGTGTGGAGTCTTGGTTCAGGAACTCGACATGAGGGGCTCACTTGGGAGGCCTTAAAATGCCTATTATTTATGGAGTTCTTTCATGATACCTTTAAGATTTTCTAAATGAAATATTTCATAGAGTTATATGGATCCATGATAATGTTTTCATACATCGATCATTTTACTATGATTCACTATTTTACACCACTTATGGCTAGGAATGAGGATCATAAGTAAAGGAATTTTTGTATCATACATCACCCTGAAATGAGATAGCAGGTCTAAAGTTTCTACCTAGACTCATACTCAGAGGTTTTAATAAATTCCTACCATAAAAAAATCTTGTAGGAGGTTTGAGAAGTTAGTCTTTATCTACCCTTTTGTGATCAGTTTTGTGGTTATCTTATTTCTATAGTGAGTGCCCTTTCCATTAGTAGGAGACCAGGTAAATGCCAAAAATTAGTATAAATAAGGTGGATCATATTTCAATTTCTTCGGTTCCCATATTATGTGACCCACATTGATTCAAATATAAGAAGTTTAGACACAATAGAATGGTATTCATAGAACCCTAGAGCTAGTACTTTCAATGTAGTAAGATAGGACATCTCGGAAAAACTTTTCGACTACATTGAGGTCAAGGGTCTAAAAGGGTGTAGGATAGGCTCAATATTCAATCCAAGGATCTAGTTGGGGTCTTTAGTAGAAGACCTAGATGATGAGGACACATGAAATCCATATATAGTGTCATAGATCTAAGGCAGTCTGCATCTACACAATGGATCAAACAACAATAGCTAGTGTTGAGGGGATATCTATTATTTAGGGTATGGTCTTGATCATGTCCACTTTATCTACTACTGTGTTCAATATTGTTCCTTATTATTCACTTATATCTACAAAAGTAGTTACTGGAGTTGACTTACAGGTAAATTTATTCTCTGATTTATTCTCCCTTGATACATAATTGGGCATCAAAGTGTATTGCCTCCATAAATTCCAAGAGTTTCATATAGTCAGAAATAATTATAGACATCTATGGGACTTTATGATTCTATAGATGAATACCATCGATGTGATTCTTGGAATGTACAATCTAACCAACTTCTGAGATTTCATTTATTTCTATCATAGATTTGTGTCATTCTATTACTCGATTGTAGATATGTACTTGATAACCATATAATGGGAACTAGTATTAGACATATTTTTCCTAAACTTGAGTCATCTCGGGAGGATCACGACATGGATGGTGGTCTTGTCTCTTTTGATGGGATATGTGATGGCCCCTTGGATTTTCCTCTTGTTTTGAATCTCTATCATGATGTCTTTAATGATGAATTTATATGAAATCCTCTAAATAGAGGAGTTGTATTTTAGATAGAGCATTGGTCGAGTGTACAACTCGTTTCTATATCCATGTATCATAAGGCACCATCCGAGATAAAGGTGATAAAGGTGAAGCTTGACAAATTAGATTAGATGGGATTTACCAGGCTGAGTACTTCATCATGGGGTCAACCAGAGTTGTTTTCCCAAAAGTTGAATGGTATAATTTGAATCTATGTTGATTAACAGAAGATAAACTATGTGATGATAATGAAAAAATAACATTATCCACTAATTTATGATCTTTTTAATCAATTATAGGGAGCCTAGCCATTTTCCAATATTGATCTTTTGTCGTGTTATCACCCACTGCATGTTAGAGAGGAGAAAATCATAAATACAATGTTTTGGATCAGGTATGAATTTTATAGGTACATGGTGATTCCATTCATACTGAATAATGCTCTGGTAGTGTTCATGGACATCATGAACAATATATTTCACCCTTAATTTGACTTATTCATCATGGTGTTTGTTGATGACATCCTTATCTACTCACTAACACCATATAAGTATGATTGATTTCTTGATATTTTCTTGAGTATTCTTTGAGGAAGTTATCTTTATTCCAAACTATCATAGTTTAACTTTTGGATTAAATAGGTGATACTATTAGGGTATTTTTTGTTTCAGAAATGTATATCCACAGACCCAAAGAAAGTGGAGGCAGTGATGTTCGAGAAATATTCATAGAATGTTTTTTAGATTATGAGATTTTAGGCATAATAGGATATTACTGATGTTTTATCTAGGACTTCTCCTACTTATCATAATCCATATCTATGATAATTAATAATGAAGTGATGTTCTGATGGTTGGATCAGTGTGAAGAGGTGTTTCTTGAGCTCAATTTGAGGTTGACTATTGCTCCAATACAGACTCTACCTTGGAATGGGAATATATAAACAATACACTTTTATGCATTGGGAATTGGTTAGAGAGAATTACTAATACTAAGGAAGTTTGTAGTATTTTATGTTTCATGTTAGCTACAACCCCCCCCCCCCCACCCAATAATAACTATCCTACTCTTGATCTAGAGCAGGAATCCATGGTTTGTTTTCTGATGTATTGGGGACACAACCTCTTTGGTGATACGTTTTTGGTCTAAATTGACCATAAGATCCTTCTCTATATCATCACATAGCGGGACCTGAATCTTGGGGAGATAAAATGGGTTGATTATCTACATATTTTTTTAATTTCAGATCAAATATTCATTTAGGAAAGGCAACATCATAGTATGTTCACTTTGTTAGAAGAAGAAGGCTGAACATGATCTTGGTGAGAGACCCTCATAGGAGAAGTAGCACTTGATGAGCTTGTTGCATGAGTAGAGGATGGATGATTTTGATGAATAGGGATTGATTAATTAAGATCCCATAGTAGACATATATTCTCTAGTATAGTGAGTATAGGAAGAAATGGAGTCATACCTAGAGTGTGTTGTGATGTAGGAATAGCTAGTTGGAGGTGTCCCGATACTAGGGTGGTCATTGGGTGACGACGATGTGATCCTTCTCCATAATAGAGTAGTAGTACTTGTTTTTATTGTATAAGAGATGAAGAGGAACTTATATAACTCTATATGGGAGATAAATCCTATTGTGGAAAATATATTCCATGACTTCAGGAGATATTTCAGGTGCCCAGGAATGAATAGGGGCATCACTAGGTTTGTATCTCAATGCCTTACCTTCTAAATTGTAAATTTTGAGCACCAGTATCCTAGTGGATTGATTCAAACATTTCTAGTTCCAATTTCTAAGTGGTAGGAAATCATAATTGGAATAATTAAAGGGTTACCTAGGACCCTGAAGATTCATGCTAGTTTCTAGGTGATTTTTGATAAGTTAAAAAAGGCTCCTCACTTATTACTGATATGAGAGACTAACTCAATGCATGAGTTTGGAAAGCATTATGACTTAAAGATCATAATATTACATATAAGTCCCATTATAACTATATATTATAGAGATATAATATTAACATAATTCATTTATAAGGACTACAATAGGTCCCTTGGGACTCATGTGACATCCTGAACCCGAGTGCCACTCAAAGGTGCCCCGAGATTGATTGTCGACATCGCCTCAAGCACATCTCCTTGAATGCCAAAGGTTGGTGACTAGTAGTGAGGGACTAATTTGTGTCTATGGGGATATTATTCCCCCATTAACATATTTTATTATATGGTATAAACAAAATTACTATTAAATATAGGAATTATTGTGATAAATAGATAGCACAACAGAAGCAGACACTATGACAGTAGACCCATAACCCGCCATAGCAGAAACAAATAGAAATATTAAATAATAGAATAAATAGATAAGAATAATCAAAATATGATGATAAGTTATTTCATGTGTCTATAAAATTATAAAACAGGTATACAAGGAATTAGGAAGTAGTACTATATAAAAAAAGAAAAAAGGAATACAAAAGCTTTCCAATCATCCAGAGCTCTAGGTCGGTCATCTACTACCAAGATCCATCCTAAGGAAATAAATAAATACAATGTTTCCATGGATGGATTCTTACCTTTGTCAACATCTTCATATAAGTAATATTCTTGGGTATTAATGTTGTCCCAGATAGGGTGTGGGATAAATCTCAGTTGTTCACCACCAAACGGTGTCTATAACATCCATTTTGTGTGATATAAACTGAAACAGTGTGCAAGAACTCCTTTATATAAGTAAAGAAGTACATAAATGTAAATTCATGGTACCTTATTCAGCCTCGGCTAGTTTCTAAACATGAAACCATTTCATTTATTAATTATGTTCTAGTTTATATATTAAGTCACATGAGGTATAACCAGCACTGACATCGAAGTGTGATAATATTAGTAATGAAGGATCCAAGATATAACAAAGAATATTGTATTGATTATAATAATGAAGATGATCTAAGGTATTAACCAAGTAATCCTAGACCTTAGGGGGTTGATTTAACTATATAATAAACTATATCCATGGTAATAAGGTTAAAAGTTTAATACAAGGGGAATTTCCCAAGGCATTCCACAAAAATATAATTCTATTTGAGTCTAAGGATCTCTTCCAAAGTAAAATGGGTAAGAAATGACTAGTCCCAATCGGTGTATCAATGGAGCCTCAAGTATATAAACATCATAATGGACCCAAGGAGTGAATCTAGTGCATCTTGTAATGATAATGGAGAGATCTTATGGTGTCATAATAGGCATCCGCTAGTATACAAGGATCATGTTCCAAGGTGGGTATCATCCTTGTAAATTAGAATCCATGAATCAAAATGGAATCCTTGAGTGCTCAAGGAATTACCTCAAGAATCCAAGGCTATCTCAAGTCTAACCACTCCTACAATAATAATCAGGTCCATTTACAATAGGTACCTTATACATGACTCATTAATTATTTAATGCCATGTAATACTCATGTTTCTTAATAATTTATTTGGTTCAAGTCATTTCCATTCATTAGTATTACAATTCATAACTAGGAATGAAACCATTTATTAGTTCATTTAAGTAATAATGAATTTATTAGGTTCACTCCACTACCTTCCATTAAACATGGAATGGTGTGTAATGGATGTGAAAGCAATTTTTTCTTTTACATTTAACTAGGACAGGTCATATACATAGTATACTTTACATTAATAATTATTATTCATTAAATATATTGAAAAACATATCTGGTAGAAGTTTCAGGTGAAATTATCAAATATATGGATAACCATTATAGTTTGTAAATCACTATATTAAGTAAGGGATTACTATTAATAGGTTCAATTCATTTCACACCAGAACGGTGGTGTAGACAAACATAACAAATCATTAAAGGCATAATTATGAAACAAACCATGTTTGGGTTGGTTGGTGTTGAGGAAATAAACTCTGATGATTGATAACATATATAAAAAGGATATTAGAATATGAATAAAATGACTATAAGAAACTCACATGAATTTAATAGGTCATTCCTAATGAGATCGATGTGCGCACAACTATGATGATTTATAAAATAATGAAACGTGATTGATGAGTCATAGAACTCCTACCTTAATCTTGTACAAATCTCCTCATCTAGTATCATCCTTTAGTTTTCCATGGAAAGGAATAAATTTGAAGAATGGATAAATTCCCTAAAAATAGGGCATATGATCTTTCTTATAATAGCATCATCGAGGGGAAGAATAATGATGAATGACTTAAAAGGAGTTGACTAATTACCAATGTGAATCCAATGTGATGAACAAGGATCTAATCGGATCTTCAACAGATTAACATGATCAAAATATATGAAATGGGGATTTAGGGACCCTCAAACTGAGAATAGGGGGATTACTTCCCTAGAAATAGAAGAATGAATGAGGGGGTATGCTTATTAAACATTTAAGGTAATTTCAGTAAATTTTCACAAGAAATTGGGATCTCATAGTTTGGCCACATGGTTGGCCAAACTGTGTACCAATCATGCACCTACAATAACTTAAGAAGGGTACCCGCACGGTTAGGCTTCATCATTAGGGAAACTGTGTGCCAATTGTGTGAATCTCCTCTGCTAAAATTTGGAGGCATTTCACACAGGCATACATCCCCTATAGTATGTTTACATAAAATAGTGTACCTTGCTTCACCCACTATCTAGACCCACATGGTTAGTAGAGACCATGCGGGTTGGATCACACAGTTTCTACTAACCATACGGCAAAGTAATTTTCTCCATCGGTAGGGGTTCCGAGATCTAAACAAGCCTTGAACACCACTAAATCAATCATAAACTCATTTGGATTCCATATTATGTCCAAAACAAAGAATTAGACCAAAATATATAGGATAGATACCTTAGATAAAAACCCGGTTCATACATTCTTCCCCCTTAAAGGAACTTTTCCCTGAGTTATCCTTCCAAGTGAGAAAAACATTGTCTAAGAACAACTCTGGCCACTAGGCACATATGTCGGCCTCTTACTCCCAAGTCTCATCTTGCACATGGTTTTACTTCCATAGAACACGTTCTAAAGGAATAGGCCAACCTGAGAGAGCCTTTGTGCTCTGGCCAAATATGTGTATAAGATACTCCTCCAATGAAGCATCATAATCTAACTCAACTTCCCTTGGATCAACACTATAAGATAGGTCAGCATGATAATGGTGAATATATGAAATGTGGAAAATGTTGGGCATGGAACTATTCCTCTAAAGTAGTAACAATTGATAGGTTATTGGCCTGAATCTCTCTAGAATCTAAAAATATCTATACATAGTAAGGTTAAATCTTTCCATGCCTATGTATTCATCTATTACCAATCCTGAGTGATGCCCATAGTAAAATAGTATCCCCAACCTCAAACTCCAAAGGTCATTGAAAATGATCAGTATAATATTTTTTTCTTGAATGACTAGAAAACATATTATTTATAGTTATTTGAAGCTTCTCACAAGTCTCCTACATGAGTATAGGACCTAATAAGTCTACATCTCCTACCTTAAGACATCACATGGGTGAATGGAATATCCTACCCTATAAGGACTCAAAGGGATCTATCTAAATCATCACCTAAAATATATTATTATAGGTGAACTTGGTGAAAAAAAATATGATTCTCCCAATAATTGAAAAAAGCAAGGACACATGCCCGGATAATTTTTTATAACACATGTTTCATTTGTTCTGACAGGCTATCAGTCTGAGGATGAAAATTGTGCTAAAAAGAACTTATATGTCTATAGCCCTCTACAACCCCTACCCCAACTATAATGTTAAACAAGCATCACTATCTGAAATGATAGTATGATGGAACTTGTGTAGCTGTATTGTCTCACATACATAAAATATTCCCTCATCATCAACTGATAAAGTCTCTTGGATGGGAAATAAGTGAGCTAATTTCATAAATCTGTCAACAACTACCCAAATTGTGTCGCAGCCTCGAGGAGACCTTAAAAAGATGAGTACAAAGTATACGGAAGCATATTTCCTTTTTTATTCTGGGACTGGGATCAGTTATAAAAAGTCTACAGGTCACTGGTTCTCTACCTTTATTACTAATAGGTGGAACACCTAGTAATAAAGCATTCTATAGGAAGTTTCCACCAATATTATTGTCGCATATCTTGATAAATCTTGGATATGCATAGATGAACTACCCACTAACATGAATGGGACTCACGCATAAGCTCTTATCTCATATCTATAGGAACCCATACATGTCCATGTATACTTAAAATGTCATATTTGTCCATATACCAATATAGAGTTAGGTTCTCACCAACAATACTCTCTTAGAGAACCAACCCCTAAGTATTTGAAATCATCCTACTCTTTACCCTATCAAGGAGTAAAGAGGTAAATTTCAATGATGACAGATAAGGCTACTTGGGACTCTCATGAAACTCCATATGTAGCTTAGAGAAATGGTCCATAAATTTCCATTCATCACTTGATTCCTATATGACATGTGCTATGTTTTCTAACACAACTCATTAGCTATAGCATTGCCTTTTCTAAGCATATAGGCAATAACTAAATATAAGGAATGAAGATATTAGACCCATATCCAATGAATAAGATTTGTGTCACACTATGTAAATTTATATTTGAGTCTCTTGTGGTTCATATACACCAAAAAGCACCCACCCATCAGATAGTGTCTCCAGCAACATAAGGCATAGAGAACTGTTTCTACATCGAGCTCAAGAATCAGGTAATTTCTCCCTTAAGGCCTCAAATGTTGAGATATGTATGTGATGACTCTATCCTCCTGTGTCAATATTGCATCCAGGATGATGTTTAGATGCATCATAGAACATTGTATAGCATCTTCCAGACCTTTTAAGAATTAGAATAGGTGGGATACAAGCCTTTCATTCATCTCCTAAAATGATTTTTCACACTCTTTTAACCACAAGAACATAACACCTTTATCTATAATACCATTAATAGTTGTATTAAGGCATTATAATTATTTTATGAAATTGTTTTAATATACAACCATCCCAAAGAAACTCCATATGTCAAATAGGTTCTTGGGGGGAACCGCCGAGAGCTATGATCGGTCATCCATGCCCTATCCAATGACGGTCTCCACACTGGCCCCTCCCCCCTCAATGATGGAGGGTCCTCTAATGTCTCGTGATGTAGTTCAACCACCACCACTCTTCCCCTTATCAAACCCTAACATCATCCATTTCTTACCTCAGATTTATCTTAGCATGAAGGTTCTGGATTTCATCTATGGTGCTCTGCAATTGCTGATTTCAAATCTGGAGTTCACCAATGTTTCATCCTTACTAAATATGATGTTGATTCCTCACATCAAGATTCTTCAACCATTGGTTGACTCTTTAGACCATTTTATTTTTGGATCCTAGGTTCTTCCAGAGCGTGCGACAGTAGGGATCCTTGGCTCTAAGAACATCATGATCAGGTTTTCCCCATAGGACGATCTTATTCTATCTTGGTCAAATGCTCCACACATATGTAATGGGTCAATATTTTTTCACTTCAAATAGACGTATTATTTCCACATGAAGAATGATTCTCCTACCACTTCATTTTCATTATGATTTCTAGAACATCCCCTTCCTTTTCAGAATACTTTGATTCTTGGTATGTTATGAAATATAGTTGGGCATTATCTTTTCTCGGATATATGAACTCATTATCTTTGTAAACCTATCTTTCCTAGAATTTGGGTCGAGGTTGATCTATCAAAACCACCTATGGAGTTTTTCTGGGATGCTTTGAGTGAGGAATATTAGTATAAGAAAACTGTGGTATTTGAGACATGGTGTGATTTTTGTACACTATGAAAGAAAATGGGGCACAGGTTGCTGATATGTAGGAGTAGGATTTCTATGAGGATTGGGCCTATCCCGAATAATTCTTAGACAATTGTGTTACTAGAGGAGGTTCTGGGTGCTTATGACAAACCCTTGGTGTCCTGTGGCAGGCGCCTGGAGGAGTGCTACTTTGAGTCAAGTGATGGGGCTAGTTTTTCTGTCTGTATTGTTGGAACAGAGGCTAGTCCACTAGGATTGAATAGATCAGTGTTTCAGAAACCAACAAAGGTGGTTCCTATTGACCTGAAGATCACTGATGTTTTTCTAGATTGAAGAGTGACATGAATGTGGTATTATCTTTAGGAGCTTCTCGCGGATTGGACTCCCCGCTTGAGGGTCCTCGTGTCAGTGGGCATAAATCTCAGGTGGAACCGATAATGGTGGAGGGAGAGGTCTTAATAACATGACATTTAGTGATGCTAAAGGTCCCGGTGGTACTCAAGGTCAATGTTTGGAGGACACTAACAAGAAAGCACAGTTTATGCGATGTAGGTATAAGCATCCCACAGGTTCAAACCTGCCAGTCCCCTTAGGATGTGCTACCACTATGGTTGATAACATCACAGAGGCTGATACATCCAAAAATTCATTGTAGGGGAATTATTTCTTGTTCGCAGCCACTGAATCCCATCAAGCACTGAGGAGGTTGGACACAGTGAGTGTCTTGGGGCCCTTAGACCCAAAAACTCTTGGTGCCAACTCCTCAATCCATCTGAAGACTGGGAGCGGGGGGAAGAAGAATGGCTTATATATTAAAGTAGGAAAGGTGGAGTCTCTGTGAAATCATAGGCCCCTCAAAGAATGCTCTTCCATTAAGCTAGGAAATCGATTTGACGGTCTGGATGTTCAAGAACCACCATTGACTCTAGAGGAGGATGCTTCCGGTGAAGAGAGTTATAGCCAACTCTCAGTGAATAGTGTACACCTAATTCAAGGTAAAGGTCCCCACAACCCTAAAAGGAAGAATGGGAAAATAAAATTGAGGAATGTGGAAATAAATTGTGGTCCAAGGGAAAAAAAAGGGACATAAAGATTATTCCCACTTTCCAAAACCGATGGAAACAAGGTTGTCCAAGAAGGGAGGAAACAAGGAAATAAATACCCTATTGAATGGGGAAAGTGGAGAATCAAGTAGGAGAATAGGATATTGGGAATAAGAGTTATGGGAGTTCTTGAAACTTATCATACACTCCAAGGAAGAGATGTTAGAAAAATCAGTCCAGCCCAACTTCTCAGAAGGGGAGATTAAAAGAATTTATGGATGAAGTTTGAAATATGATTCCAATAAGGAGAAAGAAGTGTGGATAGATAAACAAGAACGAATCTTGGCTTGAAGCTTCTAGTAGAGTGAAATCCACTCATAGTAATTTTTTTAGACAATGGATAGGATGATTACTCACCTTGATGAGCTTATCAGCAAGGATCCAGATATCCAATTTAGTACTCTGCAATGGGAATTATATAGAGTTTTTGATTCAAGTAATCTTAGTTATATGTTTAATCATTTTTTGAGATCTTTTAGAATATATTGGTATCTTGTTTGTGAATTATGGTTTCCTATTTTTCCTTAAAATGGATTAATAAAAATTTAAATTTTGATGAAATATTTTCTTGGGATGCTCCTAGGAAACCACAATACTCAAAATCTCTAGATCAGCTGATACTTCTTATTCCAAGATTATATAACCCAATAAGTGAACTTTTTTTATCCAAAAGTTTCACTTAGAAAGCTTGGAAAAAATTTGTGCCCTCTCAGTGTATTCTGAATGATCTCAATATGTTTATCATAGTCTCTACATGTGTGATAATACACTATGATTTCATCCAGAAATACTATATCAAAAGATTCGAAATAGGGGTGGAGCACCCTATTAAAAAATAAATGAAAATATAAGGCTTATTCATAAGACCGAACAACATAACAAGATACTCATACAGACCATACTAGCTACGAAAAGCTATACGAGGTAAGTTTAAAGGCCTGACTCACACTTGATTATAGCCTGATCTCAGGTCATTCTTAAAAACATCCTAGCTCCTTAGATATGGTCAAAGAAATCATCTATTCAAGTTATTGGAAACTATTTCTTGACCACAATCTAGTTCAACCATCTATAATACATGAATAAATGAAGGTTTCCATCTGCCTTCTTGGTGAAAATCACAGGTGAACCCCATGAGGAAGTATTGGGCCATATAAAACTTTTAGCCTCTATATCCTCAAACAACCTCTTGAGCTCCTAGAGCCTAGTAGGTTCCATACCATATGAAGTAATGGACACTGGAGATACTATATGAATGAGAGAAGTCATATAATCTATTAATCTCTTTAAAAGTATGCCAGAAAAATTTTCAGTAAAGAATTCCCTGAAATGATCTACTATGGGTGGAAAATATGCTAGGATTACTCCATACTCCTACATAAAAAGACTAGAAATATGGGTGTTCACTCCACCCAGAAAAGGATTCTCTATTCCATCTCTACAAGCCTAGATATCCCACTCAACCTTGTGTAGATAACTGTTGATCTCTGGTGATGTAAAGATACCAGGCAGTGATAGCAGTCTACAAAGGCGTGATATTGGAAAAACTGATCCATCAATAGAATGAAATAAAAGCTTTCCATCTGGAGAAAAAATATGTCCCACAAGAATGGTTAATATCCTACCTCAAAGGGGGTTCTTATATTGGAATATTCCCTTTTACCATAGTCCCAATGGTATATCCAGGGTCATCACATAGCAGTAATACTGAATTTCCATCCCACAACATTCCATGATAGATAAAGAGATAAGGGAGTTCAGTACACATGTTCTAAGTAAATAATATAGTATAGTATAGGATAATAGAATAGTACCTTGAACTATAGATGGTCCTACACTCTTATCCTCATGTATTGAATGTAAAACATGAATTTGGCCTAATCTTCAGCCCAATGCTACAACTAGACTACCACGAGTATGACCGATCTATAAGTGGTGGTGATCTGAAGTCTAGATACAATAGTCATGACCTACTTCTCAGTCATTCCTGTTAGTGTTGCTCCAACTCCCTTCCTGAAACGGTGTAAAAGAACATTCCCTTTAAGGTGGAGCTAGTGCAAATCTGCTTCAACTGAAAGCAGATGGAAATGTCTGACATAATCTCTTGTGATTCCACATAGGGTTTTAATCAGGTCACTCCATTAAGTCTCTATTTCACTAAGGCTCGATATTCCCATGTATTCCACGGGGATGTAATAAAAGGAGATACTAGTATGATTACTCTAGCTTTCACTACTTTGATGTGAAAACTCCAAGGAATTCTTCCTACTATCAGAAGAACTACTGGCCTGCCTCAACACTAATCCTTTATGTTTGGTATTATCGCCTTACCCTAGGTTGTGTTGAGTGATAAGATCCTGATTAAAAATCTTAGAGAAATTAGATTGGTGAAAAATGTTCACCTTAGAATAGATGTCATACTTGAAGCATCTAGTATGTGAAATCTCATCACCATCTAGAAGTTTCTAAAATCATTATAACTCAGTAAAACACATTGAATAATCCATGACTGACATAGCACCTTGCTCTAGATGCATGAACTCTATGGATAAGTCATCTCTCAATGTCTGAGGAAATAAGTGAGCATAGAAAGAAGTCTGGAAATCATCCCATACCATGTCCTGATGATGACCAGCCTGAGTAATTACATCCCACCAACGCTTGTCCTAATCACACAGTATGTAAGTAGAAATCCTGACCCTTTGCTCTAGAGGTGTCTCCAGATGCTAAAGATATAGATATTGTGGCCTCTATCCAAGAAATAGAAGCCTAAGGACCCCCATCACCCATGTAGGTATGAGGAGGATTCTTTTGGAACTCATGCGATAGATCAGTCATTGTAGGTGCAAGTCATGGAGAAAACTACATGGACAACATAATACATCGGATACTCTCAAGAATATAAGAATTGGTTCATGGATCAGGTATAGAAGCAGGTTCCTCAATTGGCACTCCTAGTGGTTAGACTAGCGACTCAAGGCCCGCCACATATGGAGCATGGTAATCTCTACCCGCCTAGTGCACAACAAGAGTACATTATGGTGGCATTGGTCTACAAATTCCATGCACATGACTAGGAATAGGCTTGAATTAGATAGATACACTAGTGGAATAAGAACATAAGAATAATGGAAAAATACTAATGGTATACTACCCCAACTACCCACTAAGAAGGCCAAGTATTTTTAAGTGATCAGGTTTGAATTGCAAGGATTCCAGTAGATGAAGGGTCAATAGCACATTGCCTCTTCATTTACTAGAAACCATTTATTTTCAAATCATGTGTCACATCTTTATGTCACAGTTTATTATAAACTTATATCAAAATTTGATTAAAAGGGATTGTCATTACTAATGAATCAGGTCACATACACCTTATCACTAAAATTAAAACCCATTTAATCTCAATTTAACCCCATCTACATTCATTTTCAGAATGTAAAATTTTATGTATAATGGATTGACTTAGTAAACTAACCCTTCCAACACACGAGGTATCATAGACCTCGTAAATTGAAAATGGAAATTAATCAATCAAAACCAAAGAGCAGTATATGCATAATATAACTACCATAGCATCAGTCAATAATCACTGACAAAACAAGCAATGCAAGTGGTGAAATTAACCTATATGGAAGGGAATATGAATAACATGTGAAATCTAGGTTCCTATGGTGATGTATGTTACAATGATCCTTTCCCTTCTGTCATTTGTCCTGGGATGAAATTAAATCCTAAATCAGAATAATAATAATAACCATCACATAGCATGTGCATCACCCAGTGGTGAAAGGATATCGACTGTAACAAGAATAATGTTGATAAAAAATTATTAATAAAAAAACTCTACATTTACCACTAACATGGGTTAGCTATGCCAAAGCATGGATTATAACCAAGTTATAATAAATTACTAATCTCTTGTCTATTGTCTTCAAATAGTAAAGCATGAAAAGTTCCTCCTATACCACTTTGTGACATCCCAAACCTAGGTTTCACTCAAAGGTTCCTCAAGCCCGGTTGACCACATGGCCTCAAGCGCATCCCCATGAATTCCAGAGGCTTCCAATTATCACTAAGGGGCTAGGGTGTGTCTATGAGGAGACTATACACCCATTAATATAGTGTATCATATCAGATAAGCATAATAATAGGTAAATAGTGGAAGCAGTAGGATAAATATATGGAACATCAGAATCAAACATTATAGACATTAGACTAGTAACCTGGTGTACCAGAAACAAATAGGAAAAATTAATAATAGAAGAAACATGTAACAATACTCAAACATGAATGATAATTTATGTCATGTCTCTAGAAAATAGGAACACATGTATACAAGGAAGTAGGAAGTAGTACAATACAAAAGAAGAAAAAAAGGAACGCAAAAACTATCCAAGTACCCTGAGCTCTAGCTCAGTCATCTATTACCATGCCCCATCATAAATTAAGAAAGCAATATCATGTGTCCATGGTGGGGAGTTTCCCTTTTTAAACACCTACTTACATGTAATCCCCATGGGAGCCAATGGAGGACCGAATAGGGTGTGAGATAAATCTTTGTAGTCCAATAATAAAGATGTCTGTAAAATCCATTCCATGAAAGATAAACTAAAACAATGTGCAAGAATGCATATATAAAAGTAATGGGGTACAATAATGTAAATACCTAGTACCTACATCATCCTCATCTGGTGTTTGAACATTTAACCATTTCATTTATTAATTATGTTCCATTTTATATAGTAATTCACAAGAGGTATTACCAACACTAAAATTATAGCATTATAATAGTAGTAATGAAGTTCCCAAGATATAACAAGGCATCATGTAATGATGATGATAATGAAGAGAATCTAATTTAATAACCAAGGAATTCTTGACCTCAGGGGTCAATCCAACTCAGTAATAACCTACAGCCTAGATATAAAGGTAAGAGTGTAATCCAAGTGGCATATCCCAAGGAATTACACAATATTATAATTATATCCAAGTATAAAGATCTCATCCAAGTTAAAACGGTTATGAAATGACTAGGCCCAATGGGTGCATCCATGGAACCTCATGTCTTTAGATGTCATTCAAGATCCAAGGAGAATATCTGAGGCATACTATAATGATAATGCAGTGATCCTGTAGTGTCATATTAGGCACCAACTAGTAGAAATGGATCGGGTTCTAAGGCAGGTATCATCCTTGGAAAATGGAATTTAGGAATTGGAATGGAATCTACAAGTGCTCAAGGAATTCCTTCAAGAATCCATGGTCAGCTCAAGTATAAACACTCTTATAATTATAATCAGGTTTGTATACCATAAACACCTTATACTTTATTCATTAATTATTTATGGCCATGTATTACTCAGTCCATTTAATAAGTCATTTGGTTCAATTTGTTCCATTTCATTAGAATGAAAATTCATAACTAGGCATGAAACCATTTATTAGTTCATTTAAGTCATAAAAATTTTTTAGGTTCACTCTTCTACCTTTCATTAAACATGACATGGTGTTCTACGGAAGTGAAACCAATTTTGGCATTTACATTTAACTAGGCCAAGTCATATACATTGTATACTAGCCATTCATAATTAAAATTAATTAATTATATTCAAACACTTCCCTTAGAAGGTTCAAGTGACATTATCATATACAAGGATATCCTTCAAAAGTCATAATTCATTTTATTAATGAATGGGTTACCATTAATGGGGTCAATACATTGCACACTCAAATTGTGGTGCAGTCGAACATAACAAGCCGTTAAAGGCATAATTAAGGAAAGAACCATGCATGGGGTGGTCATTATTGACGACGCAACATAAAACTATGGATAACATATATAAAAAGATCTTATAATATGATTATAATGACTATAAGTAAGGAACATGAATTTAATAGGACACTCCCAATCAAATTAGTGCGTGCACAACTACAAAAATTTATAAAATGGAAAAACATGAGGGATGAGTCATAGACCACATACCTTAAGCTCTAATGACTCTCCTTGTCTAGTATCAACTTTTATTTTGTCCTGGATGAGAATAAATATAATGAATATATAAACACCCTAAAAATAGGGCATCTGAGATGGAATCAAAATAGCATCTTTGAGGGAAATAAGAATGGAGAACGGTTAAAAAGGAATCTCGTACGTACTAATGTGTATCTAATGTGATGAAATGGGATCAAATCAGAGCTCGGATGGATGAATGGGATCAAAATCTCTGAAAGATGAATTTAGTGTTCTCCAACATTATAATAGGGGGTTTCCTTCTCTTTAAATAGGAGAATGAAGGATGGGGTAATATTTTTAAACATTTAAGGGATTTTTGGTAAATTTTCCAAAGAAATAGGGGTCTCATGGTTTGGTCGCATGGTTGGTCAAACCATACACCAACTGTGCATCTCCCAAAACTTAAGGAGCAAACCCACATGATTATTATACACGATTAGGGAAACCATTTGGAGATCATATTCTAAAAAATGTAGAAATTTCTCATAGGAATGATTCCCTTGTTGCACAGTTAGGGAAAATCATGCACCACGATTCACCCCACTGTTTATCCCCACAAGGTCAGTAGAGACCATGCGAGTTGGGACACATGGTTTCTACTAACCATGTGGCCTAGTGATTTTCTCCACCATCTAGGGTTGTGAGCTCTGAACATGCCCCAAACACTCCCAAAACTTTTTTTAACTCATTAAGATTCCGTATTAGGTCCAAAACAAGATATTAGAACAAAATTTAAAGGATCCATACCTCACATAGAAATTAGGATCTTACAACTCAACTATGGTTGAGCACAGTATACCATCCTATGATGGATTGATATAACATTGGAGGATTTTATTAAAATTATTGTGTATACTTCTGTGGGCATAGGATGATCATATATCTTTGGTTGATTTTTCATAAAAAATTAGTTACTAAGATTTTATTTAGATGGAACCTTACAAGGGTCTTTATTGGTGGTCTTGTATTTTATAAATTTGTTGAAATAAGGTTGGTGTGGTTGAGGTTGTGGGCCCCATTTTGGTTGAGGAGACCTCTGAGAGAGTGAAATTGATTCAAAAGATGTTGATCAATGCTCAGAATAAGAAGAGGTCATATTTCAACCCTTAGAGTAGATATTTGGAGTTCTCTCTAGGAAATCGGGTTTTCTGGAGAGTGAGTCCTCAGTTAGGTCACCTATTTTATAGGAAATAATGAAACCAAGCACTACATTTTGTTGGACCCTTCAAAATCACCAAACATGTTGGGACAGAAGTTTAATGTCTAGATAATCTATCTCACTACTAAGATAAGAATGACATGACTTGTGTGTGTCAAGTCCAAAGTAACATTTTGGGTCTTATGTATGTCATGGACTGTGACGATATTGAGTTACAGCCTAACACATCATATGAAGAGAATCTAGTTCTAATTATAAACTAGAGTAAAAATTTATTATGAGGAAAGATGATATAACTTGTCTAGATTAGGTGGTATAATGGACACATCTAGGAGGAGAAGTGGGATTAGGATTATAATGTTCACGATCAATGGCTTAATCTATTCGAGGAAGACTATTATAAATAATTCTTAGGGATGAGAAGTCATTATATGTAGATAATAGTAATATCCTCAGTTATAAATTTTATTAAAACCATATTTTATTTTTAATTTATAAATAACTTTTTATGAAAAATAAATTTCTTAACAAAAATCACCCTCATACATGATTTTATGGCATTATGTATGAGTAAACTGGGTTTTAGAGACCCTGTGTAAGGGTAACACCCTTTATAGAAAGGGTTGTAAATGGGTAAAATCCCTTTCCAAAAACACTACATAAGGGTCATGATAAGGAGGATTACAATGTGTTGTGTAATGGTAAGGAGGATTATACATAGCAGAAAAACCTTTAAATTCGACTTATTTAAGTTTAAATTTGTATTTTTTATAAAGGTAATATCCTGGTCCAAGCACTATGTATGGGTAAGTTATGCGTTGGGTAAGGGTAAATCCATGTTTATAAACACTACATAAGGGTCATGATAGTTTTTTTTAAGGATACCATTGGCTATGTAAGTGTACCTACACCCATGCGTAAGGGTATCTATGACTTTATAGAGGTTATGTAATGGTAACCTTGGAGTTACGTAAGGGAACCTAAGTGCTGTATAAAATGGGATCAAAATCTATGAAAGAGGGATTTAGGGTTCTCCAACATTAGAAGAGGGGGTTTCCTTCACTCTAATTAGGATAATGAAGGATGGGGTAATATTTTTAAACATTTAATGGATTTTGGGTAAATTTTCCAAAGAAATAGGGGTCTCACGGTTTGGTCGCACGGTTGGACAAACCGTACACCAACCTTGCATCTCCCAAACCTTAAGGAGAAAACCCGCATGATTATTATACACGATTAGAAAAACCATTTGGATATCATCTTCTAAAAAATTTATACATTTCTCTTAGGAATGATGCCCATGTTGCACAGTTAGGGAAAATTGTGCACTATGATTCACCCCACTGTCTAGCCCCACAAGGTTGGTAGAGATCGTGTGGGCTGGGACACATGGTTTCTACTAACCATGTGGCCTAGGGATTTTCTCCACCATCTAGGGTTGTGAGCTCTGAACATGCCCCAGACACTCCCAATACTTTTTCTAACTCATTAAGAATTTTTATTAGGTCCAAAACAAGATATTATACCAAAATTTAAAGGATCCATACCTCACATAGAAATTAGGATCTTAAAACTCAACTATGGTTGATCATAGTATACCATCCTCTGATGGATGGATATCCTGAGCGTATGATATTAACATTGGAGGATTTTATTTAATATTTTTGTGTATACTTTTGTGGGCATAGGATGATCATATATACTTGTTTGATTTTTCATAAAAAATATTTACTAAGATTTGATTCAGATGGAACCATATAAGGGTCTTTACTTGTGGTCATGTCTTTTACAGCTTTGTTGGAATAAGGTTGGTGAGGTTGAGGTTGCGGGGCCCATTTTGGTTGAGGAGACCTCTGAGAGAGTTAAATTGATTTAGAAAATGTTAATCAATGCTCAGAATAAGAAGAGGTCATATGTCGACCATTAGAGGAGATATTTTGATTTCTCTCTAGGCAATTGGGTTTTTGGGAGAGTGACTCCTTAGTTAGGTCACCTATGTTAGAGGAAAGAATGAAACCAAGCACTACATTTTTTTGGACCCTTAAAAATCACCAAATATGTTTGGAGAGAAGTTTAATGTCTAGATAATATATCTCAATACTAAGTTAATAATTACATGACTCATGTGTTTCATATCCAAAATTACTTTTTGGGTCTTATGTATGTCATGGACTGTGACGATATTGAGTTACAGCCTAACACATCATATGAAGAGAATCTAGTTCTGATTATAAACTAGAGTAAAAATTTATTATGAGGAAAGATGATACAACTTGTCTAGATTAGGTGGTAGAATGGACATATCTAGGGGAGAAGTGGGATTAGGATTATAATGTTCACAATCAATGGCCTAAGTTATTCGAGGAAGACTATTATAAATACTTCTTAGGGATGATAAGTCATTATAGGTGGAGAAAATTAATATTCTAAATTATAAATTTTATTAAAACCATCTTTTATTTTTAATTTATAAATAATTTTTTATGAAAAATAAATTTCTTAATAAAAATCACCCACATACATGATTTTATGGAATTATGTATGAGTAAAATGGGTTTTAGAGACCCTATGTAAGGGTAACACAATTTATGGAAGGTGTTGTGAATGTGTAAAATCCTTTTCCAAAAACTATGTAAGAGTTACAATGTGTTGTGTAATGGTAAGGAGGATGATACATAGCAGAAAATCCTTTAAATGTGACTTCTTTAAGTGTAAATTGGTATTTTCATAAAGGTAATATCCTGGTCCAAGAACTGTGTATGGGTTTGTTATGCGCTGGGTAAGGGTAAATCCCTGATTATAAACACGGCATAAGTGTCATGATAGTTTTGTGTAAGGATATCATAGGCTATGTATGTGTACCTACACCCATGTGTAAGGGTATCTCTGACTTTATAGAGGTTATGTAAGGTTAACCATGGAATTAAATAAGGGAACCTAAGCACTGCATAAGGGTACCTGAGCTCATGCGTAAGGGTGAGATGAGCTACATAAGGGTCTGTATAATGATAATGAAACATATGTATGGGTAATTTTGTGTTCTAAAACACTAATTAACAGTAAGGACCTGCATAAGGGTAAAACAATTGACCTTATGTGATATCCATGAGCTTTATAAGGGTAAACCATGTTACCCTTACGCAGCACCAAATTTTGGAAAAAAATATTTCAAACCCTCAATTTTCACTTGTTCTTCTCCAGCTCAACCCTGCAACCAAATTTTAATTTTTTTAGATTAAAAAATTATGGTATTTAATTCATTTCACTCATTTTAAAATATCTTCATTTAAGAATTTTTTTGGAGGAAAATGAAATTATTAATTTAGTCTATGTATTTAATGTTACATCCTTGTATGTAGTGTTGATATTCTAAAATACTCAAACCCTTTCAACCTTCATTCTGATTGATCCTCTTCCATCCAAGTTTCCTATAAATTCCTTATGTGAGATCTATGAAGACCTCCTTTATTAAACTAAGCCTTTATTATGCTTTATAGGTATATGATTTACTATCTCTCCATCTTCCATGGTTTTTACTACATTATAGAGGGGGTTATTTCTAGGTATTAAATTTATGGTCCTTTTCAAATTGATTCCTTTGAATTCCTTCTAGAAATTTAAGGATAAATAATTCCTAAATGATGATATTCTGGAATTTATCAAAGGATAATAATTGAGTTATTATTTTGGGGTGATAATTGAGTTATTATCCATGATTATAAAATTATTATTATAGAATTATTATACTATATTATTAAATAATGAAAATAATTATTACATTGTAATAAAAATAAAAAAAAATTATTATCACATGCATATTATTAGGTGATAGATAATGTGTTATCACATATGGTTTATTATTATCCTTTGAGGAAGAAATTGAAAGCACGTATGTTGAAATTACTTGATAATTATGAAATTATCCAAGAGAGAGAAAATTTTAATACATGAGATAATTTATTTAATTTTGAAATAAAATAATTAGATTCGATTCTAGGAATCCTTGATGAGAATTCTAAGCTGATGAGTATGTGTACATGGCTACAAAGACACTACCTTGAGGAACCCTGAGATTATTTATGAATGAATTAATGTAGGAAGTTAATTACCTTTATTGAGTGATCATTTACATATAGAGATTGGATATACTCCATGTTTTGTCATACTTGTTTCACTATGATTGATTATGTTCTCATGTGGGTGTGTGTATAGTCCATGAGACCTATTATGATAATTGATTCCAAACTTTTTTTGTAGTTTTTTTCAATTTAGGTCACATATATGTATATTGAAACTTTACTATTATTATGACATTCTTTCCTTGAATTATCTATATTTTTATATATGTTACCTAACATAGAGGTATCTTTCTTGGTGCTCAGAATAGGTGGATTCTCATGACATATTATCCCAAAGAGGGGGAACTACTAGAAAAATAGTCTATACCCATGGTTTAGAGAAATCATGGGTATAGAGTGTTTTCCCAATCATATACCCATGGTATTAAAAAAATCTTGGTATTGGTTGAGCTATACTAATGGTTTTTTAAAAAACTTGGGTATTTCTCTTTAATATGGGACCCTCACTTAGGCTCCTCCTCCCCCTCCTCATTCGAAGACCTACCTATCCTCTCCCATTCTCCCTTTAGCATCCCCCCCTCCTATGTAAACCTCAAACATCCACCCCTCCCCTTCACAGGTAATATTCAGTGTCCCCCCCCTACCCTAATTTCCCTCTCACCCAAGTGAGCAACGACCTCCCATATCCTCTCCTCTACTTCAATAATTGTTTCTCATATAGGTATATATTTCTTATCTTGTTTATATTTTATTTATTTTTATTTATTTTTATTCAATTTCATTTAGTTTAGATTAGTTTGGTTAGGTTTGGTTCACCTCTATTCTAGGAACATTAATTTCGTTTAATTTAATTAAAATAATTTTTATTCAATTCAATTTATTAGGCATCTATTTTTGTTATTATTTTTTTGATTTTTCTTTATTTATTATGGGTTTGGTCAATTTATTTTATATGAATAATTTTCACTGGTTTTCTTTTCTAGAATAATTTAAACTAAATTGGTTATATTTCTATTTAATTTTCTTAATATATTTGGTTTTGATTTTTTAGATTTGGGTTTTTTTACATGGATTGGATTGGACTAATTTTATTTAGTTCATTCTAGATCCACCTTTTGACATTATTATATTGAAATTAATTTGGTTTTGTGTTGATTAGTTTTTATCAATTTTTATCACACTATTTCAGTTTGATTTTGTTCAGATCTATTCATGTCAATGTAGTTGGGTTCACTTTGGTCCAGTTTGGTTTGGTAAAAGTTAGTTGGATTTAGTACTGGTTCGTTTAGGTCTATGTGATGCATCTTTATTCAACATAGTTTTTTCTATTCCATTAAATTTTTATCAATTTCATTTGGAATGTCTATGTATGAATTAAATTTGTTCAGTTTGGTTTTTTAGTTATATTAGTTTCAATTTTCTTTATTAAAATTTATTTGGATTGTTTTTTATTAGATTATAATGTTTTGTTCATTTTATATTGTTTAGTTTGTTTTTATAATATTCATTTAATGAATTTTTGGTTTAATTAATTTTCTTTATGTTTTTTTATCTATTTTTCATGGTTAATTTTAATCCGAATAAGTTATATTATAATTAGTTCAATTTGATTTAGTTTAGTTTGGGATGATTTAGTAAAATTATATATTTTTTGGTTTATTTTGGTTTATTTTTTTGATTATGTATATTTAATTTGACATGATTTAATTCATTTTGGTTTGATTATCCTTATTTTTATATTATTTAGTTTTAATAATCTTCATTAAATTCACATTGATTATATTCAGTTTTCTTATATTATTTCAAATCAACTCAATTATTCTAAGTACATTCCTATACAGATAAAAAATAATCTATTAAATTTTATATTTCTCTATTTTAATTATTTAACTCTATTAGATTAAATTTTTTGGTTCTATTTGGATTAGTTTCATAGGGAGCAATTCAATTTTTTTTATTTTAGTTCCATTCCACCCCATTTCATTTTATTTTCCCTGATTCAACATCTTAATGGTTTATCTAGTTTTCTTATGATTATTTTACATCATTTCAAAATTATTATAATTTTAGAACATGTTAGTTAAATTTAGGTTTTTTTGCACTAAATAATAAAATAGCTGAAGAGGGTGATAAATTAATAACATTATAATTTATGTCCTTTTTAAATAAAACATAACATTTTATAAGTATCTTGTTTAAATTTTGATTTTATTTGTAAAAAAATAAATTCAATCAATTATGTATCGGATTCAATGTGTTTTATACATGTTTGGGTTACCTATATAATCCCATTCTCAAATCTACTAATACTAAATATGAGTATGAGGTGTTTTATTGTAAAATCATTTCAACCATGAATCTCCACAGCTACGTATAAGAATTAGAAACTTATTATTTACCAAAATTAATGGAATTTTAATAGATTATTTTAAAAAATTACTTTCTCATAGTCTTAATCCTCACAAAATTTACAAGTATTTTGTATTTTTTGAAAATAAATAATTGATAATGATGATATTTACATAGTGAGATTCTGAATGATGCTAAAAATATAATTAAAAAAATAAGGTATTATTTTAGAATATATTATATTTTGTTATATCATAATATGAACTATATCTAAATATGATATATTATTAACATGATATTTCTTAAAAATTACTGATCTAGATAATTTCTTCTATCTAATTTATAATCTCAAAAAATCCTCTTTGTAATTGAGAATTTATATCTCAATGAATCCTGTAAGTCTATATACCCTTGAAAATAATCTTATGAAATTCATATAGGTCCCTCAATCAGTGGTTCAAATATTCTATAAATTATATTAAAAAATAACCATTAATCTCACCAACATCTTTTATTAATTGTATCAAAATTTGGTTTTTAATATTAATTCATTAATATTAAAGAAAAAAATATATCATCAAGTAAATCCATCAATTTAATTCATAAATATGATTACCCATTCTTACTTTTTTTAATCTAGTGCTATAAATAAATATTGTTCATCACTTATAGCATATGTTATTTATCTTATTCCTTATTTTCCTAGCTACTAATATGCTTTCATGACTTTCATATTAAAGTTGTTTGTAATTAATTTTTTAATTATGGTTTATATTTTTAATTGTAACATAACATTTTTCACGATAATAGAAAGGATAGAAGCTGGTGTGTCGTACTAATCGGATTTCAACTGAGTTTCAATAGAATTTGTAATTTTTTTATATTTTCTATTAACAATGATTTAGATGAAGATTCTATAATGTGAAAATTCTATAAATGTGTTTCAATACCATGGTTAATCTAAGAATAAGTTATCTACCATATAAATAAATTTATATTTAAAATAAACTATTATGTTTGGTATCACCATAGAGAGACGATGCAATCTTCTTCTATTCATGAATGAAAAGAATGAAGTGGCCTAGACAATTTGATATATGATTGGTTTCCATTTATGAATCATCATGATAGAAATAGTATTCTAGTTCAAGAAGACAATGTTATCAATACACATGGGGGAAAGACTAATGATGGTTATATTTTGAGAGTGAAAATTTTAATGGAATATGTAAGAACTCCAGTATATTAGGAATTTACTAAAGTAACCAAGATAGAATTTTTAATGCAGTTAAATCATGGAGAACTCATGTATGGAATATCTAATACCACCATTTATTGTATAATTACCTTTTTGAAGTACTTTTTCTTGATGGGGTAGATATTCCCTAAAATCATTATAAGGAATGGATGTTAATTAAGAAGCTTAGATTTTCTAGTAATAAAGTTCATTCTTGTCTAAAATATTGTAGATTATTTTGGTGGGGAAAAGATAACCATAATGACTGCAATGAATGTGGTACATATCTATAGATGTAAATCATAGATGTAACACCATCTTGTGTTCCATATAATATCATGTGGAACTTTTCATTAATTCAAAGGCTTCAAAATCTATTCATGTCTGTAGAAATCTCAAAAAATATGAGATGGAAAGATGCTGAGAGAATTAAATATAATTATGATTTGGTGATGTTAATAATATTTTCATGACTTACTTTATACTCCATTTACTTATTTTATATGAAATATGCATAATTTTTGTGAAATATTAATATTTTATACTAAATATAATTTTTGATCATTTTTAGAAGTAGTCCAATTGAGTCAGTTTACTATTTTATTTATAACTATCACTCTACTGATAAATTATGTGTGATTTATGTTTTTTAGGATTCCACTTTCAATATACAAAATTTCAATAGAAGGTATCATGGGCCAATTCTTCCATTTGAAGGGTCATATGGACCACATAAGAAGACCCAAATAATTTTTGATGAAACTGGACCAACTATGAAGATTGAATTAGTGGGCTCAATCTAGAATTCCAAATTCCTTTATTCTCCTAAAATATTTGGGGTAAAATGTAAGGAGTACTGGATAAAAATTTCAAGGCCCAACTCCAAAAACAATGGGAACAACAAATTTATTTAAACTCATCCCACAATTCTAGATGGGAATTAAAATCAGTACAATATTCATGAAAGGTCTCCTGATCTAGTAATCAAATCAAGATGATATTTTCAGTGTGAATTAGGAGATATAGGTGGCCGAACATTTTGAAGAAATAATTCATATTTGATGGAATATTCCTATTCGAAAATTCATTCACATTTTGTCCATTAAAAAACATGGATTGAAATGGATAGTTTAACATTGTTTATTTAAATCACCATAAATTTGGATCCATCGGTCCAAATGCCAAAAAATTTTGAGATTAGTCATCTAGTATTATTTTATACAAATTTTAAGAAGAATATATCTCTATATTTGGCTCTCTAGATGTCCAAATAGTCGAGCCAAGTGGACGGGTAGTTTTGGAATGCAAACAGCCCACCACCTTGGGCTATAAATACATCCCCTCCTCTCCTTTCAAAAGGGATGGAATTTCAGAAGATAGGAGCATCAATTAGCATGAAAAAATACTTGAAAATTCTTGGGAAGACCTTCCATGCTCTAGTTTTTAATTGATAGACCCTTCCTCCTCTCTTTGTTTTAATTTACTTTTGCAGTTTCCTTCATTTGTAATTTCACTAGTGTTTGTCTTTGTAATTTTGTTTTAATGAAAGTTTCTTCTTCAATATCTCTTATTCTCATCCACCTTCTATATTTTAATATTAATGTTTTTAAAATTTTTTAAATCAAGTTGAAACTCTTTCCCTTATTTTTCTTCCTCATTCAATCGAAAGTATTTTTTTTTACTCTCTTCAACGATCGTGTGTGTTCAACGCACTACTCTTTTATTATCCTATTATTTTTGTTCTATTTATAATTCATTATCATAAAAAAAATAAACAAAATTTCTGTTAATCTTAATGGATGATTAAATATAACATTAGGGTGAGTCAAAATTTATGGATGTTAAGTGATTGAGAGTATTTTCTCGATGAGTATTCTTTAATTTAATATTGTGTATGTTGGACTTATCATGTCAAGGATTAATGACATATTTTATTTAACATATAGATTACATGGATTATTGGAAATATAATTACACTACCACAATCAAGTACTAATTGAGATTAGAATCCAAATTATGTTAAGTCTTGGATTAAATCCTTAACACTTAGGAATTCCAATCAACATCAACTTGTGACATGGGTGTTAATTTAATGCAATATAAAGTAAGGCTCAAGGATATCACAAGATTAACCACCTAATGATGAACTCACCTCAATATTTATCAATTTTTTAAATCAATATTAATAAATCAACCATTTAATAAGCTCTACAAACAAACCCCGCAATCCGAATACAATCAACTAAAAACAATCGACTACTAAAAAGTATTATTACTAAGGATTCGACCCGAGTGCTGCTATACACATTAGCAGAGCACCATAAGCTTGACCATTCGATAGGAGAAAATTGTCAACAATTTAAAATGGATTTGTTGCTGGGGATGGTGCAATTAATTATCTATAGTTTCTAGTTATTGTAAAAAAAAATTAAAAAAATTAAAAAAACACAAAAAAAAAAACATGACCTTATCTTTCTTCCAAAATCTCTCTAAATTCCCTATAGCCTCCCAAACAATCCCTAAAATTTGTTTGGCCCTAAAATTGAGGGAACATTTCACCAACTTAGGAGGAACATAAGAGATAATCAACTCATTCCGGAACCATTCCTCATCCAACCCATCGAATAAGATATGGTTAATCTTAGAGAACAAACACTTAAAGAACTTTCTACCCCTGATATGAATTACCAACCTCTTGGTATTAAATATCCAAACATAGAGGCCGAATTCAAACTCAAATCGGGTTTGATTCGTCTTCTCCCCCATTTCCACAGGCTAGACGATGAGGATCCACATATCCACCGTAAAGATCTCCAAGTGGTGTGCTCAAACATGAAGCCTCAAGGGGTTTCTGAGGAATAAATCAAACTCCAAGAATTCCCTTTATCCCTATCTGACACTGTTAATTCATTTCTCTAGTACCTTTCTCCTGGTTCCATAACAACATGTAATGACATGAAGCGACTCTTCTTAGAGAAATTCTTTCATGATTCTCGTACTGCTTTTATCTGAAAAGAAATAAGTGGTATCCATCAATTCCAAAATGAATCACTCCATGAGTAATGGGAGAGGTTCAAAAATCTTGTTGCAACCTGCCCACATCACCAAATCCCTGACCAACTCTTGATCCAATATTTCTATGAGGGGTTATTGTCTATGGATAGAACCCTCATTGATTCCTCAAGTGGTGGTGATCTTGTTTATAAAACTCCTAGAGCTGGAAGAGTACTCATAATAAACATGGATAAAAACACACAACAATTCAATAATCGAGTACATTCCCAAGTCAACAAAGTCCCAGAGAATCAATCTGTAGAGGCCAACAAGATGACTGAGTGGATGAGTGAACTTCCAGGTCTTGTGAGACAACTTGTTGTGGCTTCCAAAGACCCAACCTCATCTTTTACACAATATTTGTTCCCTGGACCTATCAAGAACTGTAGAATCTGCAACTCTCCAGCTCATCCAATAGACACTTGTCCACAACTTCAAGATGAACAATCGGATTCATCTAGACCAATAGAGCTCAATTCCACATATTCTCCGCAAAACACCAACCCTCAACTATCAGGTCAGTTTGTTAGAAATGTTATCCAACCTCACTCTAATCCTTTATCTTCTTCCTATACCTAAGGCCAGAGGTATGGTAATCCCGTCTCTCATCCCCCTCAATTCCCTCCTCAAATCCAAAACTAGTTTTAATATATTCAAGGTGTTGGTAACTTCCAACAACCTTATCCTTTTTTTCCTCAACAACAAAGAAGAAATCATCCTCCTACTCTTCCAGGCTTCCTCTATCCTAGTGACCCTTCCCAATTCCAAAACCAATACAATCACTTTCCCAAGAACCAAAATCAAGGCAATCCCAATCCAAGTCAAACCTCTTATTTCAAGCAACCATAGGAAAGTGCAGTGAAATATCTTGCCTCCTTCACCCGTTCCAGCCTTAAAAACATTGAAACCCAAATTGTTCAACTTGCTTCCCACCTAAGACAGCAACAACAATAAAATTCTTCCCAACTCCCATCTCAATCATTACCCAACCCCAAGGGTAATGTTAGTGAAATTGGACTTAGATTGGGAAAGCAGATTTATATACCACAGGATAATTCATCCAACCACCTTTAAATGTTGGCCTATAAAATGAAAAGAAAAAGAAATATGGAAAGAAATCTGAATCCATTCCCTCGCCACCTTCCATTCCACTTAGGAATCTAATTCCTTTTCCTCAAGTTGTTTTTAAGCTAAATAAGTCCATTGAACTCAATCCTGAAATGCTTGACATGTTTAAATGTGTTGAAGTCAACATTACCCTCTTAGATTCCATAATAAAAATCCCTAAATATACCAAGTATTTTAAGGAATTATGCACCCACAAGAGGAAACTTAGGACCTTTGAAAATGTTTCCACCCAACAATCTATTCCCATAAATTGAAAAGATCCAAGTACCTTTATGGTTCGATGCCAAATAGGGAGTTAAAACTTCTATGATGCACTCATACACTTATGGGCCTCAATTAATGTCATTCCAAAATCCGTCTTCTCCATCCTTGGTCTAGGTTACTTTCACCCAAAGGGTGTTGTCATTCAGTTAGCCAATTAAAGAACAACCAGTCCTGAGGGAATAATAGAGGATGTCCTTGTTCGTGTCAATGATCTTATCTTCCCAGCTGATTTCTATGTCCTTGACATGGATGGTGAGACGACCTCTTATCGATCTCCACTAATTATTGGAAGATCATTCCTCATTATTGCTAGAACCAAGATTGATGTCCATTCAGGCATCTTATCCATAGAATTTGCTAACCAATTGGACATGTTCAACATTTTTAAATCCATGAGATACCCATCTAAGGATCACTCTTCATTCTCAATCCAAGCTTTTGAGGTTACTTTTGAGAATCACTTGATCCTCGTTCCATAATGTTAATCAAGTTCTAGTGATAAAGGATTTTGTGAAGTCTGCACCAGGATTAACCAAGTTATAAATGGTGAAGTTGATGTTGAACTCTCATTCATAGACTCCATCAATCTAGAGGAACTTGAAAACTCTCTTGAATCCCACATAAACTCTGATCTCTACTGCTCCACATTGGACAGTATCATGGAAAATGAATCAAAACCAACTTAATTCCTTTCCTCTGTTCCTGAGTTGTCTAACCCACAAATGATATATGAGACTGATCTAAAACCTCTTCCTGAACACCTAAAATATACATTCCTTTTCCATGACCACTCATATACTATCATTATCTCCTCTTCACTTACTAAAACTGAGGAATCCAAACTTGTTCAGGTGTTAGAAAAAAACAAAAAAGCCTTAGATTGGACCCCAGATGACATACCAATAATTAACCCTGTTCTTTTCATGCATCACATCCATATTGAGGAGTCCTCCAAACCAATTAGATAACCATAAAGAAGACTCAATCCACTAATCCTTTAGGTAGTTAGGGAAGATATCACCAAGCTTCTTCAAGCTGGTATTATCTACCCAATTTTTGATAGTGAATGGGTCAGTCCAATTCAAGTTGTACTTAAGAAAGGTGGGATAATTGTTGTTATAAATGAACATGGGGACGTATTCACAACTCGAGTGAAGAACAAACAGTGTGTGTGTATTGATTACCAAAAATTGAATGTTGAAACAAGAAAATATCACTACCCTCTTCCAATCCTTGATCAAATTCTAGAACGATTAGTCGAAAAGTAACACTATTGATTTCTTGATGGATACACCAGCTACTTACAAATCCAAATCACACCTTAGGACCAAGAAAAGACTACTTTCACATGCCCATTTGGAACATATGCATATTGGAGAAAGCCTTTTGTCCTTTGTAATGCTCTTGTAACATTTCAAAGGTGTATGATGAGTATCTTTTATGAATTCATTGAACACTGCATGGATGTATTCATGGATGACTTTACCATTTATAGTGAGTCATTTGAATTGGGCTTGCATTCACTCTCTCTAGTCTTTTAAAAGTGTTTAAAGTGTAACCTTGGGTTAAATTCTGAAAAATGTCTCTTCATGGTTGCAAATGGAATTGTTCTAGGGCACATAATTTCAAAAGATGGTATTGAAGTTGATCCTTCCAAAATTGAAGTTATCCAATCACTTCCTGAACCCACCACTATTTGAGAAATCCATTCATTCCATGGTTATTCCGGTTTCTATGGGAGATTCATCCATAAATTTAGTACGATTTCCCTCCCACTCACTTGGTTACTCCAAAATGATGTCACTTTCCATTTAGATGAGGTTTGTAAGAGATCCTTCATTGAACTCAAAATTTCTCTAACATATTCCCCAATGATCCAACCCCCATATTGGTCCTTACCCTTTGAGTTGATGTGTGATGCTTCTGATAGAGCCATTGGGGATGATCTTGGCCAACGAAGAGAAAAGATTCCTCATGTTATCTATTATACCTCACCAACATTGGATGAAACTCAATATTACTACACAGTCACTTAAAAGGAACTTTTACCATTTGTTTTTTCCTTAGATAAATTTCATCCCTATCTCTTAGGTTCCAAAATCCTCATCTTTACAGACCATTCGGCTATAAATTTCTTACTAAAGAAAAGTGATTCTAAACTGAGGCTAATAAGATGGATCCTAATGCTCCAAGAGTTTGACCTTGAAATCGAAGATACACAAGGAAAAGAAAACCCTATGGACGATCACCTGAGTAGAATTTATAATTATTCTCATTTAGAAATCATTGATCTTGAATTCCCCACTGAGACCCTTTTATCTCTCACTCCAATGTTACCATGGTATGCCCCAATTATAAACTACTAGGTTTTTTGTGTTTTTCCTTAAAAATTTTCAAAAAAAATGAAGTTGAAAATGATTCAAAAAACTATTTTTGGGAAGAAAATAAACTTTGGAAAACTGGGTAAGACATGGTAATTAGGATATGTGTTGATGAAAGTGAACATTCTTATATCTTAGAATTATGTCACACAATGCCTTGTGGTGTCCACTTTGGACCACAAAGGACCTCCCAAAAGGTCCTAGACTTTGCATTCTTATGGACTTTACTCTTCAAGGACTCACATGAGTTCAGTCAATCATATCCCATTTTCCAAAAGTTAGGAGTAATTTCCAAAATAAATGAAATTACCCAAAATCCATTAATCTTCTAAGAGATATTAGATGTTTAGGGAATCAATTTCATCTGACCATTCCCCCCTTCCAACGGATTCTCATAAATTCTTCTTATGGTTGATTATGTTTCTAGGTGGTTCGAGGCCAAACCCACTATAAAGAATGATTCACATACTGTTAGTGAGTTTCTAAAGACACACATCTTCCACCGATTTGGCACTCCTTGTTCCTTGATTAGTGACTTAAAAATCCATTTTGGAAATAGAACCATGGAATCTATTTTGAAAAATAATGGTGTTGTAAATAAAAATTCAACTACTTATCACCCCTACACAAATGACACGGCTGAACTTTTTAATAGAGAAGTGAAAAGAGTGCTTGAGAGAATTGTAAAACCCACCAGAAAAGACTGGCCTGAAAGACTTGGTGAAGCACTTTGGGATTATCGAACTACCTATAAAACACCTATTGGGATGTCTCTTTTTAGGCTCGTTTTTGGTAAACCATGTCATTTACCAGTTGAAATCCAACATAAGTCTTTTTGGGCTGTGAAAAACTATAATGTTTTTGTGATAAATCTGGTGAAGAAAGATTATTGCAATTGGAAAAACTGGAGGAGCTTCAACTTGATTCTTATGAGAATTATAATATCTATATAATCACAAACACATCCTTCTAAAGGTATTTCATGAAGGTGAAAAGGTATTTCTTTTCAAATCTCAATTTTTTATTCACCCAGGTAAGCTTAATTCTCATTGGGGAGGTCCTTTTATTGTTTCTCAAGTTTACCCATTTGGTGTAGAGTAATTCCAAGACCCCTCTTCAAAAAATAACATTCATAGTTAATGGAAATTGGTTAAAGAATCACCATGAGAGGATACACAATCTTGGAACCACATCAACTTCTATAGAATCACCAAATTATGCTGTCGACCCACTACTGGATGAAGATAGCGACCCACCAAATCCAAACTAGGGGCACCTCTTTCCCTTTAACTCTTATTCCTCCTTCACTCTCTCTCCCCACCTTTTTCTTATTCTTCCCCTATTTTTCATTTTTTTACCACTTTCATCATCAAAAATTTTCTTTCTCTTTACCTTTCTCTTTTTTGTGGGTGAGTATTTAAAAACATAAAAAAAACTAAATAAACCTACAAAATTGAAAAACAATAATAAAAATTACTTACAAAAATGAAAAATCAAAATTCATACTTACTCACCTTCCAATTTTCAAATTTTTTCCAAGCATTTTGGGGAGTCACAATACATGGTTTCATCTCAAAAAATTTGTGGTTTTATCATGACTTTTGATAATGAATCTTGTGTCAAAATCAAAAAAAAATTGAATGCTCGCTTTTTGATTTGGAAAATGATTCCCCCCACCTGTGAGGAACAACACTTTCTTTCATTACAAGGCTACGTATGGCCATATTTTTAAAATGTGTTTTCCCCCAATTTTTTATTCTTGAGTTTGTGGACCTTTGAGATGAATTTCCTACTTTCATGTCCATTAATATGATAATGGAATTTTATGAACTCTATGAGAATTATAACAGCCAAATAGCCTCTCATTAACCATACATTAATCCTCCTTTTGAAAGTCTATTCGAGCATATGAAAACCTTTTCTTTGTTATCCACATTACAAGCCCAATACCTTATCCCACCCAATATCAACATGTATTTTCATTGCATAATTTTTTTAAATTTAAGTGTATGGTGAATGGAATTCATTTTGGGTACCCTTTGTTGATTTTAACAATGTTATAATATGCTTGAGGGAAAGCATCAATTTTAGTATGGGGGAGATGTTGTACTTTATTGGGGTTTGGGAATGTATATATGTTTATCTTGTTCAAAAGATATTGAAAAGTGTTGAAAAAAATATAAAAAAATCCAAAAAAAGAAACAAAAATGGGTTGTGTCTTCGGTAGGTCAAAAATCCATCTTCCTCAACCTTTGATCTTGTTTAAACTATTACAATTAGTGTCATCAGGAGATAAATCATGGGTTGGGATATAAGTGTGAAATATTTTTCATGTTCAACTTTCAAAAAATGAAAAAAAAAATAAGAAAATAAAAGAAAAAAAGAACACTTATGTCATTGGGAGAAGTTTTTTGTTTTGTAAATATTTCATATTCTCATCCACTTCAATTTTTATTCCTATATTTTGTCTTTATTCACATAATAATTCCCTTGTAAATATGTGGTTTCTTTTCCTTCCATGTTTCATTTCAAAGAAATTGTCCATTAATTTTTCAATGTTGGTGTTTTACCCCCTTTTTCCTATCTTCTGGATATCATCTTCCTACCGTCCCATAGCCACAAAAAAAACCCTAAATAGACCTCATGATTTTTGAGGACATTAGGATAGGGAGTGGAAGCTAAGAGATCTTACAAACTCTAAGATTTTCACTTTTTGTTGCTGAATGATTGAAACTCCATAAATTAATTTTATCATCTTGAGAGGAGTAGGTTTTGTGTGCCATAATTTTCCACTTCTAAATTTGATCGTGAAAAACTGAATTGTTTTAGAATATTATTTCTGTAACAATATGTGGTGTAATTAAATATGGATGAGTGAAATAGTCTAAACTTCCCCTGATTGGGGAAAACAGAATTTTAATATTTTTTGGTCAGTAAAAATGATTTTGTTATGTTTTTTATTTTTATTTTACATGAGGACATGCAGAAGACTATGTGTGGGTGAGTTGATGTTATTAATATTTTAATGATTTATTATATACTCCATTTTCAAATTTTATATGAAATGTGCATAATTTGTTTGAAATATTAATGTTTTAATGCTAAATATAATTATTGAGAATTTTTAGAAGTATTCCAATTGAGTCGGTTTAATATTTTATTTATAACTATCAGTCTATTGATTCATATTGTGTGATTATTGTTTTTAGGATTCCAATTTCTATATAAAAAATTTCATTAGAAGGGATCATGGGCCAATTCTTCCATTTGAACGGTCATATGGACCATACAATAAGACCCAAAGAATTTATGATGAAACTGGACCAGCTATGAAGATTAAATTACTGGGATCAATCCAGAATTCCAAATTCATTTTTTCTCCTAAAATATTCATGGGACAATGTAATGATTCTTGTATAAAAATTTCAAGGCCCAATGCATTCATTTAAACTCAGCCCACCATTCTGGCTGGGAATTAAAATTAATACAGTATTCATGACATGTCTCTTGATCTAGTAATCATATCAATATAATATTTTTTAGTGTGAAATAGGATATATAGGCTGCTGAATTATTTGAATAAATAATTAATATTTTAAGGCATATTCCTATTAAAAAAATCCATTCACATTTTTACCATCGAAAAAGCATGGACAGAAATGGACAGTTTAACATTGTCGATGAAAACTGCTATAAATTTGGCTCTATAAGTCCAAATGCCTCCAAAATTTTGATATTAGTTGTAAAAAATTATTATATAAAATGTTTAATAAGAGGATATCTCAATATTAGTTTATCTATATGTCCAAATAATTGATCGAATTGGAGGGGTACTTTTGGAATGCAAACAACCCACCACCTTGGGCTATAAATACATCCCTTCCTCTCCTTTCAAAAGGGTTGGCATTTTAGAAGACAGGAGCATCAATTATAACTACCAAATCCTTTCCCAAGGCTTGGGAGGACCTTTCATACTCAATTTTTCAATCGAGTGACCGTTCCTACTCTCTTTTTTTTAAAATTAGTTTTGTAGTTTCCTTCGTTTGTAATTTTACAAGTGTTTGTCTTTGTAATTCTGTTTTAATGCAAGTTTCTTCTTCAATATCTCTTATTCTCATCCACATTTTTTAGTTTAATATTAATTTCCTTAAAATAGTTTAAATTCATTTAAACTCTTTTCCTTTTTTTTCTTCCACATTCAATCGAAATTCTTCTTTTAAACTCTCTTCAACGATCATGTGTGTTCAACGCATTACTCTTTTATTATCGCATTCTTTTTGTTCTATTTATAATTCATCATCATAAAAAAATAAACCAAATTTCTAATAATCTTAATGGATGATTAAATATAATATTTGGGTGCTTCAAAATTTAGGTATGTTAAGTGATTGAGAGTATTTTCTCGATGAGCATTCTTTAATTTAAAAGTGTGTATGTTGGACTTAAAATGTCATGGATTAATGAAATATTTTATTTAACATATGGATTTCATGGATTATTGGAACCATAAGTACACTAACACAATAAAGTACTGATTGAGATTAGAATACTAATTAAGTTAATTCTTGGATTAAACCGTTAACACTTAGGAATTCCAATCAACGTCAACTTGTGACATGGGTGTTAATTTAATGCAAAATAAATCAAGACTCAAGGATATCACAGGCTTAGCTACCTAATGATGAACTCACCCCAATATTTATCAATTTGTTAAATCAATCTTAATCAATCATTCATTTTATAAGCTCTACAAACAACCCCCCCCCCCAATCATAATACAATCAACTAAAAACAATCGACTATTAAAAAGTATCATTGCTGAGGATTTGACCCGAGTGCTGCTATATACATTAGCAGAGCACTGGAACCTTGACCGGTCAATAAGAGACAATTGTTTGTGATTTCAGTTGGTTTATCCTTCAGATGTATTAGCATGGTGGTAATTTGATGCACAATATCCTGATTTTGTATCTGAGGATCATAATGTCAGGTTGGGTCTATCCTATGATAGTTTTAATCTATTTGTTCATATTCTTATGGCTCATAACACGTGGCCAGTTTTTATTCACGTTTATAATCTCCCCCCATAGATTTTTATGAAAAAACCTGTCAATTTCATGATTATAATGATATCTTGACCTTGTAATCCTGGAAATGATATATACATCTACTTGAAACCTTTAATAAGAGAGTTTAAACAGCTTTAGGATATGTGTGTGTTCACATTCGATGCATCTTCAAAAAAAATTTCAAATGTGTATTTCCCTTCTATGATCTATAAATTGCTTCTCTACTTATGAAATGATTTTTGGTATGAGAAAAAATAGAAAAATATCATGTCATGTTTTTATAAAGAATACATGACTGATTAGTTTTAAATACATTCATAATTTCAGTTTCATGGGGAATCAACGATTCTTGAAAATGGATCATCAATACATGAAGAATTTTTAGAGGTTTGATAATACTGTTGACACTGAACAACCACCTCAACATATGTTAGGAAGTGGTGTGATTAATGAATTTAATGATTTCATTTTTTCATTAGATAATAGTCAACTAAAATCTAAAAAGAGGAAGAATTTTGACACTTAATCCACTTATAAATAGAAAAGGAGAATTATATTTTTTTAGTTTCTATATTTTTCTACCAATTTGTTACATCATTGTTTTTATGTAACGCACATTAAGAAACTTATATGTGAAATTATGCTTTAAATTCATCTAAATATCTAGGGGAAGACTAAATATGACTTTCGATCTCATTGGGACTTGTTTTATTGGGGTATTCGACTAGAATTGCATCCTGTATATATCAGTGAAAACAAATAGAATGTTACTTATGCTTCTAATGTGATGAAAAAATCATAGAAAGATCAATTTATTGTAGTATTATAGAATATCAAGTTCCTTATGGTTATTCTATAAATATATCTATGAAATTCAACATAAGTGATTTGAAACTAAAATCCCTAAAAACTCGTGATTATCACATCCTTCTTCATGAATTGATTCCAATAGAAATTATTCATTTTCTATCCAATAATGTAAGGGTGATAGTGATTCACTTGGGACATTTTTTTTATATTCCTTTGTACTAAATGGTTATCCATGTCATTATTGATAAAAATACAGCAATTGGATCCCTTACTTTTGTATGATTTGGAAAAAAAATCTTCCATCCTTTTCACATGCATGTTGCATTTAACAATTCATATTCAAACTGAAACACTTCTTAGGGGACTGGTTTGTTTTTAGTGGATGCATCATACTAAAATAAATATGATCATAATGAAATATTATCACCTAAATAAGAAATATCCTAAATGTTCCATTTTTAGATTTTATCTAACTCAAGAATGTATGGATTTTTGTTCAAATTACTTTTCAGATGTTAGAATAAGACATCACCGGCCAATAATAAATTAAGATGAGCATTATGTGGAAATTGAACCCTCGTTTATATCTCTTCTCCAAATAGTATGAATTTTTTGTTTATATATATTGGCTACATTGATCTTTGAAGAGTGAGATATTCCACATCACATAGTATTTTTTAATTTTGGTTTGTTAGATGACTATATCAAATAAGTAATTTGGATATTTATGTGTTATCTCATACAATTTAATATCATATATAATATAGACAGTTATTATAATTTTATTTAGTGAACATAAACAAATTATAAATAGAGTTCATTGATCTTTTCCTTCAAGAAGGAATGAGACTTTTCACATCCAAGAGTTTTCTCTATGGTTGGAATCAAAGGAATGACCATTAGATTAATTAACATAAAATATAAATATCTATTTAATTTTAAAATTAATATATATTTATAGTATTGAGTTTACTTATTGACTTCATTTCTCAAGAATTAAGAGTTGTGGATTTTAGTCTCAGTTCGTTGGTTCGTGAATGAAAATATTTAGTAATCAATGGGTATAAATTTGTTACAACTGATTGAGTGGGGAGAATGAGAACACAACATTATGGTGTTATGTTAACTGCTACAATGGACTGTTATTATAGTGTATCATTTAGTCGATCCCAATATTAATATGTTTATTATTATAGACTTGTTGAGAAAATACTGATATTAGATTAAAACTATCATGGTCAATTCACTCTGATGATATGTAAATGGTTTGATACAAGGACATTACATGGTACATTTATTGATAATTGTGGATTCAGATTTTTTGACATGATTCTATTACTACATACAAAAGAACCATACATTTTGGCATAAATGAAAAAATAAGTGTTTTTTGTGAAATATCATCTAAGACATAATTACTGTATCATTAATTAAATAATCCCAAGGCATATTTTTCATGATACTAATGATGAAATTCCCCCCCCCCCCATTTATTCCTCCATTGGTGCAAACCAAAATATTTCATTTGATTAATAAAATTGTCTCATTCTAAAAGTTGATGATGAATGAGATGTAGTGATGGGTAATATATACAAGAATCCATATATGTTTACAGTTCATTAAGTTTACATTGAAATGATTTTCCTAGGTTGGTATTACTATAATTATTTTAATTTAGTATCAATTTGGAATGATATGTTTACTTTAGTATTGTTTGGTTTTGTTTCATTTCTTTATGTTTATTTCAACTCAGAAAACTGGGTTTAAAATGGGTTTTAACAAATATAACTTAGTTTTAAATTATTGTTACTGAAATGTGTTGTGACATTTTTTTTGCCTTCTTTAACATCTAAGTTATATGAGTAATTTTTAAAAAGTTTTTCAAAAAAATGTACTTTTTTCCTTTTGTGGATTATGAAAAATAATTTATAAATTTGAAGGAAGAAATTATTTGATCTTGATCGATAGATGCATGACTGTGGGTTTCCTCCTTCTCTTCCCTCAGTGAGTATAATAATTGTAATATTTTTCTTCTGCATTACATATAATGTCATGTTCATATTATTTATCAATTTTTTATTAGGTAAATTCACTTCCACCAAATTTTTCTCCTCATCCTAGTATCATGGGTCCGAGGGAGGATGCACCATTCCTAGATGAAGCACCCATTGTACTTGTTCCTACCCTAACCTACCAACAGACTCCCCATCTACCGCACCTTTCCATCCTCCACTTGATCCTCATGGTATGTTCTAATCTATTATTACATCATCATATCATTTAGCCTATTATTCCCATACCATGTCTATTCCAACTCAGTGGATGTCCCCACTCATGCCTCCATCATCTTCTCGTTTAGCCACCTCTTCCCATACCATGTCTACACTGCCTCGTGGGATGTTCCCATATTTATAATATCCATATGCTTTTATGTATCCCCAATACTACTAACCATATTATTCTATATCTACACCACCTCCATTTACTACCATGCATTTATCATTGGATGAGTTTCTTCCTTTATCTTCCACTAAAATACATGAAGATCTCCCAGATCATGCATTAGAACATACAATTCTTTCAGAGGCTGTTGATCATGGACAAATCACAGATCCATAATTTCTTATTGAGCATCCTACGTCATTTTATTTTATTCTAACTATGTATAATTATATCAACTCATTTTTTCCTATTATATTATAACTTAATTATTCAATTTTCCCTCTTATATTATTTAAGGGTATCTTCTAGTAGGAAACATGGGTGCATTCTTATGCAGGAAGTCGGTAATTACCAAACATTGCTAATGGTGGATTATAATGACGAAAACCAGATGATAGGTAAAAATACTAGGAAGTCTAGAAGATTCATATCCACATAATACAAGTTCCACGATATCATTCAAATAGAACCGATCTCATGTAGACATCTCAATAATGACAACATGGACAGAGCATGGGAGAAGATATGGGAAGGAAAATTTTATAAATTTACATATATGTTGTTTTTTTATTTATATGAATTAACATGTTAATTGTAGATTCAGTTTAACTTTCCAACGGTGAAGCTGCTAAGGTTTCAAGGTGATGGATCTCGGGGAGTTTTGGAGATCATAAAAGCATGAATTATGTGTTGGTTAGAGGAGATGAGTTGGTTATGATTTAGAGGGTATACCCATATTCCCCAACTCTCTAAAAATACAATGTCAAAAAATGATCCCATATTAGAACACTAAGGTGTTTAATATATTTCTACTATTTAATTTTTTGAATGTAAAATAGAATTATTATTACTTGTATTGAATTTTTGTTTTAAGGAAGAATCAGAAAAAAAAATAATGAAATATCTATACCCATTAGGGTGTACTAAAATTTCTATGCATGATAAGCACCATGTACTATAATCTTAATTTAAATAATATCTTCATTTATATTATTATTTAGATAGATTTGCATACATAATTTTAGGTTTTATTATCATTATCACCTTCAATATAAGGTATAAAATACCCATTTCAAATGGCCTAATGTCCTAGGGGAAGTTTGAAATTAGGCCTATATTCCAATTTTCCATTACGCCGAATATCTAATTGGCCTATTTTCCTATAGGCCTAATAAGATAACTTCCCATTATGACTAATGTCAAATTGGCCTCTAGGCCTAATGGCCAATTTTACTATAGGAATAATGGTCAATTGGCCTATTAGGCCTATATACCAATTGTCTATTAGGCTTATATGTCAATTGGCCTTTGGTCCTAGATTCCAATTGTCCATTGGGCCAATAGGACAATTGGCCAATATTCCTATAGGACAATTAGACATTATGCCTTATCATCAATGTTTATCACATGTTTAAATTTATTAATTTTTCATTAATTTAGTATTTATTACCTTTTTTATTAATCAAGATTATAAAATTTTTATATTTTGAATATTTTTTTGCTAATCAATGTAATTTTCAGCAATCTATATTGAAAATAGAAGGTCATGTACTTTGAGAAAAATTATTCTTCTCGAGTAGTAAGAAAAAGGTTTTAAGTGAAGAAAATGAAAAAACATAAGAAAATATTGTAAGTTTTTTTATTAGTATATCAAATATTTATATGAAATTTAAATTTAAATATCTTTTTTTTATTTTCAACACTCCTCCCTAAAGTCCCTAGATGATAAATAAGATGAAAATTTCTTTTCAAATTATCATATGAGTGAGGTGTTAAGTGAGGAGCACTAGGGGGATTCTAATGTCGACCAGGGTAAAACACCACCCCCTATAGGTATTGTCCTCATTTTGATCCTCTCAATACTCTCAGACCCTTGAGCTATAAACCTCTCATGAAGAAGTAGCTGAGGTAAAAAAAATATCTTTACAGGAGTGGGAAAGAAGTAAACAAGAGTGTTAAAGAACTAAGTCGATCACCAAACAATTCTTAAAATATATTTAATTTATAAGTTAATCACTTCCATAAAAGGATAATACTACTATTAATTCATATATGGAATCAAGGTTCTCTTTAAATGACGTCCTGAGTGATACCAATGAGTTTCCTAGTGGCAATTGAGATAAAGGTGGTGGTGATAATGATGTTCATGTTTTTTCTACCCTAGATGATGCATTTGTTTCTCCAGATGATGTTGTTAGTCTTGAGGATGTTGGTGATGGTGATAATTATGTTAATTATGTTGATGATGATGTTTCTGATGGTGTTGAGGATGTTGGTGATGGGGGATATATTGATCCCATCGCTTTTTTACTTAGAATGAAGGATACTTGTGGATGTTATTAGATGACTTGAATTGATTAATTTTATGGATGTATATGTATGTTTTAGTATTTTATATGGTCTGAAAATTATTACAAGTAGTTAGTTTAATTCTATATATTAAATATTTGTACTGTATTGAATGTATAGTATGTGTTTTAATTGATTTAAAAGTTATGAAACTAGAGGAATAGGAGGTTGTGATGCTGCTTCCAAATGCTGGAAACCACCTAAACCCATGGTCCTCCAAACTATGGGTATAGGTTCTCTAATGGATAATCTATACCCATGGTTTTTCAAATTGTAGGTATAGATATATACTCTCATTTCTGTCTAATCCATGGGTATTATGGAATCTCAATGAGTTACACCCACATTTTTATAGAAACCATGGGTATAGGTCTATACACATGCCTCCATTAGCCAAAGTTCCTAAAAATGTGGGTATAGCCTATACCCGAAGTTTTATGGGCTATACCCATAGTTTAAAACTATGGATATAGGGTTGTTTTCCAGTAGTGGGAGTGAACTTAACTCATAATGATAATGATGATGGGACTAAGCATAGGTTGGAAAAATAATGATACCATGGAACTATGTGTTGTGGATTCACTCATTACCTCTGTATCAGGATGATTGATTCCTAGTTGATTTTCAAGTAGCATTCCATGTTGAGGATGCACACAATTCCTTATGGATTTGGGAGTAGCACGACGTACTTGAGTCCAAGAAAAAATTGAGTTGCATGTATGTATGATGACATGGGTTTTCAAGTGAAAAATTTACTAGTCGGTGTCTATTTTTATTACATATAACAACTTTTTGTTATCCTTCCTGCATGGAGACAAAGTCGGTATGGATGGGGGTTGGTGGAAGCTTGGTTAGCGTATGACCGTTGGATTTTGGATTTTATATTGTTATACTTTTTTGTATCTATTTTTATCATATAATACACCACCTATACAGGAGAAAACTTGGTTAAGGATACATTGGTGTTGTCTCAATCAGTCTTATAATCACACCCTACTCTGTAATTTTTTTGTACCTATATATTTTATGCATAAGGATTTGAGAAATGGAAAGGGGCCCAAGGAAGAGGGTTGAGACATGGAGTATAGATCTGGAGGTAGGACCGAGATAAACTATGAGGATTACAATAGTTTTATTTATTTATTTATCTATCACACTTTGTATTTTGGTTAGGATTTTGACTTTGGGAGCCATTTATTATCTTTATGACTTCTATACTCCTTTGGTTATTTAGTTCCCACATGATTACTTAGATTATTTATTATACTATTTTTTAATATTACTTCTTTAAGATATGATATGGAGGCTATTTCCTCTCCATTGATAGACTTAGACCCTCACTACTATTCTATAGCATCTTTAATATGGGGTGGAGTGCTTTTGGTTATGTATCCCTATAGTTCATAACTCGGGGTTCGGTTTGAGGTGTTAAGTATATATTTTTTTGTGAAGTCATTTTATGCATCAAAAATATTTTTTCTTCAAAAATGGGGTTTTATTACTTTTTGTGGGAAAATATTATAATTAATTTATGAAACCTTAATAATTTTTTTTATAAAAATATATTGTTTTTTAATTAATCAAAGGAAAATCATCTTAACATCAATTTTTTGGGTTTTTCTAAAATGATTGATTTTTTATGAATAGTGAAAAATACTGATTTTTGTAAAACTATCATTTCTTTTCATTTAATAAAGTAATTTAAAATTAAATTTATGTTTCAAATATCAAAAAAAAGTAAAATAAGTCTCATAAAATTTTATATAATTAAATTAATTACATCGTAATCATTATTATACTTTATTTTAGTAGAAATTTATTTTTTTTCTTAAAAACACATTTTTCTAAAAATTATTTTCTATTTCATTTTATAAATTTTTATTAAAATTTATTTCTTCCACTTTTAGATATTAAATATCAAAAAATGGATAACATATTACGAATCTATAATTTTAAATTTGGTAAATATTTCCCTTTTATTTTTTTTATTATGAATAGTAACTATGGGGAATATTTGTCACCTAGGTAAGAGTAAAATTTGTAAAACGGAGTTAAAAGTATGTGATAAGGTTTCAAAATCAACCCAAAACTTGGATATTTAATTTTTTGAGAGGAATTTAACCAGATAAATACTAAATTATAATATTGTGGCAATTGCATTCCATTTTACATTGATAATGCCATTAATTTTATTTTATGTAAAGAAAATCCCAAAAATGTCACTCTCATGCTTTTAATATATCTTATATATTTACATCGGGATAAGAAGATGTTATGAATAAAACTAAAGGTTTATATTTAAAATTATTAATTTATTTTTCTGATGGTAATTTATTTTTAAGTTTTAGTTATGGTATAGTTAATTTAAATTCTTACACTACCTAAACATAGTTCTTGCACAAGCAGTAGACAAATCAAAGTAAATTATTTTAAAAACATAAAAACTGATATTTTTAGATTTATTATGGTGTTCCATGAATTTTATCAATAATTATAGTTTTTATATCATTTTTAAATGGTATATATTTTAAATTAATTATTTTATTCCTAACATTAAATTCAAATTAAATGAATAGCCCCACATATGATATTAATGATATTTTATGTTATATAATATTTTATCTTATAAAATATTTTATTGAGGATTTATAATTTTTTAAAACCATGTAAAGGTAAAATCGGAATACTAGATGGTTCAAATTTTCATTCATAGACCATTTAAGAACCAAATAATTCCTTATAATTAAATTTATAACCCTTAATGATTGAGAAATTTTTTATCGCGGTTATGGAAAAAAGTGCTAACTGGGGTTAAACTTAAGTGATAAGGTTTTAAATTACCTAAACACATGTGTAAATTCAATTTAATAAGTTTATTTAGATCCTATATCATATTTAATTCTAAATTAATCCAATTAGGGACTACTTATAAATGAATTTGACTTTATTATATTTTAATATTTTGAAAAATTATAAGAGCGCTCTTCACCCCACTTATTAAAGGAAACCCATCTTCCCTTTTCTTTACTACACTTTGAGCCACATAACTCAACCAAAACCTACCAAATTATATTCTAAACATCTATATTAATGAATTATAGGAGACTTAATTCTAAAATTACAATTATAAGGGTCCCTGATAAGGGATCTAAAGGAGTTCTACCGAAGAAAAGGAGATTTGATAGTGTGTGAAACAAGATGAGACTTAAGGTAAGGGTGTCTGGTATAACATTATTTATATGATATATAGATGAAATATACACAAATTTATCCATTTATGTTGTGTATATACTTAAAAATATTGTGTTGTATGATTATTTTTATGAAAATTATGGTGATTTTCAAATATATATAAGGTTCTCTATTTTATGAAGTTTGGATTCAGAGGTTACCAAGGTTGTAAGTGTTCTTCATCCCAATATTGTTTCACTAGGATATTCTATTTGTTATGAACCAATATTATTTTATGAGGTTAAAATAATACCCATTACTCATTTAAATCATGAATATACTCACATTCCATATATTTAAAGCTTAATTTAAATTTATTCTTTCATGGGTCTTATGATTCAAATGTTTCCAAAACAGTAAGGGATTTATGTTCCAATCTCATTTTAATATAGATTATTGATGGTGGAATTTATATTGAGAGAAATTATATGATTATTATCTAATAAAAAACTTATATTTTATTCTACTGTAATTATTTCAAGATATTAAATGTTATCTTATCAATTTCTTCTCTTTAAGTACTCAAGAGACTGAAAAAAAATATTTTTAAGAAAATCAGACTTTATTTCCCTCTTTTGTCAAGAATATATTTATTCCATGTCAATATTTTCATTAAAATTATATTATGGATTTTTTTTAATATTATCACATTATTTTATAATGTTATTTTTACCCTTTTTATATTTTTATAAAAAAAATCAAAAGAATTTTCTTTTCATTCTCTAAGTAGGTTACTTTTGACTTTTTATAAAAAAATGTGAAAAAATGTTTGTTTTTAATGATTATAACATCAATGTAATTTCTTATCATCATGAATACTCAATAATTTAAATATTAAATTAAATGTTTACAATTTTATTTTCCAATAAAATTTTATTCATAATTTTTTTTGAGGTGTTTTGATTTTAAAAAAGTGTTTTCAAAAAGAATATTTTATTTTCCTTAAGAAATGTTCCAATAAATTATTCAAGGAATTTTTCATATTTCATAACAAAATTTGAAGTTACATTTTATTCATCAAAAATATAATTATTTGTTACCATCCATAATCTTTCTATAGATGTTTTATGGTTATAATAATGAAATATTGATAAAACTAGTTTTCTTTTCCATGGGTTCAGAAATGATGGAATGGTAAATGTTTTTATAATCTTGTGGAATAAAAATTAATTTATTATGATTATATGATGTGTGTGACATAAATTATATATTCATATAATGAATTTGGAAATTATTAATGTTTTATGATCTCAAAGGGTACATAGTAGGTTATCCTAAGCCTGAAAAAGAGGGTACATTGGAGGTTATCCCAAGCCCAAAAGAGGGTACACTGGATGTTATCCCAACCCTAAGGTTGGTACATGGGAAGTTATCCCAAAAATAAAATGTGATTCATTTCTTTGTGGTTATCCTTGAAATAATATTTCTATGATTATTATTATGACACACTTTATGGCACCATTTTATGATATGAACTTATGCCAATTTGATGATTGCATTCTCTGATTCATTTATGTTTCTTGTCTTATGAACGGCAATGTTATCTTCCATGAAACATTATTATGATCTATCAATTTTTAGGTTTGGTTTTTTAAATGTTAATATCATATTCACATACCCTTATGCTCATTTTTCTTCTTAAATGATCAAGTATATCACCCTTTATTACTATTAATGATCATCTAATCTCAATCTTTATTATATTTCCTTTTCCATGGAATATAAATAAAGGCTTTGAGTATGATATATATAAGAAGGGAGATATATTTGAAGAACTATGAGAGTGATGATGTAGATATTTTATTTTCCAGTCTTTTATCTATACAAGTTTCCAAATACACTAAACCTTTATGATTCTGAGGTCCATTGTAATGTTATGTAATGAATATTCATTTTATAATAATTAATATTTATATATGAAAAGTATGGGTCTCTATAGTGATTAATGAAATTTATGTTGAATGTTAAGTGTTAAAATTTGGATTCCATATATAGATATGATTCATTATAGATGTATTATATGACAAAATGATTCTGAAAATTAAATGAATGCAATTAAATATTAAATTCATGAATGTACAAGGGGTAACAAACGTTTTGTAACTACATTTCATTTAATCAAATATTATGAACAATAAAGTAAATATTATAAATACAAAAATAGTATCCTCATAGCGTATATAAATAAGTCCAAGTTAACTATGATAATTTATCAATTCATGTATTTTAATGCGATTCTCCATACACTCGCACTTTTTTATCTATATTCCTTTACACCCAAGGTACTACTATATTGTAATTGATGGGAGAACCTTACCCAATATATAGGTTATCCATCAACCCATAGATAACCTATATAAAAGGTTCCCTTAGGATGATTTGAAGTCATATTTAAAAAAATTGATTAAAAACAATAATCTCATCCATATTCCATGTATAGTATGTTCTACATCTTATATTATACAGGGTTTTGGTTTCAGGGCATGGAAAATCATGGTTTAGGGTACTTAATGTTTTTTATATTGAATAAGTGTAATTTGATATGAAGAAACCTTATAGTTGTATCATATTCATATCATACATTAATTTATTCATAAAATCATGTGTAAAATGTTGAATAAAGGATATCATATTTGATATTGTAAGTTTTCATATAAATATTAAACTATAACCTGGAATACAATGTGGGTTATTGAAAGTTGTGATGTGATCCCACTATATGATATAAGATATTATCTCTAATATTATATGATAAATCATTCCGTTTTAGTGAGATATCCCAAACAAGACATACAAATATTTTATATCATTTACTATAATTATACATTACATATCATAAATAAAACACACTCCCATAATAAAAATGTTTAGTGTCTATGAATATTATCAACTTAACGAAAACATTTCATGATAATTGTATACATTTCATCCAAAATGATTCCTCGCACATGGTACCCTTTTAGGAACATGATACATAATATTCTTTTCATTGCCTAAGTAAAAGGGAAACCATAGGAATAAAGTGTGATAAAAATCTTAGTAAGGGAAAAATAATATCAATAATAAATAAATAACTCATCATTATATCATAAACATTATAGGAACATTAACATTGAATAACTGGTATAATTAATGAATTAAGATCTTGGAACTAAAAAAAATGATCATAAGGCATTATATGAATGAAAAAGATCATATAATAAAAATGTAAAATCATAAAAGGATCATCATAAAAGCATAACGTATAAAATGGAATAAGAATGAGAAATCTTAAGTCAATAATCATGACCCTTGTAAACATAACATTAGTATGTGGGGAAATATTAGTATAGAAAATTATAATATATGTTTGGGTTGAACACTAATACATTCATAACATAGTGTACTAGGCTAACCACCTATGTCTCATAATATAATGGAATTGTTTAACCACTAATGTCCCATAACATTATGGACAGGGATAAACACCTATGTCCAATTGAAATATTATGTGATATAATGATTTACCAAATGATAAATGTTGTTATGAAAGTTCAAATAAATTCTTTATAAACATTTTTTATATTTTTTAAATAACCCATATCGATGAAAGTGTTATAAATTATCATTTTAAAGGACATGAATATAAAAATAAAAGGTACATAATATAATTCATATTTAACTTTCAAAATAAGAAAATAACTATTTTTGATAAGGACAAATATGGATATAGAACTGAAAACCCCAATAAAGAGGGTGAAAATTATCTTTTACAATGTTCTATTTTTATGTAGTAAAAAATAAACTAAAAGGATTATTTTGAAAATAAATTTTAATTTATTCATAAATAAATAGAAAATATAATGTTATATAGAAAAAATTATAAATATATCAAACATTAAATATGTCATGAACCGGACCAGGTCGACCATGAACCAGTCACCCGAGTCAGTCTGCGGTATGGTCTGAATGGCATTCCCAATCCCCATGGTCTAGCAACTAGTTTCAGGCATCAAAACAAGAAGTTGGGAATTATTTTTCTCAGAAAATAAAAGATAGATAAATATAAATAAACTGAAAAAACGGGTAAACATTAATAGTAGAAAATAAAATAAATGTAACCAACTAGACATACCTCCAAGTGACCCCATGGGTCACCACCAAACATAAAACCAAACTCGAGAGATCCAAAGCTAAAACCTGAAACTGTAAAGATAAAGTAGGATTGAGCACCGAGATGCTCAATAGGAAAGCCAAAATACAACAATGCCCTATGCCACTGGCTTTAATAAGAAATCCAAATCATGCTAGTTTGAAAATAAGGTATAATAAAATAATGTTTTTCGCTCCACTCAAATTCAAATAACAAGATTGCATCTCCAAGGAAAACATTTCTCTTCCCTTTTAAAAATATGTTTTCATCATGTATTAACATTTCAAAATTAAAGGAGACCAATTTAGATTTAAAAATATGGTTTTCAAAAAATAGGTAACAAGCATGAAACAAGTGAGTTGAAAATCATATCACAAGCACTATGGGAAGTCCCTAAGAAGCTAGTGTTATTTGGGGACCTAGGATCTTTGGGTCTCGGTGAAACATGGATTAGAAGACCACAAACCTCAGAAAATGTGGCTTAGAAGACCACGACCCTTAGAAAATGTGGCTTAGAAGACCACGACCTTCAGTCATTCATATGTTTAGTTAGTGTTGAAATCGTCAAACCTATAGTGAAACTGGGGAAAGTCACCTTCGGAATACTAGCCCACAAGTCCTAGTTCACCCCCACCTAGATACCCAGGTTTCCCATTATGCTATGTTTCAATTGGTGGTGAGTTTTTACCAAGAAAACATATATGTACACAACACTTTATTTATCCAAAACTCATTCAACCTCTCACCACTGTTCTCCCTCCTTAAACACATCCCCCTTTTTATGTCATAAAACATCCCAATAGCCCCTTCATTAGGTATGTATCACAAATAACACATTTAACATACACATCATGTTTCTAAAATAATGGGGCATGCCTTAAGAGGGGTTTTTCACTTTCACTATTCATTTTCAAGGTGCCAAATGGGCCTCATTACTCCACACGAATGATTTTTCTCTAGAAAACATGTTCACCCAAAACAGATTTTGGAGATCATTTTGGAACTTCCTTGGAAAACAACGTGTCCTTTCACTTTTACAATAAAATCATCCAAAAGACCATGCGTCTTTGGAAATACCTACTTTTTGTTCAAAACATTAAAGAAATCACTTTTCAAGAACCAAATCCATTTACATGTATATATATATATATATTGAATATGCATTTCATGTAGAAGAAGAAGATAAACTTTTAGTAAAACACTAATCAATTATGGAAATTCAAATTAAAGATCAGGGCATAGGGGACTTACCTCAAACATGTCGTTATTCGTCGACAACCACTCGAACTGACACTTGGTGCATACATGCACATGAATTTATACATACATATATATATATATACACACACCCCTAGCTGCATTTCACATATTCCCCACGCCATGAGAGAATATGTTCAAAGAGGGCATATATATGCCTTACCCTATGCATGTACATGTAGGATACCTCGGAACCCGCAACCCAAAACTATCGTAGCGAGGTCCAGCGCACTACACATATCATTTGATAAATTAATAGAACAATTTATACAACACTTCAAAATTAGCACAAAAAAATTACACAAAATAAACGCACCTAAATTATATCAAAACGTAAACATAAAACCAATTTTACATAATAACCTTACCAAAATATGAATTTCACCATTTAAGAAATTTAAATGAACCATTTATAAATTTTGTAAAGAAATTTCAAGAAGCATTGCAAGGCTTTATACACAAAAAACCCACTAACATTCCACTTTTGAGGCCAAAAGCACACTACAACCATTTCAAATCATAATTAGAATCACTTTCATAATTTAATATATCATTTAGAAACTTGATAAAATAATTCCATAAAACTCCATAAGGATATACACCAAAAGCACACTAAAAGTCCACTTTTTAAACCAAGCGCACACCTAAACCTTCCCAAAGTATCATTCGCATCACACTCACAAATAAATAAATAATTTCAATAAATAATAAAATATTTATAAAATTCACAACAAGGATTTACCCTAAAATCATACTCCATTTCCTCACTTTAAAATCAAACGCACCTCAAAAAATTTTCCAAACATGGTTTTCACCTTTTACACACAAAAAAACCATTAAAGTAACTTATAAAACAACTTCAATAACACCCCCAAATGATTCCAAAACCAAAGAGCACTCAAACCCTCTAAAAAAACTGCATATCAAATCCTTATCAAAACACAACTTTAATCCTACACATGATTTATAAAATCATAAGCAGTGACGCGACTAATATTTCCACATAACGAACACCATTTTAGATAAAATGACCACTTTAAAACCAAATCCACCTCAATTCCTTTCACAAATCATTTTCTCAACACCCAAGATAAACATAGAACATGGAAAAACACTCAAGAAATCATAAAAATTCATCAATTAAAGGATAAGCATGAAATCACCTACCTCATGTGTTGAAAACTCCAACACTCTATGAAAAACTTCAATCACACACCAAACGCACCACAAGTGAACCCTAAGAATCCATGATTCATCCAAAAACGACAAGATTAAACCGTAACATTAACTCCATACCTGCTGAAAATATAAAATCCCAAAAGTAAGAACCAAAACACTAGGTTAAAGAGGAAAGGAGCTTATCAGGAGGGGAATCGTCTGTGGAAGAAGGTATCACCGGTCGAGTAGGGGTGCGACGGGTATGGTGTGAGGTGGACGGATGCCGTCTGTGCGGTTCACGCTGGTCGGAGGAGGGTCACACAGTCGGGAAGAAGGAGGGTTTGTGGGGTGGTGCGAGCAGGTCAGCCGGGAAGGAGGTGACGGTCACGGCAGGGAGAGGAGGAGGCCGGCCGGAGGTTCAAGTGGGGGGGAGGGAGGGAGGGTTGGCGTCGCACAACCAAAATGGGGAAAGGGAGGGGAGGTCGATCGCACGATTAGGAGGGGTTGGGGGGGTTAGATTAGGGTTTATTATTATTTTTTTCTAATTAAATTGATTTAAATAAATTAAAATTATAATAATAATAATAACAATAAATCTGAAAATGAATAAAATTAAATAGAAACTCAAAAATATGTAAATAAATAAATAAATAAAACATGAAGTAACGGGTCGGGGTGTGATAATTCTCCCCACCATGTCACTTTCTTCTCCTAGAAAGTCCCAAAGACGCGTCTGTTCAGAGCTCGAAACAAGGACACAACGATTCTAAAAACAAAAACCCTTCCACTTGAGGATCAAACACTCACTTACCCCCAAGACCGAAAACCTTGAGACCTGGACTATCTGGAAAAATAACCAATGATTTATGAATCACATTTACAATCACAACCACAACCTAGAACACCCCGACCCTAAACATAAAAATCACTAGAGTCCACTTGAGATCTCAAATGAACATTTTCTATATGACCCATCATCTACATTGATCAGAGTCGGGCATAGTAGAGGAAAATAGTTTCCCTGACAAGAACTCCTTGAAGATTAAGTTCTCTATGAATTTCTCCTATGTTAGTCTCCCTACCATTTTAAGACTTCAGTTGAATACTATCTTTCCAAAATCGATACAAGTTATAAAACCAAACAAAGCCCCTAATGCTGATGTGACCTTTCAACATTCCGAGTCACACCCGATCAGGTTGAGGGAATACATTGGAGAGACCAATAGAGGGTCTCCCCCACCATATTAGAAATTGGGTAGTACGATAGGACCCACATGGGAGCTCTCAATTTAGTTTCAACACTGTAGATTGAATTCCTCATCATGAACCCACCGACATGTGGAAGCTTCCAATGTAGTAGAGGGGGGGTCCAAATAGTAGGAACATGAAACGAACATCGACTCCGAACACACCACTTCCCCAGGAAACAAGCATCTCCAATAGGCAACACCCAAAATCCAAAACTACTTAAGGGGAAGACTATCCATTAGAGATTTTATACTCCACAAGAAACAACCATGAAAACTTTGTGAAAGAGGCCACCAAGACCTCCAAAACAAGCACCCCTCCCAAAAAAACAACCACATGAAGTAAAAACATAACCGGTATCTTCCCCAGCATTAAAGACGATGGGTTGGAAGTGCATACCTCGCACTTGGAAACTGCCTGACTGCATGAAAATCTTCACTCCGAGACCTATGGCTGGAGCTCTGATGTATTGAAGAATCTGATGCACTGCAGTCAGGAACTAACAACCTCCAACAGAGCCTTCATCTTTCGGAAATACTGCTTACAAACTTTCCTAGGTGACCCAAACTGCCACGTTGTTGACAAGCCTTCAAAAGATTGTGATGAATAGCTTTGAGTTCCCAAATCGACCACATTGTAATCAAACAATTGTGTGGTCTTAGGAATGAGAGACAAGAACTGATGAAAGACCCATGCCAAGAACATGTTCCTCTAGTTCACTCGCTACACCAAATGGGGAACCCTTCATGAGCACCTTGTAAAACAAGATTGTCACTTGTCCCAATCTACGACCCCAACATGGAAAGAGAATATAACTATCACCCTTCTCTATCCCAAACATGTCACTTCAAAAAAAACAAGGAAAACTTGCCCTTCACAACATCTAGAGTTCCTAAAGACCCAAATAAAAACTCGACTTACTCAAGTTTCTTCGCAACCTCCATCAAACCTCGGCCACCATAGAGAAAAAAACAACGAGGAAAATAAAATAACCCCCACCACTCCACTGAGAGTCTAGATAAAACTAATAAATGGCAATTACCCCTCGGGGTCCTTTGGACATTTCTGGGTAGCATACTTTAAACAAGAAGCACAAAACCAACCTGAAGCACATCACAAAACAAGCCTCCACATTTAACCATAAATTATTCACTCAAACTCAAAACATCATTTCAACCTTGAAACACCATCTCAAAAATAATCATCACACCCATAAACTAAAACATCACAAAAACAAACCATAACCAAATCAAATATCAACCAAAATAATACCAAGAAACATCACCACCCAAGACTAAACCCCACTTTCACAAATAGCCATTTTCAATACCATCCCATTTCAAACAATCTGAATGATAAAACCCCCTTTTTAAAACCCACTTTCCTTTTTAAAATTTATTAAACAAAATTCATATACCAGCACATCACTAATCAAAAAATGCCTTTGGAAAAAAACAAAGCTTGAAAACTGAGCACCCACCATTGTTATTCCAGGAAACCTCACGTGTGTACATTCTCACGCCAACTCGGCCACCCATCCATGCGTACCAACAACTATTCACATACTATTACATTCATCCATACATGTGAGAATCCATAGAAATACCAAAGGTCAAACAGATCATTTCCAAATTCCTTTTGTCCCAAGATACATTAGTTTCATACTTCAAAAAAATTTCAAAATCCCTAAAAACATTTTTCAAATCCACTTCTGATTTATTCTTTACAAAAGCATTAAAAGATCCCAAAACATTTTATAAAAGACATTCCATACCCAAAACAACTCACTACATTTTTAAACAAACCAAGATTTTCATTTTGCAAATCCGATTTCAAAAGGCCAATCATCAATTTTGAAACCCGAGAAAAATACCCCAAAACCAACTAAAACTCACACCAAGAACATCCCAGAACAACCAATTCACTCAACGAATCAAGATTCCAAATTATCAAATAAAAAACTTCAACACATGGTTTGGTAACATGTTTTGGCTGACCATGCACAAACCGAGTGAGCACATAGAGAGTCATTAGAGGTGGCTGCATGGTCTGCGCATGGCTTGTCAGGCCATGCCCAGCATCCATTCACCCATCCAGAATGACCACAAAATATCAAAACTAACCAGAAAAATGCAAACATTACTAAGGTTACTGAAACAAATTGGGAGCCAAATGAGGACTTTGAGGGAAGACCATCCCGGACCAGCCTGAAAATTCAAGGGTCATTCTGAATAGGTGGTGATCAGGCACCTACCCACAATTAACCAATTGGATTTTGAAAATCCTTACTCCAAACTATCAAACATCCCCAAATTACATGGGCTAGACCTCCCTCTGATACCATTTTTTCATGAACCGGCCTAGGTTGACCATGAACCAGTCACCCGAGTCAGTCCCCGGCATGGCACGAAGGGGATTCCCGATCTCCATGGGCTGGAAACTAGTGTCGGGCATCAAAACAAGCAGTTGGGAACAATTTAGCCCAGAAAATAAAATACAGATAAATATAAATAAACTGAACATTTGGTTAAACATTAACAGCAAAAAATAAAATAAAGGTAACCAACTAGACATACCTCCAAGTTACCCCATGGGTCACCACCAAACAAAAAACCAAACTCAAGAGATCTAAAGCTAAAACCTGAAACTATAAAGATAAAGTAGGCGTGAGCACTGATATGCTCAGTAGGAAAGCCAAAAAATAACAATGGCCTATGCCACTGCCATTAATAAGATATCCAAATCATGCTAGTCTGAAAATAAGGCATAATAAAATAATGTTTTTTATCCTTTCAAATTCAAATAACAAGATTTCATATACAAGGAAAACATTTCTCTTCCCTTTTAAAAATAGGTTTTGAGCATGCATTAACATTTCATAATTAAAGGAGACCAATTTATATTTAAAAATATGTTTTTTACAAAAGAAGGAACAAGTATGAAACAACTGAATTGAAAATTATATCACAAGAACCATGGGAAGTCCCTAAGAATCTAGTGTTATTTGGGTACCTAGGATCTTCGTGTCTCAGTGAAACATGGATTAGAAAACCACGACCCTCAGAAAACTTGTCTTAGAAGATCACGACCCTTAGTCATTCATATGTTTAGTTAGTGTTGCAATCGTCAAACTTGCAGTGAAACCGGGTCAAGTCACCTCTGGAACACTAGCTCATAAGTCCTAGTTCACCCCCCACCTAGATACCAATGTTTCCCATTGTGCTCTATTTCAAGTGGTGGTAACTTTTTACCAAGCAAACATATATGTACACAACACTTTCTTTATCCAAAACTCATTCAACCTCTCCCCACTGTTCTTCCTTCTTAAGAGAATCCCACTTTTTAATTCATAAAACATCGCAATAGACCCTTCATTAGGTACATATCACAAATCACAAATTTAACATACACATCATGTTTCTAAAATAATGGGGCATGCCTTAAGAGGGGTTTCTCACTTTCACTATTCATTTTCAAGGTGCCAAACGGGCCTCATTACTCCACATGAATGATTTTTCTCTATAAAGAATGTTCACCCAAAACTCATTTTGGAGATCATTTTGAAACTTATTTGGAAAACAACGTGTCCTTTAACTTTTTCAAAAAAAAAATCATTCAAAAGACCACGCGTCTTTGGAAATACCTAATTTATGTTCGAAACATTAAAGAAATCACTTTTCAAGAACCAAAACCATTTACATATATATATATTTATTTATTGCATATGCATTTCATGTATACGAAGAAGATTCACTTTTAATAAAACACTAAGAAAATGTGTACATTCAAATTAAAGATCAGGGCATAGGGGACCAACCTCAAACATGTTGTTATTCATCAACGACCACTCGGACCGACACTTGGCACATACATGCACATGCATTTATACATATATATATACACCCCTAGCTGCATTGCACATATTCCCCGCGCCATGAGAGAATATGTTCAAAGAGGGCATATATATATATATATGCCTTACCCTATGCATGTACATGTAGGATACCTCGACACCTGCAGCCCAAAACTATCGTAGCGAGGTCCAGCGCACTACACATATCATTTAATAAATTAATAGGACAATTTATGCAACACTTCAAAATTAGCACCACAAAATTTTCACAAAAGAAACACGCCCGAATTATATAAAAACGTAACTTTTAAACCAATTGTATATCATAACCCTACCAAAACATGGCTTTCACCATTTAAGAAATTTAAATATTCCATTTAAAAAAATTAAAGTAATTTCAAGAGGCATCACAAGGCTTTGTACACAAAAAAACCTCTCACATTCAACTTTTGAGGCCAAAAGCACACTATGACCATTTCAAATCATAATTTTCATCACTTTAATAATTTAATATATCATTTAGAAACTTGATAAAACAATTCCATAAAACTCCACAAGGCTATACACTAAAGGCACACTAAAAATCCACATTTTAAGCCAAGCGCACACCTAAACCTTCCCAAATTATCATTCTCATCACACTCAACAATAAATATATCTTTTCAATAAATAATAAAATATTTCTAAAATTCAAAACAAGGCTTTACCCTAAAAACATACTCTATTTCCTCTCTTTAAAATCAAATGCACCTCAAAACATTTTCCAAACATGGTTTTCACCTTTTACACAAATAAAAACACCATTAAAAAACTTATAAAACAACTTCAATAACACCCCCAAATCCTTCCAAACTCAAAGAGCACCTGAAACCTCTAACAAACAACCACATATAAAAGACTTATAAAAACACAACTTCAATCCTACACATAATTTAATAAACTACATGTTTGATTTATAAAATCATAAGCAGTAATGCGACTAAGATTTCCAGATAAAAGAAATACCGTTTCAGATAAAATCACCACTTTGAAACCAAATCCACCTCAATTTCATTCACAAATCATTTTTTCACCACCCAAGATAAACATAGAACATGAAAAAACACTCAATCAATCATAAAAATTCATCAATTAAAGGATAAGCATGAAATCACCAACCTCGTGTGTCGAAAACTCCAACACTCTATGCGAAACTTCAATCGCACACCAAACGCACCACAAGTGAACCCTAAGAAGCCATGATTCAACCAAAAATGACAAGATTAAATCTTAACATGAACTCCATACCTACTGAAAATCTAAAATCCCAAAAATAAGAACCAAAACACTAGGGAAAAGTGGATAGGAGCTTACTGGGAGAGGAATCCTCCATGGAAGAAGGTTGTGTCGGTCGAGCAGGGGTGTTACGGGTCAGGTGTGAGGTGGACGGATGGCATCAGTGCAGTTCACACTAGTTGGAGGAGGGTCGCATGGTCGGGAAGAAGGAGGGATTTTGAAGTGGCGCGAGCAGGCCAGCTAGGAAGGAGGCAGCGGTCACGGCGGTCACGGCAGGGAGAGGAGGAGGCAGGCTAGAGGTTCAAGTAGGGGGAGGTAGGGTCGGCATCTCGCAACCAGAAGGGGGAAGGGGGGAGGTCGGCCGCATGATTAGTAGTGGATGAGGGGGTTAGATTAGGGTTTATTATTATTTTTTCCTAATTCAATTGATTTAAATAAATAATAATAATAATAATAAACCTGAAAATGAAAAAAATTAAATAGAAACACAAAAATAAGTAAATAAATAAATAAATAAAATGTGAAGTGTCGGGTCAGGGTGTGACAAAACAGCATAGTGAAAGGGGAAAGTGTTTGACTCAATGAAAGGAGATCGATTCAAGAAAAACCATTACCTTATTTATGCTTTCATTGACATGCTCTAAATTCTTATGTAATAAATTTGGGTTTATTTTTTATCTCTATAGTAAACTTATTTATATTTATTTTACTTCATATAATTTTTTTATATATTCTTATTATCTATTAATAAAACATTCATAGTTAAAATTAGATGTTGGGTGTTAATTGTTATATTTGTTCCATGATTTCTTCAGTCTATCAATTTTGGTCCACGCTCAATTTTTATGTGTTAATAACCTCTAGGATTTAAATGGGGATCATAAGGATATATTTTAAATATTTATGAAGTTTAATTATTATTTTATGTATATTATGTTAATTTTTTTAAATAATGGTTAAAAAGTCTCTCTTTTTGTAAATATTTAATCAATAAAAATAATTTATTATATTAAGGAATATCTATATATATATTTCCATTAAATAATTATGAAAATAAATTAAAATAATCGTTAAAATAAAAAATTACTAGTATTTAATTTTTATTAATTATTCATGATGGAAATGTAATTCCATCATTCTTGTGAGTGGTAAAACTGACCCAAAAAATAATGTGTTATAACAAGTGAATGATTAAGAATGTATTATTTTTTTATTTTGATATCACTCTTAAAGAATTGTAATGATATAAAATATATATAATTAAAATTTTAAATTTTTTTCATGAATATATTTATGAGTAAGAAAAATATAATGATTGAAGATATGATAGAACTCATGCAAAAGGATCAAATCATTCCTTATGGACATCCATTAAAACGTAAGGTTTGGGGATCCTTCTTGTGAAAAGAAACTTCAAATTTTGTTTGGGTTATTTGGTAAGTAAATTGGGTAGATATTGGATAGTAAACCTATGTAAAGGTGTGTATTAAATGGGTAGAGTAAGGATCCTTTTGTATGTATAAATGAGTGGAATCTTTGAAAATAATCCTTCCTTAACATATAAGAATATAATTTTGAAAGTGAAGGGGTATAAAAAGTATAAAAAGGGAATATGGGATCCACTATAATTAATTTCAACAATTAATTGTTAAGTATTTTTGATATATTATGACTTTATAAATCATTTTCACCCTTTAACTAATTTTATCCTTTACTGCGGTAACTCATTTTTACCTCGATAAAATATTTTTTATAAAAAAATGAAATTGAACAAATTACCTAATTTTTAAATGAGTATTACAAATATAAGATCCATTTTATTAAATTTAATTTCTAAAATTTATAAAAAAAATTAAATAAAAGTTTATAACATTAAAAAAATTAAATTTCTTTTTAAAAAACAAATGATTTTATTCTTATTTCTTACCAATAAATTATAATTCCCTAAATGTTAATTAATTTGATTAAAAGGTAAATTACTCCCCTACTGAACCATATTTTAAACTAAAATGGAGTTCCATATATGTTTTATTGATCCTTGGTTGTTATTATTACTTTATATTGTACTAATCTTGTCCGAGACTTAATCATTTAAAGTAAAACATTTTTTTGATATATCAGGTGAGAATTATAATGATGGTTGTATCCCTCCAAAACCACCATAATTTGATAAAAATGATTATTAATACTATCATGTTAGGAAATAATAATTCCTTAAAAATATAATCATATATAATTGGATGATAATGGAAAAACCATATAAAATACCTTGTGCTAATCCAAACACTCTAATGGGAAATGATGTGGTAAAGAACATTTCAAACTACAAAGTCATAAATATATTATCATTTTTTATTAATCATAATATTTTTATCCATGAATAAATGTGTAATACTACTCAATAAATTTTAATGATACTACAAGTTAACCACTATGGTACAAATAATTTGAAGTGAACAAATTATAGAATGCTACATGTAGAATACCAAGTTTTTTTATGGGAGAAGAGAACCAATGAGAGAGATGTTTCATAGATTTATAATCATCATAAATGGAATTTCTGCACTTATATAAGCATTAGATAATATAATTCTCGTTGAAATTCTAATGTTATCTCTACCTAAGAATTATCATGCATAGAATGAGTCAATTGATGAGAGTATTAATTTTAGAGAGTATACATTACGTGAACTCATTGGTTCACTGGTATATTGTGAACACGAGTTAAAGAATGTTTCATATGTGAAACAATAAAAGAAGAAAGTTGTTACATTTAAATCAAATATAAATTTTTCTACCAACCCTTTTGACTCTAAGTTTTTGGGAAACAAGAAATATAAGATATCTCACTTTACTAAAGGAGTTTATAAAATGATGAAAAAAATGATTATGGAAGAGATCTAGAAAAGATAATTAGAAGGATAATCAAAATAAGTAAATTTAGTAATAGTAAATTCAATGAGGTTTTTGGACTAACATATTATGAGTATAGAAAAAGAGACATATTAAGTTAGAACATCTGAAACTAAATAATAAAATAAAATATAAGAAATTTATGAAGAAGTAGAGATAAGAACTTATGGATATATGGAGATATATAGAAGAATAAGACTCAATTAGTGATTCTAAGTGTGAAAAGGAATCAGCTAACTTATTATTGATGGATATAAACATGAATGAGTTCAGTACTAATTTAGATTCAAGATCAATATTTGCATCAGATTATGAAATTGATGTTTGAAGATTAAATGAATAAAATGTGAAGTTATACCAATACATTAAAATAATTTTTGAATTATATGGGGAGTTACGAGGTGAAAATAAGAAACTTTCAATGAAAAATAAATCTTTTCATCATGAAAATAAGAAATTTATTCAAGAAAATTATAATCTTAAAAATACAGCTTCTTTCTCAAAAAAAGTTTTTATTGACTTAGAAGCTCCTAAATATAGAATTAAAAACCTAATATGGAAATTGTTATCCTAAAGGAAAATTAAATTATTTTTATAAAAGTAAAGGTAATTATGATAAGGTTATGGCTATGAGTAAACCAAATAATAATAAAATAATTATTGAGTATAATAATAAATTTCCTAAATTAGATAAAACTTATTTTATTAAAACTAATGAAAGTGATGTATCCATGGTTACATATTTTAGGTACAATATGAAATATCATTATGATAATGAATAGTCCTTGAGATCTAATTAATCATTAGGTCATAATAGATATTTTATTTCTGAAAAGTTATCTTCTATACTACTCAATAATAAATGTATTAAATTGGTATGTATTAAATTATTATTGGTAACTGAAAACTCAAAAATTAATCATATTGAAACTAATATAGCAGGGTTTCAGAAGCAATTTACTACATGATTTTTTAAGAAATCTTCCTTTAGAGTGTCAAGGATACATGGTACATGGAAAATAAATTCTACAAGAATATGAATGGAGATTCCTTTATTTTTATATCTTATGATCAATGTGATTGAGACTATGTGACATTCAGTGACAACTGAAAAGAAAAGGTTAGTGGTTTTGGAGAAGTTGGTATCTTCAAAGTTGTTATAATTTATAATTTCTTGTATTTTAAAGGTTTAAAAAACAACTTAATAATTATGTAATAACTATATAATGATGGAATTGGTGTTAATTTTAATGTTAATAAATGTTTAATTTTCAAGAATGACTTTATTTTATTTAATGGAAACAGAAAAGATTGTATATATTCTATTGATTTTTTTAAACTAACTAATCAGATTTTAAAGCGTTTTAATGATACAGAAATAGTTGATATTTAGGGAAACGTAGGCTTGGATATGAAAACATTTGACTACTATATAAATTATTAAATAATGGATAGGTTCTATTACATCTAAAACTAACAGAAATTATTATTTTTAAAACTTATTTAAAAGGAAATCCATATAAGGAAACATTAAGCCTTGTTAATGAAATAAAAATAACAACACCTTTAAAACTTATTTATCTTGATTTTTTGGACATATGATATATTCTAACATAATAGGTACAATGTATTTTTTCGGATAGTTTATGATTTTAGTAAATTTAGGTATCCTTATTTTATATCTCAAAAAATTGAAACCTTAACTAAGTTTATAGATTTTTTAAAGTAATTTAAAATAAAAAGGGACATTTAATTATCATTATTAGATTTGATAGAGGGGGTGATTTTTTTAACCTAAAATATGAAATATTTTTTTAATGAAAATGGTTAATTTCATATTTTTTCCACTAGAATATCACAACAAAAATGTGCTATAAAAATGAAAAAATATAACTCTTTTATAAATGACTATGAATGTGTTAAATGAATATAACTTACCTAAATATTTTTGGGCTTAATCAGAAAATAGAAAATAATATATTTTAAATAGATTTTTTATTAGAGCTTTTTTAAATAAAACCCCTTTATGAATTTTTCAAAGGAATGAAACCTAAAGTTTTCTATTCTATAGTTTATAGTTGTAAAAATTTTATTTTAAGAAACAAACATAATTTAGAGAAATTCTACGTTAAAAGTTGTAACGTCCCCGACCCGGAAGCCACTAAACTGGTGCTCCGAGCCGGGTGGTTACTTGACATTAAGTGCGCCTCCCCGTACGCCAAAGGCTGCCGACTAGTAGTGGGGGTCTATGTGGTCAAGTGGGGAGACTATACCCCCTTTTATCTTAGTAAGCCACAACAGTAATAAACCAATAGCGGAAACAAAATTTAACAACAAGGAACATGTATAACAACCATTTCCATCAATAAAATATGTCATGTCATATTACAAGTGAAAAAGTGAAGAAAAGACCAAAATGAGGTCAACGGCCAAAATCCCCAAAATGGTCCCGACTCCATGTTCGGATCCTCCACCAAGTGCTACCCATGTACACTCACTATCTAGAAAGAACCATTTCCCTTCTCCTGAACTAAAAATATGAAGTCTGCTCGGGTACCCAATGGCGGCCCGAGCAGGGTGTGAGTACAACTCAGTAGGCCACCACCAACGGTGTCTACAAAATATCCAGTCTAAAAAGATAGTGCATGCAAAGTAATATAAAGGATAATTTCCAAGTAATTATCTAAGGTACCATTATCCGGTTTAGAGCCAAGCCAATGCCACTTCCATTTCCATTTATTATACACCCATTATCACTATTTACTATTTCATCACATTTCCATGGGTTAATCACATACACTATGTTACATGGGTCTAAGGCCAACAATAACACGCAAGAGGGTAAACACATCATTATCCTATCTCACTAGGACTAACCCACCATAGCAACCATAACCTCACCTCGAAGCCTCAGTCCGGGTGGATGCAACCGTTGGGAGAATAGACCCTCAGTCCCCTTTCCTAACCTGTGCATTTAGGTTGGAGTTGAGAACCTCAGTCTTCACTCGACCCATGGGCGTAGATCCTCAAGTCATACCCCACTCTACGAATCCATGTGCACATGATTATATATATAAGTAACCATCAACCATCCAAACCATTTCCCTTCAGCAACACTATTCACAACAACCCACATGGGAATCCACATCATGCCTTAACCCATTAACACATTACCATTTCACCTCATTTAACCATTCACCCAATTACCATGTGTTATGACTATCTCACTAAGCATTCAACATTAAACCCATAATCTATCCCATTATGTTCTTTAATCCGTTTAATCATCTACCCATTTAACCCATTCATCATTCCCATGAATCAATCATTTAACCCATTCCACTTTAACCCTTAGGTTATTACCAAGTATAGGTGCATCACCTAAATTCTATTCCAAGTTCAACAAAACATTCCAAAACATTTATCAAGGGCTCTACAATTCATTACAATAAGGTCACTCGTTTAATATCAATCCCTAAATCCGGGAAAAGTCGGCACATCCCATGGATGGCCCCAATTAGGTCAATACTATCCCAACACATCCCACGGGGATCGTGAGGGTTCCCATTTTCCATTTTAACCACCATTATTACCGAACATGCTAAGGTTATTTCGAACATAAGCAAAGGAAAGAAAGAACACAACTAAACATGCACAAATACCCAATTAACTGTGGGATATCACTTGTAGACCACCTACCTTGAAACCGCGGTTGAACGCATTCTCAATCGAGTCCTTAGACCTTGATCTGACCAACCTTTGGAGCTTCGACCTAAAAATCTCTCAAAAGTTAGGGTTTTAGTTCTTTGGAACAGGAGGGAGAAAAGATACAAACCCTAAACCAAAAAGAAAACCAAGGATGAGATTAGCCTTACCCGGAGCTTTGATCTGCAACCAATGGCACCAAAAACGCCTTAGAATCGAAGGAGAACCCCCCTTGGGAAGCTTGGGTCAGCCAAGTTCATCGCTAGGGTTGAGAGGGGATGAAATGTGGAAAATCCTGAGTTGGGGTTTAAAATCCCGGAGTGGAAAACTTGTAATTTTTCCCAACTTTAAGTGGCCGCATAGTTTGTCCGCACTGTTTGGAAAACCGTGCACAAACCGTGCACATGACACTGCCCGAGGGAGGAGGGGTATAACGATTTAGCCGCATAGTTTGGAAAACGATGCGCAAACTGTGTGCATGCTTCTGTTAAGAGGAGGAAGGGGCGCACTGTTTAGCCAAGACAAGCCGCACGGTTTACTTGGTCGTGCGCAGGCCATGTGGCCTGGCCTGCCTTTCCCAAATTTCCTTTCTTTCGTTCCCTGAGCCCCCGAAACACCCCCAAGGCCTCTCACACCTTTAGGAATCATTTTAAATCCCCAAAAACAAAGGTTTCAACCCAAAACAAAACAAAAACATACCTTTCCAAAAACTGGGATCTTATAATCTCCCCGCCTTATAACGGCTCATCCTCAAGCCAAGTTCCCAAGCCTCGTTGCTCCACCGAAGAGAAGATTTTGGGCCACTGAGCCTGAATATCTGATTCTCACTCCCACGTTTCTTCCCGAACTTTCCCATGCTGCCATAGTACTCTTACTAATGGAAAAACCTTTCCTTACAAGGCCTTTTCACTATGATCCACCACACGAACCAGATTCTCCTCAAAGGATGCATCAGCCTCAAGCTCCACATCCTCATCATCAACTACGTGAGATGGGTTGGGGTGATACCTTCAAATATGTGACACATGGAACACATCATGCATCCCACCATACTGCTATGGAAGATCCATTTGGTAATCCACTGGTCTGATCCTCTCCACAATCTCAAAAGGCCCCACATAACTGGGCGCCAACTTACCCTGCTTTCGTATCCGACAGCGACCCAACCTTGGCGACACCCGAAGGAACACATTATCACCCACCCCAAACATAAGAGGTCTACACCTCTGATCTGAAAACGACTTTTCCCTACTCTGAGCTGTAGCCATCCACTTCCTGATCAACTTAACTCTCTCTGAAGTCTCATGCATGAGACTTGGCCCCAACAACTCAGATTCACCGGCCTCTAGCGAACACAATGGAGATCTACATGGCCTCCCGTAATGTGCCTCAAATGGTTCCATATGAATCGTAGCCTGAAAACTGTTGCTGTAGGAAAACTCAACCAATGCTAGGTGTCTCTCCCTTGAACCACCAAAGTCTCAGACACAATCTCTTAACATATCTTCCAACACTTGGATTGTACGCTCCAACAGCCCATCAGTTTGTGGGTGGAAGGTCGTACTCAAAAACACATGCGTACCAAGTGCCTTCTACAACCCTTTCTAGAAACACGATGTGAAATGAGGATCTCAGTTTGAAACTATGTTCTGCGGCACCCCATGCAACTGCGCTATTTCCTGAACATACAGCTCACCCAACTGGTTGACTGTATGGGTCTCCTGAATCGGTAAGAAATGAGCCACTTTCGTTAACCAATCCACAACCACCCATATTGCATCATTCTTCCATGGCATCCTCGAAAGACCTATGAAAAAATCCATTTCCATATCATCCCATTTCCATTCCAAAATGGGAAATGGATGCAGAAAACCACATGGGTGTTGATGCTCGGCCTTCACCTGCTGACAGGTAAGACACCGCACCACAAAGCTTGCAACTTCCTTCTTCATTCTAGGCCACCAAAACTGCCTTCGGGGATCACGGTACATCTTGGTCAAACCAGGATGCACTGCCCACTTAGATGCATGGAACTCACGCATCAACTCTTCCCGCACAGACTTTGGCGCAACCACACGATTGTGAACACAAACAACACTGTCCACACCGACGGCCCAGCCAGAAGGTAGATTACCACCTTTAAGATTTTCCTTCATGATCAAACACTAAGGATCATCAAGATGACCTTCCTTAACTCGACTTAAAAGAGTCAACTCCATCGTTAAAGAAGAAAGAGTGACCTGACCATTCTCCTCCTGCACCTCCAGGTGCATTTCTGCAAACAAAGCCATCACCTTCCACTCGATGCTGGACTCTTGAACCATCTAATTTGGAACCTTCCTGCTCAGAGCATCAGCAACACAGTTTCCATTTCCCGGTGTGTACACCAACTTGAAGTCAAATGAATGGATATATTCAGCCCACATTCACTGCCAAAGATTCATATCAAACTGTGAGAAGATGTACTTTAAAATTTTATGGTCGGTAAACATGGTAAACCGCCCTCCCAACAGATAGTGCCTCCAGCACTTCAAGGCATACACTATTGAAGCCAACTCCAGGTCATGAGTGGGATAATTCCACTCATGGGGTCTCAACTGTATTGACCCATAAGCCACCACCCACTCATCTTTCACCAACACATCCCCAAGTCCAATTCCAAACGCATCACAAAAGACGATGTACTTCTTACCCGGCTCAGGTAAGATCAAGATAGGTGCGGTCATCTGCCACTTATTCAACTCTTGGAAGGAATTCTCACAAGACTCAGACCATTAGAACCTGATTCCCTTCTTGGTCAGACCTGAAAGTGGTGTTTCCAATCGATAGAAATCCTAAATGAACCTTCGGTAATACCCGACCAAACCCAGAAAACTATGAACATCAGAAACACACTTGGGATGCTCCTAAGATACAACTACATGCACTTTCTCTAGATCCACTGTCACACCTGCCTCCGAGATGATGTGACCTAGAAAATGTACCTCACCTATCCAGAATTGAAACTTGGATAGCTTGGCGTATAGCCAGTGCTCTCTTAGCGTACCCAAGACGATGTCAAGATGTTGGGCATGATCGTCATGAGTTTTCGAGTACACTATGATATCATCTAAAAAGATGACCACAAACCGATCTAGATATGGATGAAATATCAAATTCAAAAAATACATAAACACTACCAGTGCATTGGTCAAGACAAAAGGCATTACCACAAACTCAAATAACCCATACCGACTCCGGAAAGCTGTCTGTGGTATGTTGAAAGACCTCACCCTAAACTGGTGATAACCTGACCTCAGATCAATCTTAGAAAACACTTATGCACCCCTAAACTGATAAAATAGGTCATCAATTATAGGAAGAAGGTACCCATTTTTCACCTTCATCTGATTCAACTTTAGATAGTCAACACACAGCCTTAACGACCCATCGGCCTTCTTTGAAAAAAGCACAGGAGATCCCCAAGGATATGTACTAGGACGGATAAACCCCTTACACTCCAACTCCTCAATCTAAACCTTTAGTTCTTGGAGTTCTTCTGGTGCCATTCGGTATGGAGGAATAAAAACTGGCTCCACTCCCGGCAGCAACTCGATCATGAACTCAACATCCCTCTCAGGGGGTAACCCCGAGAAATCCTTAGGAAACACGTCCTAAAACCTATCCACCATGGGTGGAAAGACAAAATGTTCTCCTCTTTCATTGTCATAAAGAATAAGACATGCCACTCGAGCCCTGAGTCCATTCAACCACTAACCAAACGGTCCTACAAGCCTTGCTCAAACATCCCATTCTCCACAGTGGACATAAACATCACCCTCAAGCGACCTGAATGATACTCTGTGACGGTAACAGTCTATGTGTGCCCGATACAACACCAACCAATCCATTCCCAGAATTAGGTCAAACCCTGACATCTCGAGAATGAACAAGTCCCACAAAAAAAGATACCCACAAACTTCCACGGTACATCCCTTGCACTACTTGATATCCTCAACCCGCACCCCCAACGGAGTGTCGATTGACATCACCCCACACACCCCTTCCGTAGGTAAACCCAGCGCTACCACAAGTTGAGAAGAGATAAAAGAGTGTGTGGAACCTGTGTCAAACAATGCACTTAAAAAAGTAGAAGCTACAAGGATCGTACCTCGAATAGTCGATGGTCCAGCCTCTCCATTACTAGGTGCAAACTAAGCTGCCTGAAGCTGATTTCCCCCTCTACCCTAGGCTCCAGCCTAAACACCCTGCGTTGCACTGCCCTGCTGGCGTGAGAAATCCTGCCCTGGAGTTCCACACCCACCGCCCCTACCAATACGGCTCGTGGAGCTCTAACTTCCTACCTGATATGGGGAAACTAATCCCCTTCCTGTATCCAGTACCTGACTTCCACCATCATACTCACCCACCTGCTGAGGTCTCCTGTAGAACTTCTGTACATGCCCCATCCGGCCGCACGAACGACACTCAACTGGAGGTCGAGGACACTGACCACGCATATTCCCTGGCCTACCACACTGATAGAAAAACACCTGATTTCCACTCTAAGAGGATGACCCTCTCTTCCATCCACTTTTCACACTTCCGCCATGCTGTGAGCTCTCATGGCATCACTTCCGACCTTCGGTAGGTCCACCATCGTCTGCCCCATTGGCACCACAAGCCCACTACCCGAAGCTCCCTTCAGGTTTCCTTCCGAGATTAGTGCCTGATCTACTACCTCTACGAACCTCTTCAAGTGGAATATGTTTACTTGAGACCTGATATCATGTCTCATCCCATCCTAGAAACTCCTTGCTACTGTTGCTTCATCCCCTGCTAACACTGGGACAAAGCGTCTCAAGTCAGTGAAGCGACTAGCATAGTCCCTCACCGATAGCGATCCCTGAGTCAGGATCATAAACTCTACATCCTGCTCCTATCTCAAGGTCTCTGGGTAGAAATTCTCTAGAAACTTTTCCTGAAAAACCTTCCACAACATTCCCTCAGCCTTCTCGATTTGATCATGAATGTCCCACCAACGTCTAGCCTAGCCCCGTAACATATAAGCATCCAGCTTCACCCGCTTTTCGATAGGGGTCACTAGATGATCCAGTATCATCTGGGCAGACTCTAACCAGAACTCCACTGCCTCTGTCCCACCCTCTCTGGTGAAATTCAGAGGGTGTTGCAGCTGGAACTCCTTGGTCAGCTCAAACATACTCGGTGCAACCTGCCCTGGGTCCCGATCCACCATCCCTATAAGGTGAGTCAAGTTCTCTTGGAACTGGTCTTCTCTACCTTCATTTATCACCACATTTTCTTGCTCCTCTATTGGAGGAGTGTTCTCAGAAATACCCTCTCATTTCCCAACTGGTAACCAACGTTGTGTTGGCATTTCTCTATAATGCCAAACACGAGATTTAGCACCCATACCATAAACTTTCATGACTCCATAAAAATCTATTTACTAGCTACAACAACCCATTTCATATACTAACCCAATGAAATTTTCCAACTTTTTCATTTCATTCTTCTCATTATTTCTTGGTTTCATGAAATGCATGATACACCCTACTTTCCGGCCTCACACACCCACCCCGTGCGTGTGAATAACACAATGCATGTCACCTATCTCCCTAGGTGCCTAAAATGATGCATGAATGAAAATCCTTATGTCGTTAAGGCCAGGAGCCAAATGTCATAAAAAAATAACATCAAACCACATGTGCATCACCCAATGGTGATGTATCATCAACTGTAACATCACACAATCAAGAACATCATTTCCCACCAAGGGTGACATGGGTTTTCCCTCGTACAAGGGTTAGCTACTTCCAAGAATGAGCTCATTACCAAGGCCCAACACATCTTAACACTTGGATACCAATCCCAAATAACAAGACCTCAGAGAAGGAGAAGAAAGACCTCCTCTGATACCACTTTGTAATGTCCTCGACCCTGAATCCACTAAACCAGTGCTACGATCTGGGTGGTTACATGACCTTCAGCACGCCTCCCCATACGCCAAAGTCTGCCTGCTAGTAGCGGGGGTCTATGTGGTCAAGTGGGGAGACTATACCCCCTTTTTATCAGAGTAAGACACAATGGAAAAAAACAAATAGCAGAAAAAAAATTCAACAACAAGGAACATTTATAACAACCATTTCCATCAATAAAATATGTCATGTCATATTACAAGTGAAAAAGTGAACAAAATCCCAAAACGAGGTCAACAGCCAAAATCCCCAAAATGGTCCCAAATCCAAGTCTTGATCCTCCACCAAGTGCTACCCATGTCCACTCACTATCTATAATGGACCCTTACCCTTCTCCTGGCCTGCTAACATGAAGTCTGCTCGGGTACCCAATGGCGGCCCGAGCAGGGTGTGAGTACAACTCAGTAGGCCACCACCAATGGTGTCTACAAAATATCCAGTCTAAACAGATAGTGCATGAAAAGGAATATGAATGATAATTTCCATGTAATTATCTAAGGTATTATTATCTGGTTTAGAGCCAAGCCAATGCCACTTCTATTACCATTCATTACACAGCCATTATCACCATTTACTATTTCATCACATTTCCATGGGTTAATCGCATACACTATGTTACATGGGTCTTAGGCCAACAATCACATGAAAGAGGGTAAAAAATCATTATCCTATCTCACTAGGACTAACCCCTCATAGAAACCATAACCTCACCTCGAAGCCTTGGTTCGGGTGGATGCAACCGTTAAGAGAATATACCCTCAGTCCCCTTTCCTAACCCGTGCATTTGGAGTGGAGATGAGAACCTCAGTCTTCACTTGACCTGTGGGCGTAGATCCTTAAGTCATACCCCACTCTATGAATCCATGTGCACATGCTTATATATATAAGTAACCATCAACCATCCAAACCACTTCCCTTTGGCAACACTATTCACAACAACCCACATGGGAATCCACATCATTCCTTAACCCATTAACACATTACCATTTCACCTCATTTAACCATTCACCCAATTCCCATGTGTTATGCCTATCTCACTAAGAATTCAACATTAAACCCATAATCTATCCCATTATGGTCTTTAATCTGTTTACGTATCAACCCATTTAACCCATTCATCATTACCATGAATAAATCATTTAACCCATTCCACTTTAACCCTTAGGTTATTACCAAGTCTAGGTGCATCACCTATCTTCTATTCTAAGTTCAACCAAACATGCCAACACATTTATCAAGGGCTCTACAATTCATTACAACAAGGTCACTCGTTTAATATCAATCTCTAAATCTGGTAAAAGTGTGCACATCCCATAGATGGACCCAATTTGGTCAAGTCTATCCCAACACATCCCACGGGGATCGTGAGGGTTCCCATTTTCCATTTTAACCACCATTTTTACCGAACACGCTAAGGTTATTTCAAACATAACCAAAGGAAAGAAAGAACACAACTAAACATGCACAAATACCCAATTAACTATGGGATATCACTTTTAGACAACCTACCTCAAAACCGGGGTTGAACGCACTCTCAATCGAGTCCTTAGACCTCGATCCGACCAACCTTTGGAGCTTCAACCTAAAAATCACCCAAAAGTTAGGGTTTTAAAACTTCGAAATGAGAGGGGGAGAAGATACAAACCCTAAACCAAAAATAGAACCAAGGATGATTTTAGCCTTACCCAGATCTTCAATATGCAACCAACGACACCAAAAACGCCTTAGAATTGAAGGAGAACCACCCTTGGGAAGCTTGGGTCAGCCAAGTTCATCGCTTGGGTTGAGAGGGGTTGAAATGAGGAAAATCATGAGTTGCGGTTTAAAATCCCAGAGTGGAAAACATGAAATTTTTCCCAACTTTAAGTGGCCGCACGGTTTTTCCGCACGGTTTGGCAAACCGTGTGCAAACTGTGTGCATGCCACTGCCCGGAGGAGGAGGGGTCTCACAATTCAGCCGCACAGGTTGGAAAACTGTGCGCAAACCATGCGCATGCTTCTGTCCAGAGGAGGAAGGGTCGCACGGTTTAGCCTGGGCAGGCTGCACCGTTTACCTGGCCATGCGCAGGCCGCGCGCCCTGGCCTGTCCTTTCCAAATTTCCTTTTTTCCATGCCCCGAGCCCCCGGAACACCCCCAATGCCTCTCACACCTTCAAGAAACATTTCAAAGCCCCAAAAACAAAGGGTTCAACCCAAAACACAACAAAAACATACCTTTCCAAAAACCAAGATCTTACAAAAGTGATGGAGGAATGTTTCTAATTAGAAGAATATATGCTTTTAAAATTTTATGAAATGGATTTTAAAAATATATATATAAATTAATAGAAAATAATAGAAATAATATAGATTTTAATTTTTTATGAAGATGAACCTCTAAATAATAATTTAATAGCTATAGAGGAGTGTATCCCTTATCAATATAATCCTCAAACATTGATGAATATTAAAGACCATCCTTTTGAAAATAAAATTGGTAATATTGAATCTAGAATTAAAAATATAAAATCTAATTTAAATTTTTGTGATAATTCTGATTTAATTTCTGAATTTTAATTCTATTAAAGCTCTTAATGCTTTAAATGATTATAATTATATTTTTTTATTCCATATGTATTAAAAAAATTCAATAAATAAGTTTTTTACTTTAATTTAACCCCTTGAAGATAAAAATATTAGATTAACTAAATGGATTTCTAGAAGTAAAATTGATGAATCTAGTCATATAATAAAGAATAAAGCTAGATGTGTTAATCACAGAATTTTTTAAGAAGGTATTGATTTTGATAATTCTTTTCCACCTATTGATAGTATTAAAGGTATTAAGACTTTTTGTCTATTTATTCTTTTCAATGATCTAAACTATATCAAATGGATGTTAAAAGTTCTTTCATGAATGGTTTTATTTATAAAAGAGTTTCTGTTAATAAACCACCAATTTTTAAACATGAGATATTTTATAATCGTGTTTTTTAATTATAAAAATATTTATTTGGTATCAAGAAATCTCAAATATCTTAATATGAAAGGATATATTTATTTTTATTTAATAGTGATTTTATTAAATATAAGTTAATCCAAGTTTATTTATTAATAAAATTTATAATAATATTTTAATTGTGTAAATTTATATTGAGGATATATTTGTTCATTAATCTAGAGAATATTTATGTTATTAATTTTCTAAATTATTTACTAATGAGTTTTATATGAGATTAATGGGTGAATGATAATTCTTTTAGGAATTTAAATTTTTCAAAGGCATGATGGAATATTTTTAACACAATCAAAATATTCAAATGAGATCATTAATATATTGGGTCTTGACTCTAGTATAGCTTTTAGAATCCCTATGATTTCATATTCATAATTGTTTTTAGATAAATATGGAAAACTTGTAGAAAATGAATCATTTAAATGAATTATAAGAAGATTAAATTATATAACTATTTCTAGACCTGATATTATGATTAGTATATGTATATGTTCTAGGTTTAAATCTAATCCTATATAAACTCGTTTACTAGTTGTGAAAACAATCATTTGATATGTTAAAGGAACTGAAAATTATTGTTTATTTAATTCTTGGCATAACTATTTTGATAAATTTATCTATTTTGACATTTATTTTTTTTGGTATAGGATTGATAGAAATATTAATTCATGTATTTTTTTTTCATGGTAAATTTTTTACTTCATGGAGTTAAATTAAGAAACAATCAATTACTTTATCCATACTTGGGGTAAAGTATATAGGTACTACTAATTTATGTGCTCAGAGATTTTGGATTAAACAAACATTGTCTGATTTTAATATTTAATTTGATAAAATTTATATTTATTGTGATAATACATCTTCTATTTTAGTTGTGAATAATCCTTTTCAGCTTTCAATAACTAAACATTCAGATGTTATATTTAATTTAATTAGATATAATATTAATAAAGAAGATATTTTTTGGAATTTTTTTGAACTGGTAATCAACTTAGGATTATATTTTATAAACCTTTGTATATAATGAAATTTGAGAAATTAAAATTTGAACTTGGAATGATGGATATTTATTTTGTACAATTGGAATTTTATATTTTTGTTATTATTTTATGATTTTATCTAATTTTATTTTATGAATCTATATTTTCAAATAGATTTGGAATGTTAAAGTTTACTACTTTATTGTCTACTTAATTTGTAATATGATATCACTATTTTACTTATTTTTCACTTATTCAAGATGATTTATTAACAATTTCATTTCCATTTATGATAAAAATGACTATTATTAAAATCTAATTTACTTATTTCATCATGAAAATATAGTAACCCAAAATTCCATTACATGACTATTACACTATTTTTAAGATAAACATTATAATATTAATACAATCTGGGATCTAAAAGTTTAGTATCTTGGGAAAATTAGGCTTATACATCACTTCTACAAAATAAAAAACATTATTTAAATCATTATTTTTTATCCTCCCAAATTCTCTCAAGTTCTCCCTATTATATGTAATCACCTGATGATATACATTAAAGAAAAGAGTGAGATAAAATCTTGGTAAGGTGAGGAAAATGGGACATTAATAAATAGTATCTAGTTAAGAATAATCAATATCAGTATATAATAATTGTGGGATAATAATCATAATCATTAGGGATAATTTTTATTAGGACATGGAATGTTTCATATTCATAATAATGAAATATCATAACATAGTGTTCAAATACCACACATAGTTGTAAACAAAGCAAGCATCATGTCCATGCATAACATATGTTTATAAATCATAACATCATAATTGTGAAGAAATAAAATATAATATTAATTCATAATACACATAATATCATTAGATAAATCATATTACCCAATGAATTTGAGGGATATATGATTCTAATCCCAACCTTTACATAATAAAATGCTTATAATTATGAATGTCACATAGAAAGATAATGTATAAAAATCATATTCATGAAATAAACCCAGGGAAATGAATTAGTTTCAAAAAATATTTCATATATCATACATCATGGAATAAATTTTGGGTTCCCTAGATGAATAATAATACCATACTTTGAAAAAAATATCTTCTTTATTTGAATAAGAAGCAACTCAAGATGAGTCAAATATGTGTTTTGGAAAAATAAATTCTATTGGATAAATATTTGTATTTGGATTAGAAGTATGTTTAGAAAGGTATAAATATGAATATCCAAAAAAATATAATGGAAATAATATTTAAATAACATTTTAAGAATATTATTGGAATAACTATATTGGATATCAATATGAAATAGGAGATAACCTAAAAGAAAAAAGTTGGGTTCGATAATCACATTACCATAAATCCTGATTTATTTCATCATTTTCCCACCGCATATAATTATTAAAAAATGGAAGATAAGGTGAATTATATTCTATTTTTCACTCTTGATAAATTATAATCACTATATTTTATTCCTTAATTCTATTTGTTTAATGTGAAATATTTTTATATAATATATTCCTTAAAATTTTCTGTTTTGTTTTGATTTCACTATTTTTATTCAAGGTCATTTATAAATATGTAGAATTAATTCTAGAAGATTAAAATAAATACTTTTATACATTTATATGTCATAAATAATTTATTATAGTCATCTATAATTTTTATGATGATTATTGTGTTCACAACATTTGTGTGGGTAATTAACTGGTTGTTGATTGCATATTCTCATAAGAGTAGGAAGAGAAGAATAAATGCAACATAAATAAAATTATTATAGTAGGAAAAAAATATTATTATATTTTTAACATACTAATAAATTAATATTAGAATATGTTATTTTGAATGGAGTAGAGAAAAAGAATAAGAGAAGAGGAAAATGGGAAGAAAAGTTGATGAAAACTTACTATTTTCTCTGTGTTTCTTCTTTTCTACGGCACTAAAATACATAGATTATTTGAGTTGGTTTACTGAGGAAATTCCATAATGATAATAATTTTATTAAAAGAGGGGAATTAGAAATAAATTTTTATTTGGCAAGTGTAAGTGAAGTGGTTTTTCAAGGGAGGGGTGAGGGGTTATTTATACTTTTAGAGAGGGGTATTTTTGAGTTATAATATTGGATAAAATATTTTATCCAAGTAAAACATTTGTATTGGAATATTTTTGATGTTATAAAATATATTTGAATTAAATAACATGATTTTATGACTTGAAAAAACTTTATATTAAAACTTTATTATATTTATCAAAAGTAACGATGGAAAAATGAAAAAGATTATTTTAATTGAATAATTTAGACATCAAACTTTGGAAAATATTGTTTTGGTTTTTAAAACATATTTATTATATTTAAATGACTCATTTAACTCATTAAACATATTTTCTTTCAATCCATGAATTATATACCCGATTATTTCTATATTATGTAATGAAATATGTAATTTAAAACACACCAGTTTTGAAAAGCTATATTTTTACTACTCTCTTAAAAATTCAATTATTTTAGAAAATTACCAAAAAATTGAAAATTGAAAATTTATTATTATAAAAATGAAATTAATTTTATCAAAATAATTTTCTAAAATAGGTAATTTTAATTTTTAATATAAAAAAATATGATTTTTATGAAATATATTAAAATATAGTTACTTAAAAATGTGTTTATTTTTTATTTATGTTTTTACTCATGATATTTATATTGTGGAATTATAATATTTATATTTTCTTAAATTAATCCTGATAAATATCATTTATCTTATATAATTTTATTTTGAGGTTAATTACTATTTCAATAATCATGTTACAATTCCCAACGGTCAGATTATTATTCCACTAGTTAGGTTATTGTACTCAATAGTCAGGTTTCTATTACTACAGATGGGTTTCTATTCAAATGGTCACATTACTATTCCAATAGTCATATTACCTCCTATAAATATCACTTCTTCACTTAATACACTATTCACTATAATTCCTCCCAAGGTTATATATTTTCATTTCTTAATATGCTAATTAGTTTACTAATATTATGTTTCTTTTATATAGTGTTGTTTGTGGAGGATATAATTCTAGTAGATTGGAAGGATCAAAATTTTCACATTCTACTTTTTTTATTTCCTCTTTTTTACTCCATTGTAATGTTTGGATTTTTCATTGGTTTAGTTTTTGAATAATTGAATGATATTCATTTATGAAATAAAGTGTAATTTGTTTTCATATGTGATATATTTATATAATATTATATAATATAACCCACATTTATTTAGGAAACAAATATCACTAATAAACTTTAGATCTTTGAATTATTCCCCCATTTATAAATTTCATCCCAAGAATTTCTAATCATATTCTTAGTTATGAATATATGAGGGTACTTTTGTTTCATAATTTCCTCAGGTTACCACATAGCCTATTTATATTTATGATTCCACCACAACATTTTCATAACATGAGTTATCTTATTTCATAAAAAAATTTCTCTACGATCTAAGATCATCATAGAATTCTCATAGGGGAGTTCATGCTCCAATTGTGCAACATACGGATTCATTAAATTTGAGGGATCATGTATGTACTTCCTCATGAGAGATATACAGAACACATCATGAACTTTATCTAGGTTTAGTGGAAGTCCTCGTTGACAGTCCACTGCTCATAGGTGACCAAGGATATCAAAGGAGTAAATGTACCATGGGATAAGCTACCCTTTCTTTCTAAACTAAAAGAACCTCTTCCATGGTGAGATTTGATGGAAAACTTTTTCACTGACTTCAAACTCCAAGTACCTTAAATAGTTTTCTACATAGCTCTTCTATCGACTCTCTACAGCATTTATATACTACATCATGGCACAAAACTTTTCGTCTCTCTCTATCAAAAGATCACGTCCATGTATCTTTCATCCACCAACTTTATCCCAACAATTTTTAGTTCTATATCGCTTCCCATATAGATCCTCATATAGAGCCTTTAGAATACATTATTGGAATCTGTTGTTTTATGATAACTAAACTATATGTAGATGTTGATCCAATTCACCTTTAAATTCCATTAATTAGGGTCTAAATATATACTTTATTGTTTGAATTGTCCTTTCATATTTTCCATAATTTTGGTGGTGATAGGCCATACTGAAATTCAATTCAATATTCATAGAATATTTAAGACTTCTCCATAATATAGAGTTGAACCTTGGATCATGACTTGAGATGATCAAAATTTGTTCCCCATTTATCCACACCACTTCTTTTATGTATATCCTATAATGTTTTTTAAGCAATAAAAATTCATAAATATTAATAAAGTGGTATAATTTGGAGAATAAATCCACCAAAACCCATATTACATTACTTCCTTTGGAAGTCTTTAGGAGACCAATGATAATTTCCATGGTGGTGTTCTCCTATTTCCATGTGGGTATGGGAAATGGTTTTATTATCCCATTGGACTTGTATTTCTTTAATTTAGCTTATTAATATACTAAGAACTTTGAGGTATACTTATCGATCTCCTTCTTCATGTTTTTCTACCAGAAGTGCTCTTAAAGATCGTAGTACATCTTGGTACTTCTATGATTGATGGATAATGATTAGTTATGGTAATTATACAATATCATAGTCTTTATATCAAGTGATGATGGAACACAAATTCTAGTTCCAAATCATATTAAAACATCTTCATTGATGTGTAATTCATGATGATTCCCCTCATCTACTACTTCCAAATTCTTTTAAATCTCTATATCATCCCAATATACCTCTTTGATCTTCTCTTGGATAGACGGTTGGGAAACCAATTGGGCAAGGTAGGATGCATTACCACCTATTATGATTTCTAGAACCATCATTTTTATATCCATTAAGAGAGGGTTTTTTCAATCTATATCATGGATAGAGTAACCGGTTCTTTTTTGCTAATAGTATCGGTTACCTTATTTTATTTTCTAGGATAATAGTGAATAGATAAATTGTAGTCCTTTATCAGATATAACTATCTTTATTGATGCATGTTTATCTATTTCTATGTTAATATATAAGTTAGAAAATTATGATCTATATATATGTCACACTTCTCTCTATATAGATAGTGCCACTAAATCCTTTAGGAAAATATCCCAACTTTTAAATCAAAATTATGAATTAGGTAATTTTTATCATGTATCTTTAACTATAATGTGGCATAGAATACTACTCCTTCATTCTATATGAGAACATAACCCAATAATTTATTTAAATCATCAATGTATATCATAAATTTTTCTCCATTTAATGGTAGTTAAAGTACATATGAAGTGATTATCCTCTTCTTGAGATCCTTAATGATTTCATAATATACATCCATTTATATATTATTTTCCCCTTTATATATTAACATAGTTATAAGGCTATAAAATCCTATGTGATTTCTCACAAAGCACTATAAGTACCATATTAACCTAATAAAACTATGGACTTCCAAAAACCTTGAGGGTCTATTTCATTACTCAATTTCCTTTGTCTTTGAAATGTCTATAGAAATGCCCACACTTGTGCTCATGTGCTCCAAGAATATGACATGATGCATCCAAAAATTACACTTACTAAGATTGGAATACATTTTCTTATTTATTAGTTTCTCCAAAATAGTCCTTAGATGATCTTCACGTTTCTCCTTTCACGTTGATTAAATGATAATGTCTTTAATAAAGACTACCACAAATTTTTCAAGGTGGTATCAAAAGACCCAATTCATAAAATAATTAAAGTCTTTAGGGGAATTAATAATTCTGAATGGAATCACTATGAACTTAAAGTGTTTATTCATTATACACAAGTTTTTCTTCTGGATATCTTCCTTATTTACATTTAATTGATGATATCTCGAATGAAATCCATCATTGAGAAGTACTGATCTCTTTGAAGTTGATTCAATAAGTCACCAATCCTTATAATGGGATACTTATTCTTTATTGTGATACTGTTGAGATCTCATTACTCAAAACCTAGGCATATTAATCTATCCTTTTCTTGAAAAAGATCATTGATACACCCAAGGTGATTCAACTGGTCAAATGAACCCTTTCTGAAAATTATCTTACAGCTGATTCATTAAATCATCCAGTTCTATCAGGGCCATCCTATAGGGGAATTTAGAGATGAGAGTAGTTCATGATATTAGATCTATTGAGAAATCTACCTCAAAATCTAGGATAAGTACAAGTAACTCTTCATGAAATACATAAGTATATTCCCTTACTATTGGAATATCCTTAATATTGATACTTTCCTTTGACTCAACCATTTGGGTATGGTATTCTTCTTTATTGGGTATCAAATCCCACATTGTTGAGAGATTTCCAAATGAGATTCAAGATATTCCTTTAATTTTTATAAGATCATGGGATGGTTCAAAATATATAAAGTTGTTTCTTTTTTCTGATATTTGATGTGATATCTATATAATCAAATCCAATACATTCCTAATATAGAATCAAATTCCACTAAGGAATGGATTATGAGATTCAGTGGAAAAAACCTCTTATAGATGGTAAAAAGAGAATATTCCAACACTTGTGTAGAGACCAAATCTTGATGTACATGGAAATTACATTAATTTTTCAGAATACATAATACATAACAAAAACCAAAACTCAAGGACCATAATAGTTTAGTGTCTTTGGAAACTCAGAACATAATCTTCTAATCATGGTGAGAGATCTTCAACATATCCCATAAAGATCTTCCCCTTTTGTTTTCTTACCTAAAACCTTTCTTTATATCCAGGGGAAAATAAAACATATAAAGGGTGAGCTCAAATGCTCAGTAATGGAAATCATGGATAAAATAAAACAAACCATATACATTTTAACTTCAAAACATGAACATAAAGTTTAAACATCAAAATCTTGAGTTGGGAAATAAATCTTCGTAGTACGTAAGTCATAGATCATAAAGGAACATCAATCATGATAAAATAACATGAGAGTAAAACATTTAATTGTGTCAAACCATTAAGGACATGATATGATTTCCATAGTAGCCAAGGTATTGCTCCCAAGACCATCTTAGTGGACAAAGTCCCTTTCTGAATCGATTTCACTCCTCGTTCCAGTCTTGTATCATTGAACAGGATTAACATACCGATCCAACCATGTCTATCTCATGGGATATAAATCTTTACCCAAAGAATTATAGGGATATATAGGTCCCACCCATATCATAATGAAGTCATTCTTACTTGTTCCACAAAATAAACATAAAACATTCATCATAACCCAAAGAATAAAATGGGTTTCATAAACATCATCCCATCATCACATAATCTATATAAGAAAAAATCAAACCATGTAAATAATAGAGACATTATAACCCAAATGGATATCATTTAATCATAAGAAAAAATAAAACCATGTAAATAATATAGACATTATAATTGAAACATAAACATGATAAATAATGTCATCTTAGATGGAAAATAGTTTTGATAAAACACATGAAATGAATTCTTGAGGAAAATATCCTTTCTTCTTCAAAATCATTTTCTTTTCTCAAAATTCCATGAAATTTTCAAATAAAATGATTTTTTTGAAAAAAATCATGAAATAATGTAGATTAATCATTATGAAAATAAGGAGTTATGAAATTTTAAAAATCCATTCACACAGTATAAGTTAAACAAAAAACATTCTCCTCGTACTTTTAACGGAAAAGTCAAAAAGTACCAAGTATGGTAAACAAAAGAAATATTCATTCCATAACACAAAGTACAAGTAAAAAATGGGTAAACAAGACTTTAAACATACATTTAATAATATTAAACACTTTATGAAAAACATTTTTATGGACATGGATGAAAAATATAACCCCAGTAAATACTTACGTATAAGCAATCTCGGATAAAAATGAGATTGCAAAATTTTTCCTTACCTTAGGTCTGATATTCTTTGTACATATCCGAAACTCCAGTATAATGATTTATATAATGTCATTTACTTATTACAAAATCATATTAATTTTTATGATATCATATAAAGTTCACTTATGACTTTATATTACCCGTTCTTTTGTAAATTCCATGTTAAAGCAGCGTTTTGGGTAAAATCGTTTTATTTATCGTATGTGTTTGGACTTGTTGTTCTTGATATCATTAATTATATCATGATTTACTTACAACCAAAATTTAAAACAATATTTATATATAATATATATTCTGAATATAATATATATAATAGATCGATAAATGGAATGAAATACACCATTCATGGAAACGGTAGGTCGTACGTACGCATGAGCGCTATTTTAGTTTCCTTATTGACTTGAATGGAAGTAAGTATATGACATATATATATATATACATAAATCCAGTATCTTTATTATGTCATATATTTCATTATTATTCATTATATTTACTTTATAATCATTCTTGAATGGTTAACATGGAGAATGAATCTCATCGCGTTGTGGACACGGTAATCTGTACGTATGCACGAGCGATGATATCATTCTCATAATTATTGAATGAAATTGGAGTGGATGATATAATATATCAGAATAAGTATTATTTTATTATAAACATATATAATTATTATTTACACCATTATACCCATCCAAGTAAGGTGGTGGTTGAAAAACAGATTACACCACGGCGTGGAGACGGTATTCCGTACGTATGCACACCCGGTGATTTTGTTTTCCGTAGGATGGATAGAAGGTGAAATGGGGATGTTTCATATTTATAATAATATATCAGTATATTATTGATACTTATTTTATTACATTATAATGAAAAAACTAAAGAATAAGAAGTTGAAGAAGAAAGAAACTTGAAAGAATCGGTAGAAGAGATTACATCTTCTTCGATGCACCTCTTTTAAGCTTCCTCTTAAGGCGCTAGAGTTGGTCTTTTGAGGAGACCATAAACTCTATAATTTTTCTATAGAAGTTGATAATGTAAATGGTCAGGGGTTTTTCGAGCTTGAAGGATCAAATTTGTGTGAAGAAAAGAGGGAGGAGGTGCCCTTTTATAAGGGAGGAGAGGGGAACCTTAGGAAAAACATAAAATATTATTTTATAATAAAGTCATATTCTGTTTATAATAGCTCCAAATTGATTTATTTCGATTATAAAGTTGGGATGGGTCTAAATCCTCTCAACCAATAGGTTTTAGAGAAGTTTAGGTTACTATTTTAACCTTATCATTTAGATTTAACTCTAAGTTAAATAATTTAACTTTTACCATGTCTTCTTGTTTTCTTACACTATATGGTTAATAAACATACTATAACAATCCAAAATAACACTAAGTTGTTAATTATTAATATATATAACCTTATCTAAGTCATTTTTCTGAACCTTATATTTTTAGGAATAGAATATCAATTAATAATATAATTTTTGTTTTAAAGACTATTTTATGTCAATTTTGACACTATTTGGTAATTGATTTTTTTGAAAGTCATGACAGCATTATTAGTTAGAAAAAAGATAATTTAATCAATAATAACATGTCATATTAACCTATAAAATTATTTCAATTCATAAAAAGTCTCAAATTACATTTATTTGGGTATTTATAATATCAATTATGTTAATATATCATTAATAAGGTAATTACTGCATCATCATTGTGTCATAAATAAATTAAATTATTTAATGTCTAAAATTTATAAATAAAAAACCATTATGTAGGAAATCTTTTTATCTTTCTAATTAATATTTATAGTCTAATTTATTATATGTATAACCCTATATTAAAAATATTTTAGTTATTAAACTTTGATTTTACCTATTTTAACTCTTCTTTGAATTAAATAATAACAAATGTCCTAATCTAATCCAAGTGGACCCAAAGGGTAATAGTTTATTCCTAAGGTTGTTTTTGGTCGAATTACACTTATCCAATAGAATTAGGACATGTTTAAGGGTAATAATAACATCATTTTTACCCTTAATTACCCTATTTACTTTTAACTGTGGTAAATAAAAGTAAAAAGTTACTATTCACCAAACATTATTTGTATCTTATTGAACCAAATTTTACTCCTTGATATTAACTGTTTCTCTCATATTTTCAAAATTCCACTCACAAATGTGGTAAAATTATGTTTTATGTAAATTTTCAAATTCTCCTAGGAGGTTGGTAAAAGACGGTGAAAAGTTTAATAAAATTTTTATATATCTAAAATTATTATAAAATGACTCCAATGAATTACATTGAACATATATAGTTATTATGTATCTATTTTGACCTAAAATAAATTTAAATAAAATAAATTATTATTTAAATAAAAATTTGGTTTTAACCAATAACTTAGTGCTTTCACTATTCATCAAAAATTGAAAGTTTTCAGAAAAATACCAAAAATTCACCCTAGGCTAATTACGATATCCTAAATCCAAAATTGAAGTCCATTTGGAAAGATAAAATTTATAAAATTTTAAAAATTGGGTATTACTATTCATAACGTCTAGTTTATATAATATCTTAATAACATGTCATTGTTTAGTGAAACCCGATATTGCGTACTACACATGCTATCGTGGAAGGCCGTGATTGCGTGTAATGCAAGCCAAGTCCGGTTTTCATGTAGTGCAAGATTCATTTGTTGTTTCTTATAATAGAATCCAACCATATTTCATTTATACATTGAATATATATATATATACACACTCAATGTTGCGTAGAATAACTTCTATCAAACGAACTTGAAATTGTGTGTAACACGATCCAAGAATAGTGTTGCGTATACTGCAAGCTAATGCGGTGTTGCGTATAGCGCAAGATAATCTTGGTGTAGCATACAACACAAGACATCAAATAAATTAAAAATAATACTTCTCATAAAATCTCAGGGTGTAACATTCTACCCCCCTTAAAATGAATTTCCCCCTCGAAATTCATCGGGGTTATAAATCATTTACTACTAGAAAGTTTCTTTCATAGAAACCCACATCGTAAAAAGGAATACCAAAACTTAATTTTAAAATATAAAGTATGAAATTTAACAGTTACCCAAATTAACTCATCACTGGGTTTCCACATAGGAGAACATAGGTGAAAATATGGATATGGAAGAGAAATCTAACCATCAAGTTCTGATGGAGAGTGGTAGAGAACATGGATATAAAAAATCCAACAATAACAAAGCCATAAATTTGTGATGATTTAAGGTACCATCTAATTCATCAGGTATGAGGGTAATATGAAAAAGTTTTTAGTTCTCAAGATCATTTCCCTAATGATGAGGAATTGTTGAATTAAAAGAAATACTTACTTGATTTTGGTACAATCTCACCGTTGTTCGTGCCTTGAACAATTTCCACTTCATCTCTTAAATAAATGAAGTTGAGTTTGTCATTCATGAAGTTTTAGCAGATCATGAGATATAATTATAGGTCATTCCATCTGTTTCTATCAAAAAAATTATATCACAATTCATTAAATATACATAAGTCCATCTATGATGAGATTAATCATATATGGTTGCTAAAATGGATTTATACTTCATCTATAATAGCACTTAATAAAATAAAACTAGTTTCTACTAACTAGGTACTTCCTGTAGGCCAGTGGTAGGTGATAAAGTCATGTCGCACTTTGGTTGTGGGTTTGATACCTGCAACCTTGTCCGACGCGATGGGTTGTCGCCCATCCTGCAGGTTATCCTTTTTCTAAAACTACACTATTATAACATTACAGAAATAATATCAAAAAAAGTTATAGCCTTAAACAATATTATCTGATGTCCAACATAATCCATTCAAATCTTTCGTCTTATCCAAAATACATTAGTGGAATCTCATAGTATAAATAAAACGATTACTGGAAAGGTCACATAACAAGCACGTGAATACCCTTATTTATCCCCCATATATCATAAGATATATCTTTTTGGTCACATTCCAAACATGTGAATACCTTAATCATGTATTCTTTTGAAACATGAATTACCATAGAACCTTAGTGAAAACATGAATGCTGTTAAAAGTTAACTCTTTCCATATACCAAAATCCCAAAATTTCTATATACTCAAACCATGATATCACTTTGTCCTTATACCAATCATGAGCTCGTGAATACTATCAAACATATTATTTTCTCTTTATCCCTTCATTATGCACATATCATCTTCTTTCAAAAAATATTTCAATCACTTTTCATGGTTACATGTACCATATAATTATTGAAAACCACAACAAACCATTACATTGATATTCCAATATTCCACGATACTATAAATGAGGTTCCACAATATTATTTTGGAATCCAGTTACATAAACACATAATAATTCCACAACATCGTTGTCATACTCAACATCGCCAATAATGATCACTTGTGACGTCCCTTTGTCCTTTGTCTTAATAGGTTGTTGAGGTCGATCATCATTAAACCCTGGATTAGGGAATTGGTTAGCATAATGCCCCATTTCCTTGCACTTGAAGCATTGAAGTGTTGGTGGTGCATTCTCTGTAGTCTTTTCTCTATTCTCATCATTAGCTTCCTTTTTCCCATTATTTAGACACTCAGCTGCTCGATTGCCTTCTTTTCCACACTTAAAACATTTTTTAGTCCCTTTAAGAAAATCTCCACTATGCTTCTTTCCACACTTTGAGCATAATGAAACATTTGTCTTCTTTTCACCATAGCTTTGATATTTTTCCTTAAACTCCATCTTTCGTTTCTTTTCAAAACCATGAGATGGATATGTAACACCAACTTCCAATTCTACCTTGATATCACAACGCACAATTTCTTCATAGCTATTGAAGTCTCTTATAGCTAATGCGCTTCGAAGACTTGGTTTTAAGCCACTGAAGAATCGGTCAACTTTACATTCAGGTTGGATGATAAATCTAGAATCATACCTTGAAAGCCTTATAAAATTCTCCTCGTATATACCAATAGATTCATCATCCCTTTTCTTAAGATCAAGGAACTCCTTTTCCATCTTTGTTTGAAGAATACAAGGGAAGTACTTATTGAAAAAAAAAGTTCTTGAACTCATCCCATTCCATGGATTCAATTTCATCTTGGGGCCTCGTATTCTTAATTATATTCCACCACTAGTTTGCTCCACCTTCTAAACAGTAAACATCTAAAATGACTTTTTCATGTTCCGAATAGCGAAGTATGGAAAATAAATTTTCAATGGTACTGATCCATTGTTCAGTAATAATTGGATCATAAGACCCATTGAAAGAAGGTGGGAGTTGCCTCGTGAATGACTCAATAGAATATTGTTCCCTTCCTTTCTCATTTGGAAGTCCAGAATGATTAATAGCTTGTGTAAGTATAGTAATAAGATTTTTCACTCTATATCCCACAACATTGGTTTGTTCAGGAGGAAAATCATCGCATTGTCCATTACATTGATAAACACAGTTCCTTAGGGTTCCAACCATCGTCTAAAACCCAAAAATAATAGTCTGAGGAAAAAATCATGATAGGGAAAACAACATAATAAAGGGGGATTACCTTCAATATATAACATCAAATGTTTAATTCTAATATCATTACCATAATTCTAGTACTATTACCTATACGTATACTTAACCTTAGGGACATCCCTAGACATACCTTAAAAATATCTCTAGGGATATCACTAAAGTTTTCGCATCCCAGTTTTCAAAGTTTGACTAAACCTTTCCTCTGATACCAACTATAGACACCCAATATTGATGTATATGGAAATTACATTACTTTTACAGAATACTTAATACATAACAAAAACCAAAACTCAAGGACCATAATAGTTTATTGTCTTTGGAAACTCAGAACATAATCTTCTAATCATGGTGAAAGATCTTCAACATCTCCAATAAAGATCTTCCCCTTTTGTTTTCTTACCTAAAACCTTTCTTTATATCCTGTGGAAAAGAAAACATATAAAGGATGAGATCAAATGATCAGTAAGGGTAAGCATGGAGAAAATAAAACAAACCATATACATTTTAACTTAAAAACATGAACATAAAGTTTAAACATCAAAATCTTGAGTTGTGAAATAAATCTTGGCAGTACGTAATGCATAAATCATAATAGAACATCAATCATGATAACATAGAATTGGAGTAAAACATTTAATTGTGTAAAACCATTAATCACATGATATTATTTCCATATTATCCAAGGCATTTCTCCCAAGACCATCTTAGTGGACAAAGTCCCTTTCTGAATCAATTTCACTCCTCGTTCCAGTCTTGTATCACTGAACCGGATTAACTTACCGTTCCAGCCATGTATATCTCATGAGATATAAATATTTACCCAATGCATTGGAGGGAGATATAGTTCCCACCCATCTCATAATAAAATAATTCTTACTTTTTCCACAAAATAAACAAAAAACATTCATCATAACCCAATGAATAAAATGGGTTTCATAAACATCATCCCATCATCACATAATCTATATAAAACAAATGGATATCATTTCATCATAAGAAAAAATAACACCATGTAAATAATAGATAAATTATACTTGAAACATAAACATGATAAATAATTTCATATTAGATGGAAAATAGTTTTGATAAAACACTTGAAATGAATTCTTGAGGAAAATATCCTTTCTTCTCCAAAATCATTTTCTTTTCTCAAAATGCCATGAAATTTTAAAAGAAAAGGATTTATTTGAAAACAATCATGAAATATTGTAGAGGAATAATTATGAAAATAAGGCATTATGAAATCGTAAAAATCCCTTCTCGCCGTATAGGTTAAACAAAAAACATTCTCCTTGTACTTTTAATGGAAAAGTCAAAAGGTACCACGTATGGTAAACAAAAGAAAGATTCCTTCAATAACACAAAGTAAAAGTCAAAAAGGGGTAAACATGACTTTTAACATAAATTGAAGAATATTAAACACTTTATGAAAAACATTTTTATGGACATGGATGAAAAATATAACCCCATTAAATACTTACGTATAAGCAATCTCGGATAAAAATGAGATTGCAAAATTTTACCTTACCTTAGGTCTGATATGCTTCATACGTATCCGAACCTCCTGTATAATGATTTAAATAATGTAATTTACTTATTACAGAATCATATTCATTGTTATGATATCATATATGGTTCACTTATGACTTTATATTACCCTTTCTTTCGTAAATTCCATGTTAAAGAAGCGCTTTGGGTAAAATAGTTTTATTTATCGTACGTGTTTTGACTTGTTTTTCTTGATATCGTTACTTATATCATGATTTAAATAATTCCATAATTTAAAACAATATTTATATATAATATATATTCAGAATATAATATATATAATAGATCAATAAATTGAATGAAATACACCGTTCATGGAGATGGTAGGTCGTACGTACGCATGAACGCTGCTTTTGTTTCCTTATTGACTTGAATGGAAAAAAGTAGATGAAGTATATATATATAAATAAATCCAGAAGCTTTATTATTACATATATTTCATTATTATTCATTATATATACATTATAATCATTCTTGAATGGTTAACATTGAGAATTAATCTCATCGCGTCGTGGACACGGTAATCCGTACGTACGCAGGAGTAATGATATTGTTCCCATAATTATTGAATGAAATTGGAGTGGATGATATAATATATCAGAATCATTATGATGTTATTATAACCATATATACTTATTCTTTACACCATTATACCCTTCCAAGTAAGGTGGTGGTGGAAAAACAGATTACACCACGACGTGGAGACGGTATTCCGTACGTACGCACGCCCGGTGATTTTGTTTTCCGTAGGATCGATAGAAGGGGAAATGGGGTTATTTCATATTTATAATAATATATTAGTATATTAGTGATATTTATGTTATTACTTTATAATGAAACAACTAAAGAAGAAGAAGTTGAAGAAGAAATAAACTTGAAAGAATCGGTAGAAGAGATTACCTCTTCTTCGACGCACCTCTTTTAAGCTTCCTCTTAAGGCACTAGAGTTAGTCTTTTGAGGAGACCATAACCTATATAATGTTTCTAGAAAATTTGAAAATGGAAATGGGCAGGGGTTGTCCGAGCTTGAAGGCTCAAATTTTTGTGAAGAGAAGAGGGAGGAGGTGCCCTTTTATAAGGGAGGAGAGGGGCACTTTAGGAAAAACTTAAAATATTATTTTATAATAAAGTCATATTCGGTTTATAATAGCTAAAAATAGATTTATTTCGCAGATAAAGTGGATATGGGTTGAAATACTCTCAATCAATAGGTTTTAGACGAGTTTAGGTTACTATTGTAACCTTATCATTTAGATTTAACTCTAAGTTAAATAATTTAACTTTTACCGTGTCTTCTTGTTTTCTTACACTATATGGTTAATAAACTTACAATAACAAACCAAAAGAACCCCAAGTGGTTCATTATTAATATATATAACCTTATCTAAGTCATTTTTCCAAACCTTATATTTTTAGGAATACAATATCAATTAATAATATAATATTTGTTTTAAAAACTATTTTATGTCAATTTTGACACTATTTGGTAATTGATTTTTGTGAAAATCATAACAGCATGATTAGTTAAAAAAAGTTAATTTAATCAATAATAACATGTCATATTAACTTAAAAATTATTGTAATTCATAAAAAGACTGAAATTACTTTTATTTGGGTATTTATAATATCAATTATGTAAATATTTCATTAATAAGTTAATTACAGCAGCATTATTGTGTCATAAATAAATTAAATTATTTAATGTCTAAAAATTATAAATAAAATACCATTATATAGGAAATATTTTTAACTTTATAATTAATATTTATAGTCTAATTTATCTTATTTATAACCCTATATTAAAAATTTTATAGTTATTAAATGTTGATTTTAACTATTTTAACTCTTCTTTGAATTAAATAATAATAAATGTCCTAATCTAATCCAAGTGGACCTAAAGGGTAATATTTTATTACTAAGTTTGTTTTTGGTCGAATTATACTTATACAATAGAATTAGGAAATGTGTTATGGTAATAATAACATCATTTTTACCCTTAATTACCCTATTTACTTTTAACCATGGTAAATAAAAATAAAAAGTTACCTTTCACAAAGAATTATTTTTATCTTATTGAACCACATTTTACTCACTGATATTAACCATGTTTCTCAAATTTTAGAAATTCCACTCACAAAAGTGGTAAAATTAAGTTTTATGTAAATTTGAAAATTCTCCTAGGAGGTGGGTAAAAGATGGTGAAAAGTTTAATAAACTTTTTATATATCTAAAATTATTATAAAATGGCTCCAATTAATTACATTGAACTTATATAGGTATTATGTATATATTTTTACCTAAAATAAATTTAAATAAAATAAATTATTATTTAAATAGAAAGTCATTTTTAACCAATAACTCTTTGTTTTCACTATTCATCAAAAATTGAATGTTTTCAGAAAAATACCAAAAATTCCCCCTAGGCTAATTTCGATATTCCAAATCCAAAAATGAAGTCCATTTTGAAAGATAAAATTTATAAAATTTTAAAAATTGGTTATTACTATTCATAATGGCTAGTTTATATAATATTTTAATAACATATCGTTGTTTAGTGAAACCTGGTATTGCGTACTACACACGCTATCGTGGAAGGCCGTGATTGTGTGTAATGAAAGCCAAGTCAGGGTTACATGTAATGAAAGATTCCTTTGTTGTTGTGTGTAATAGAATCCAACCATATTTCATTTATACATTGAATCTATATATATACACACTCAATGTTGCGTAAAAAAACTTCTATCAAACAAACTTGAAATTCTGTGTAACACGATCCAAGAATAGTGTTGCGTATACTACAAGCTAATACGATGTTGCGTATAGCGCAAAATAATATTGGTGTAGCATACAACACAAGACATTAAATAAATTAAAAATAATACTTCTCATAAAATCTCAGGGTGTTACAACTTGAGTCATATTAATCACAACACAAGGTGTTTTTATAGATATCTCTACTTCAAGGTATTGAGATTTTGATTCAATAATTCTTGGAAAATTACCAGACATAAAGGAGTGTGTAAAAAACAATAAAGTAAAAAAATCCATTATTGAGTGAATAGTATGTGTACCTTGTATTGTTTCATTTTCATTTTCCACCTCAGTGGTAGTGATGGAATAATATTTTCCTTTCTCCTTTATCATTTTTTGTTATCGATATTGATTACCCTTGATGACCAGTCATTTAGTGCACTAGCTTACATAGTGACTTTAATCCCAATAGTTAAAACATTGTACCATGGGTGGTGCATTAGTAGGTTCCCTCCTTTCATACATCGTCTTGGTCATCTTCTTCATGTCTATTTGGCATTTTTGAGCTTTATTTCCTTCCCTCCCACACTTAAATAATTTCTATATCCCATTTAGTTAATTATCATGATGCTTCTTTCGACATTTTTGACATGTGAGTAGTTGGATATTCTTTGGTACTTTTTCATTTGATCTGTCGGCTTGAAACTCCATATTTCATTTCTTATCGAAATATCCATTGGATCATTCTTTTAACATTATCTATACTTTTAGAACACATAAAAATACGTCTTAGTAACTTCCAATGTCTTAGATAGCTAGATCCATTTGGAGGTGTGGTCTTAAAAAACTAAAGAACCTATATATTTTGGTATCATTTTTATTAACAATACCAAAGGAATATCTTGAAAGCCTTGTAGAATTTTTATTATAATTCAAGACAGATTCACCCTCCTTTTCATATTCTCTAGGAATTATCTCTCTATATGTTTTTGTAGATTTTTAGGGAAATAATCGTTAAGAAATAAATTCTTAAATTCTTACCACTTCATTTCTTCTATTTCATCTGTTGTCCTGGTTTTCTTTATCAACTCCCACTATTTATCAGCCTCTCTATCTAAATGATTGAAACCAGGTTGAATTTCTCATTATCAAAAAAGTGGATAACAAAAAAAAGTTCTTCTCCATTGAGTTAAACCACCGTTCTATAGTAATTAGATCAGAAGATCTGGTAAACATTGGTGGTAATTGTCATATAAAGGACTTGATGTTTAGTTGTTCCTTCTTGGGTGAAATAGGACATTCCACACGGTTCTGGTAATTTTTCATATCCTGAGATAGATGTGTAAGAATCACCTTGAATTTTTTAACTCCACCTTCCATTTCATTGGGAATTTTGTTCGTAAAATCACTACATTGTACCTTAAACATTTTTTTAGACTATTTTCTTATAGTTCCAATGATTTTATAATATCTAAAATGTTTGAAAAAAACATAAGTCAATAAAGATTGAATAAATAATTTATTCTTATGTAAAATTTAATTCTAAATTCATATCTTATGAAATCCCAATTTTTAACCATTTTTCAAAAAATTATTTGAGGATCATGTACTTTAATCATTTTCTAATTTAAGAGGATTAATTAATTAATTTATTTATTCTTTATAATGGTTTATAAAGAGTTTATGATTAACCAGAGAATATCCTTAGAAGTTTCAAAAAAGGTATGTAGTTGGGCCTATTTTTCAAGAACATGGTGATGATAAAGTTAATATCCAATCTGTACATTTCAAGGTTATTACCCCTAGGTACAATGATGCTATATATTCATTCACTTTTAGTATCCAAATTGGGATTTCATTGATTGAAAACCACATTCTCTTATAATTTACCAAAACTGAAGATGTTTACATATACTTAGACTTATAATTATGGTTTTCACCAATACTTTATAATCAAAATTCCCAAATTAACTAAATTTTGAATTGATACCAACTATAATGACTCAAATTTTTCTTACATTACTATTACATCATTTTTGAGATAAATAGCTAAATAGGGATACAGTCCAAGACCCAAAAGTTTAGTGTCTTGGGAAAATTAGGCTAATACATCACTTTTATATAATAAAACATTAACATTTTTTAAATACATCTTATTTATCCCCCTAAAATATCTCATAATATCCTTAGTACATGTAATAACCAAAGTATATACATCAAATAAAGGGTTGATCTAAGATCCTAGTAAGGGGATGAACAAGGTACATGAATCAATAGTACATGGGTGAGCATAATAGACATAATCATATCATAATCATAGGATCATCAACATAATAATGAGGGAAACATTTGATAAAGGCATTGAATGTGGTATATTAATAATAATAAAACATCATAACATAGTGGTCAAATACGACACATAGTTAGGGACAAATCTAGCATCAGGTTCATGCATAACATATTTGCATAAATCATAACATCGTAATTGTTAATAAAGATATCATATTTTCATGTATAATACACATAATATAATGAGGTACATCACAATACCCAATTCATTGGATGGATATGTAATTTTAATCCCACCCATCACATTATAAAATTATTATAATCATGCATGCCACATAGAAATACAATATATTACAATCATAGTCATGAAATAAACTTGTGGAAGGGAATGGGTTTTATAAAGGATTTACCATATCATAATTTATGGAATAACCATTGGGTTACTAAATGAATAATGTAGATCATAATTTGGAATGAAATATTATTATTTTTAGGATTAAACAACTCATGGGGAGTCAAATATCTATTTTCTAAAAATAAATTATTTTGGATAAGTCATTGTATCTGGCTTAGAAATCATTTTTGTAAAGGTAAAAACATTTATATACAATTAAATATAATTAAAAAATATTTAAATAACATTTTAAGGATATTATATGAAAAAACACAGTGAATATAATTGTGAAATATGATATAACCTAAAATAAAGATTTGGGTTTGAGAATCCTCTTACCTTAAATACTGCTTTATTTCATCGCATTTCCACCACATTAATAATAAACATATGTATATTAAAACATGGATATATATTTTAATTTTTTTTAGTTTTTCAATCTTGATCAATTATAATCATTTTATTCTATTCCTTAATTCCCTCTGTTAACTGTGAAACATTTTGATATCATATTTTTAATAAAATATTCCGCTGTGTTTTCATTTTTCTATTTCGTTAAAGGTAATTTTTACATAGGTATAATTAAATAAAGATGCTCAAAAAAATATTTATATATTTATCTAAAATAAATAATTTATTATAACCATACATAATGGTAGTTATTATTATAGAGTTTTTAACATCCCCATGGGTGGTTAACCGACCATTGATAGAACATTGTCATAAGAAGAGAAAGATAAGTATAAATACATCATAAATAAAATTATTATAGTATTTTAACATAATAAAGATAATTTTAATATAATAATAAATTAATAATATTAGATTTTAGTTTGTAAGGAATAGATAAAAAATTAAGATAATTGGAAATTGAGAAGCAAAGTTGATGAAAATCTACTCTTTTCTCAATGAGGCTTATTTTCTACGGCACTAAACTCCTTTAATGCTTGTAGTTGGTTTACTATAGAATTTATTTAAGGATAATAAGGATATTAAGATATGGGATTTGGGTAGAACTTTATCTTTTTTATGTGGACGTTATGGAGTTCTATAAGGGGGTGAGGGGTTATTTATACTTGAGGAGTATGATATTGAATAAAATATTATATCCAAGGTAAACCTTTCAATACTAATATTTTTTACATTATGAAATATATTTAGAGTAAATAACATGATTTTAGGACTTTTAAACAATTTATAATCTGAATATATTAGTTTAATAAAAATGAAATGTGAAAAAATGACAACATATTATTTTAATGGAATACTTTAGACTTTAGAATTTCAAGAATAATTATTAGGTTTGGAAATCATGTCTATTATATTTAAATGGCTCATTTATCTCATTAAATAATTATCATTTGATCCAATATTTATATAACTTATTATTCCATTATTACATCATGAATGACATAATTTAAAACACACCGATTATGAAAAGGCTATATTTTTACTATTCACCTAAAAATTGAAGTATTTTAGAAAATTTCCAAAAAAAACACCATTAAAAAATTTCAATGTGATCATTCTAAAAATGACATTAATTTTATCCAAATAATTTTCTAATATAGGTAATTTTAATTTTTAATATAAAAAATTATAAATTTTATGAAATGTTCTATGTTTTCCAAAACATTTAAATAACCTATGCTCACAATTTTGTAAATCATTTTCCAAAGTTAAGTATTAGCGATTCAATGCTTTAAAATCCATTTTAGAGTCCAATTCATCTTGAAATTTCATTGAACACAATATGTGCATAAATATATTTTGAAAATAAAAAACCCTTTAAACCCACCTTTGCATGCCACTAAATATGTATTTTCATAAAATAACTCTTATTTGATATAAAATATATAATTATCATGGAAAAAAATTAATTTACAATAAAATTGAGTAATTCGTGTGATAGAATCGGTGAATATATAAAACTACCTCACCAATGGAGGAAAAGAAGTCACCTTTAAAAATAGATATTATAATAAATGAGATCTAGTATATAGAGGCCTATGTCTATAATAAAAATCATTAATTTCTCAAAACCCCCTAGATCCATTAATAATATTCTAATTGGGCTCCAACAGAACAAGGGGAAAAGTGATTAAGGTGTGATCTAGAAAGAGGATATGAGATTGGATAAAAATGGAACATACCTTGAAAAGATCCACCAAGAATGAAGGGTATACACAAACGATCCATAAAGTTAACCCTTTAGAGAATCTAAGAGAGGTTAGGTTTGGAAAAATAAGGATTGGGAGATGATTATACATAAAAATGAACAAGGGAATTGGGATAAATTTCCAATTTTAAGAATCTTGCATGGGTCACATGGTTAGGATTCACAATTAAAAAAATTATTTGTTAAATATGTGGTAGATTTTGCCTCTTGAAAATTTTAGTACATTGTTACTTGGGAAAATCCACACTATTAGAAAAATCATGCTCAATTCATAGGATACCAAGTAGAAAAAAACCAAAAAACCACATAATTTTTCTAGAGACTCGCAATGTTAGACAAACTATGCTAAATACCAATGGGTCAAACAAATACATTCAACACAGTTACCACATGGTTACCCCTAACCATATACAAACCATCCACTTTTCCTATTTTCTCCAAATCTATAAATTTTTACCTAATGCCCCCAAAATCCTTTAAAACCTCAAAATATAAAAACTATTATCAAAATTAAATATAAATGTGACCTTAAGGGAATCGTAATTCTCTTTACAATGAGTCTTCCTACCCTAATAAAGTGAATATGATTCTAGAATTGAAAAAGGTGAATGAAATAGTTACCACATCAACAATTCCCACTCCCATGTCTCATCACTTTATCATATTCACTTCCAAAGTATATAGACCAAGGGAATAATTTTACCTCATATCACCTTGTCCCAATGAGCCATAATATAAATCGGTTTCTCAACCATAGAGGTTTCATGCTCAAGATCAATATAATCCCATTCAATAACATGGGAAGGGTATGGTGTATACCTCCATAGTTTGGAATCATGGAAAACATTATGAATCCACATCAAGAGAGAAAAAATGTCTAAATAATAATTCACCTTCCCAAGACATTGAATGATATCAAGAAGGAAAACAAACCATGGTGGTAACATACCCTTATTACCTAATCAATGATGTCCCAAGAAAGGGGAAACTCTGAGAAAAACCATATCATCATCCTCAAAATCCGATGGGAAATAATGATGGTTTTATAATACTTATTATCACTTTAAAAAAAATTTACATCATTTATATCAACTATAAATTTTCTACCATCTCTTGAACAATACTCAGTCCCACCAAAGACCATTCTCCCAACTCCACCCAATATAAAGAAGAATAACATGGAATCTCATACAACTCTTCCAAAGGAGAAATTTTATTTGAATTCTAATGACTATTGTTATAGGAAAATTTCACAAAAATTACATGATTCTACAATGAAACATGAAAATCAAGCACTAATGCCTAAAGCATGTCCTCAAAAATTTAAATGGCATGAAGAGTCTTCCCATCTGTTTGGCTTTGATATGACATGCTTAATTTCAACTAGAACTCGTCACCTCTTACAATCCTTTCCAAAATCTATTTGTAAACTAAGGGTCTCTATTAGAAAAAACTAAAATTCAAACTCCATAGTGATTCATGATCTCTAAGATATTTTAGCATTTAAGTTCTTCCACCTTCATTGTCTATTTGATAAGAAGGAAATGGGCCAATTTCATAATTTGATCAATGATCACAAAAATAGAATCCTTCATTCTAAAATTATATGGTAAATCAATTATGCATTCTATATATATTTATATAATTTAACTTTTTCATCAGAAGGTGTAATGGTTTAAAAAAACATGACAGTGTCTAATTATTTAACTTAATATTCTGAAAGGAAGGCATCATGACATGAAGCTATTAATTGACCATCTCATACTTGACCATAAATACAAACATATAAAATCATGAAACATCTTGGTATTCATAAGTTGTATAGAGAAACAAGAGTCGTTTCAATTATCCATACACTCCTTCCTTAATGATATTTGACTATCCAACCTACCATAGATATAAAAAAAAATCACCAATAAGATATTAATATCATTCACCCGAGGTCTCTCGACTATTTAGGATTTCATTAAAATGTTGTAAATCAGTTTCTATTTCTTATCTAATCTGAATCAAATCATAAAATTAAGATTCAAACATCATAGAAGCAAAGAACACCCATCCGACAACCTCTTCCACTTACAAGCTCATATCAGCGAACAAACTCATTAAAGACGGCTCCTCGACCGATTCCTTTAAGAATTGAGTTAGTAACTATGTGCTCAATATTTCATAAATCACATTACCTTCACCAAGTATATAAAAAATCAAATTCGAATGTCTGAATATACTTGACCTATTATCTATGTCATAATTTTAGATCCCTCTATGTAAAAATATACTCTAGGATCTTATGATCTGAATATATGATAAATTTATCCCCATAGAGATTTCATTTCCAAGTTTTTATAGTTTTTATCATGGCTACCAAGTATGGGGCATGGGTAGGATAATTATAATAAGAGAATAATTATTAATATATATAAAAAAACTACTTATTTTCCCAATATCAATGAACACCCCAATCTCATACCCATGCCATCACATAAAACATCATTGTCCAAACATGGTTCTAAAAGAATTAGAGCTAGTGTTGAAGTCAACCTTAGCTTTAGTTCTATGAAAGATCTCTGGAATTTATCATTCCACTAAAAATTAAGACCCTTATGGGATAAATCTATCATTAGAGATGAAATATAAGATAAATCCTGAGCAAGACACATATAATAATGAGTTTATCCCAACAATATATGAATTTAAAACAAATTTATGGGTTTCTCCCATGATATCACTTCAGAAATATTTTTAAGATCCACTGAGATTCCACTCTTAGATATAACAAATCCCAAAAACATCACTTATTGGATCCAAAATTTACATTTAGAAATATTATAATACATAAAATTTTGTTTCAATATTTTATGGATGCCATCAAAATAATACGTTTATTCCACTTCTAACTTGAATTACACCAAAATATCGTCCACAAAAATGATAATAAAATATTCCAATAACTGATGAATGATCTGGTTTATCAATTCCAAAAATAAAAATGGAGTGTTAGTAAGACCTAATGGCATAACATGGAACATAAAATTCCCATACCAACTTTTAAACATTTTCTTAGGCACATCCACTTCTAAACCCCTAAACTAATGGTTCCCTAGTCATAGTTCAATATTATTAAAACATTGGGATCCTATGAGTTGATCAAAAATATCATAAATCTTAGGAAAGGGGTATTTTTCTCAATAGTGTAAAGTACATGAGCCCAATAACCCATATTCGATGGTAAATTTATTACATTGGTACTAGATACAATTGATCATATCCCAAAGGACTGAATAATTTATGAGTATAATAAAAATAGATGCATACTTGAATTTCATATTACATTTGAAAAGATAAAATTCAATATAGTATTTTATTTGAAAACCCAACTATCCCATTTGTCATATCCCTGTATGTCAATCATAATACACTTCCTAGAATCCCATAGAAAGGAAACATAATAATTTGGTGAGATCAGATGATTAGTAAGGGTGTATGTACAGTGGAACCGATCGTAAATAAATAAACATAGTAAAAATAGTAAGGTAAATATCTAGAAACACATTCAATTTAACCAGTAACTTGATCATGAAGAATGATATGGCAAGAAAAAATAATGTTAAAATAAATCCATATAAATAATCTCATGATCTTGAAAATTATCCATAAATATCATAAATAATCAAATAATTACATGTACATCAATAACTAATATCATAATTAGGAAATGAATAATCTCAGACATTATAAACATGTGGTCAAGTTATCATTACAACACATCTTATATAAATGGGTAAGTCCTTGGCCAAATACCCAAAATAGATTGTGTTATGAGACCTACTGATGCATTAAGGGTCTATATCAGACCCTGGTCATCACTTACTAAGTCCAATGCATTTCTCATATGAAATGGGTGAATCACAAACATTTAAACATTCATATTGAAAAAATACAATATGAAATGTTAATAAATTCCCAAATCAATAAACATAATAATAAACCATCTATAGTAATTTATAAAATGGTACAAAAATAATATATTCCCATAAAAGTATAATATTCAGAAAATAATTTTTATATAAATGAATATACTTTTAAAATATCACTTGAAATTTTCTTGAGGAAAATACTCTTTTCAATTTGAAATAATTTATTTAATTTCTAATATAACTACCAATTATAAAATAAAACATTTTATTTAAAAAGGACCTTGTAAAATATTAAATTAATATTAATGGCAAAGAGTTTTCATGATAGTGTGTAATTTTTTACATGTCTTATAAGTTAAAAACATTCATTTTATACTGTTGTAAAAATTTCAAAAAGTACATAATCTGGAAAACATTAAGAATTTTCCTTTTAAACCATTTTTTTAAAATTAAAACATGTATAAAAATGTCTTTAATAAATCATTGTATAATGTTAAATACATCCTTTTATACATTTTAAGGAAAATATACACATAGAAGAGAAAGATTTCAAACTGAGTAGAAAAACAATGTTGGTTTTCCTTAAAAACATTATTTTGGTATCTTGAGTACTTAAAGAAAGTAAATTTAAAAGAAAACTTTTAATTTATAGAAATAAAAATTTGATAAAAAATATTTTGTGTTTAATATAGAAAAAAATAATAATTTTTGTAGGGTTGACATGAACATAAACAATCTTGAATAATGATGAGATTGTGAAGTAAACATTTACCTTCGGTTTGACTTCATTCATATGTTTCTAAAACTCCTATATAATAAATATATTGTTTTATAAATATATTCTATAACCATAACCATATATATCATATAATATATAATTTACTAATAATCTTTTATCACCCATTTATTAAAAATTCTTCGTTAAAATCACTATATCGGGTAACAACAACTTTATTTTTCATATATATTTTGGTTTGGTAATTTCCATCCATATAATTTGATCATGGTTACATAATATCCATAATATTAACCATGATATATATATCTCATATATTAATTATATAATTATTTATAATAGTCCATAAAATTTATAGATAGAAAAATGAGTTGTAACTTTCATGGAGAAGGTAGGTCGTATATACGCATGAATATTGTTTTAATTTTTTTTTGAAGGATGGGATGAATGAAAGGTAAATAATAATTCACATGTAAATAATTATTATTATATCATATAAATCATATATTTTAATCATATAGATCTTTATTTCAATATATTTAAAAATAAAATAAAAAATGAATCACACCGCTTTGTGGAGGTAGTATTCCACATGTACGCATGAGAAACATTTTCATTTTTCAATGGATTGGAAGGTGATAAGGTATATGTGATATTAAAATTAAATAATTATAATTATTTCATAAATATCATATATATATACATTTATTCTATCATTATATCAATCTTTGAGAGGTGATAATGGAAAAATAATTGCACTAGTTTTAGAGAGAGTAACCATCACTACAACAAAACAACCCTTTAACAGTGCTAAAAATGGTTTTTATCATCTCTAGAGAAGTGATAACTACTAAAGTTAGGTTAAAAGACCTAGTCATTTATCAGTGCTAAAAATCAGTGATAAAGGGGAATACTGTATTTTGTTGTTAGAGCACATTGCCCCGCCGGTGCAGTGTGCGGTAACAGCACACCATAGCTCCAAAAATACCACAAAAATAAACAAAATGATGTAAGAATATATAATTTAAATTAAGAGAAAAAATATAGGCATGTTTTCTCGGTTTTGGTGACATGATGCGTGTTTTAAACAAAAATTATGCTTATATATTGAAAAAATGCACTTTGTGTAACGCCCTGACCCATGAAGCCCGGAGTCAGTGCATTATTTTAATACATTAGAATGATTAAAAGGAATAAAATCCAAAATTAATGATTTGTTTATTAGTTTTGGAAAACTAGATATATACATAGGTTCAACATTACAACTTTAAAGAGAAAACAACATAAATGTTTTGTTGGGAACATCCACAACTATAAGTTTATCCCTACAGGTCATTCATAATAAACTTATTCATGTCCTAAGAAAATGAAACATAAGAAAGGGGCGACATATTATGCTCAGTAAGGGTAATAAATATGGTGTAAGATAACATAAACAAAAACATTAGGCATGGTGAATAACTAAAACACATGCTTTTAAAAAAATAAACTTGAACACATTATGGTAGGAATAAGAGCTAAATAAATAATGCCATAATAAAACATAATCATGTGTATTCTACTAATAGAATAACCACATGAAATATCAATAATATTTTCATAATGAGGTAAAGTCATAAGCCGGACATCATAACCATACCGTCAAGGCCTTGTACCAAGACCATAAATAACCATTTTGTCAAGGCCTCGTGCGATGACCTAGTTTGCCTCATTAGACCTACTGATGCATCGAGGGGATATAGAGGGACCCTCCCATTACATAATAAGTCCAATGTATTCCTCTTATGAATGGTTAAAAACATAAAAAACATATAAATTCATATTTAAACTAACATATTAAATGTAAATAACTTTCCCCTGTCATTAAACATAAATACTAACCATTCGAAGTAATATGGAGAATGGTATCATGATAGAACATCCACATTAAAACTAATCAGAAACCCTTTAAAACATATTTTGTATTGGATATCATATGAGATAAATATATATGAAATAAAATATAAATTAAAGGAATTTTACATAAATAAAGATACTTTTAAATGAGACCATTGAAAAATTATTGAGGAAATAATCCTTAAACGTTCCAAAGTGTCCCATGGCACCTTGAAAAATTCAAATCATAATCCCTTAGAATATCATGTGAATAGGGATACTCTTTATATTATATAAAAAAGGGAATTATATACACCACAAGTAATAATTACATCATTAACAAAGAATATATCTCATAAAAGTTAAAGTGAGATGAGAAAAATCGTTTTTTACTTTAGAAAGAAGAGTTATTTAAGAAAACTGTTTGTAATGGTCATGCAATCAGATTTTAAAATTGTATATCCTAAAAAATTAAAGGGAAGTAAATTTAAATTAAATTTTAGTCTTAAATAAAGTCTTATTAATGTGAAATCATTTGACAAGAGTTTTTAAAGAATATTTAGAAATAAAACACTTTATTGTGGTTTAAGGAATTCTTTAAAGAGATTTTAAAGTGCAAAGGCATGTTTGATTTCATAAAATAATAAATGAACCAAAATTTATTTTTTACTTTAAAATTTTTAATTTTAGTAAGATAAATATGTCTTAAAACAGATTATAGTGTGAAATTCAAAATAGGTAAGAATCTGAGAAGTTCCTCGAATCGATCTTGTATTTTGGGAAGAATTTTTTGAAAGATAAATGTAAAACATTTAACTCCCCATAAATTAAGGTAGGATTATGGTTGGTACACACATATATATATATATATATATATATAATTCCCACATAATTTATGAGGATTAAATAATAATAAATAAGAATATCATTGAGGTGAGTAGAGAATAAGAGCAACCTAAATGAAAATGGAGGTTTGGGTAAAAAATACATAATACTTTGTAATAAATTGAATCATATGCCCCAAAATTAATAATCATAAATGATAATATTATTATCATGAAAATAAAGAGATTAATGATATGAAACATTAATGGGAAGTGTAATTACACCATATAAAAGTTGTATTAGTGAAAAAGGAATATCTCACAAAAAATGGGAGTGAGATGAAGAAACCCCTTACCTTAAGTCAGATGGTCTTCTTCACTTGGTCTTAGTTTCATAGATAACCAAATTAAATTAATTAATTAATATTTCCATAAGCTATTCTATATGTAATTTATTTATTATAACCTTATTAAGTTGATTTATGGCCTTTTTGATGGGTTAATAGGTTCAATTTCATTGTTCAGGTCTGTTTGTTTCATGTTTGGTATACTTATATACATGAATGGAGAATCATGTAAAATGAGGATTGTTTTCCAGAATTGAAGTTATATGTTATTATTCAACATACATAAGTTTACATGTTGAAAATATCATTTGGTTACATGGAGTGAATATGAATCATTATATAAATTATTTAATGATAACTATTTGGGTTAATTAGCGATTTTTGAACAGAACATACTCATTTTTATTTATAAATCAAAACCATGTACAAAAAAATATTCCAAAACCATATATGAGACATAATACATATATTATAGTCTGGTGTGACCATAATAATGGTCTAATGACCAGAATTTAATATGGTAATAGAAATTGTAAACCCCTCATCCTTGAATGTGGTAAATTAGCACATCTCAGATGGTGTTTTCATTTTTAGTATAAAAGAATGGGAAACCAGAGATGTTGAATATTTATTCCTTTACCATGAAAACATTCATGTACATGTAAGATACTAGAGTAATCACAATATTTTTATTAATTGAGGTGATAAAAGAAAAATAAAGGAACTCAAAATAAAAGAAATATTGAGAAATCCCTGACGAAAAAATCGGGACCCTAACAGCGTTGCTTAAAAATTCATAAAATATGTTGATGAGATAAAAGGGGGTATATCATAGTTATTAAATAATATGTACAGTAAGGGGTGATATGAAATTACATATCCCATCATAATCCAAAAAGAAATTAAAAAGAATAACATAAAATGAAAGTTTGAAAAAGAGAAGGGTGGTAGATTCCCTTACCTTGTAGAGTAACTCCTAAAACATGAATTTTTAGACCTTGGGTATTGAAAAAACCTTTAGAGGACTCATAGAAAGGTGAAAATACAATATATTTGAGTATGATGAGTTTTTTATGAAATAAAATGATGGAATGAGTGGTTATTTATAGTAAATGAGAGGGAGTTTTTTATTAATTTCATGGGACACCTCATTAGTGGTTTTTGAAAAACCATGGGCTTTCCCATGGTATTATCCACTTGGGAAACCACATGTAATATTATAATTTTCACATATTGACCAGAATTTTATATTAATTATTACATCACTATGATTTCATTAAACATATTGAAAACTCCAAAACTGTATTTTTACTAGTCAACAAAAATTCATGTATTTTACAAAAATCCCAAAAATTCACCCCTAACATTTTTCGACATGTTGAATTCAAAAATGAAATAAAGTTTTCCAAAATATTTTTCTAGATATTTTTAATTTAATTTTTAAATAATATCATAATTTTTTCCAAAAAAGCATTAAAACCATAACTTGTTTTATAAAACCATGAGAAATTAATCAAGGTCCCATAAAATTAGATTATAACCATAAGAAAATAAATAAAAAATTTATGATTTTTTTTTGAAAATAAATTTCCATTTTAAATTATTAAATTAATCATAAAATTGTAATTAAAAAATTTATGATGATAGAAAAAAAGTTAAGTTTATCTTATCAAACTCTAAATATCTTACTGAACACAACTGTGTATGTCATTTTTTCAAAATTCAAATTACAAAAGTGGAAAAAATATGTTTTTTGGTTAGGTTATAGTAAGGTTTTGTTTTTCAGAGACTCAATGTTTCATGAATTCTATATTAAATCTATTTGTAAATTCTTGGGGTGTTACATTATTCCATCCTTACAAAAATTTCATCCTCAAAATTTGAAATTGAACTTGGAAAGTTAATATTTGATACATGAAAATTCCCTTGTAGAAAACCCACATCAGAAATAGGGTTAATAAAATATCATCCTAAAAAGAGGTTAAGGGTAATGAGGTGGTCACCACAAAAATTTTGCTTTTGAATGGGGTGACATTATTGGGAAGTAAAAAACTATACATGGAAGAAAAAGTTAACTGGGAAGTTCTGATGGAACATGATAGAGAATATGTTTATATGGAAGTTGATTACAAGAAAACTATAAAGTACTGTAAAAAATTAATCGGTATTATCAATGATTATGATGATAGCACAAAATTTTATTTAAGACTATTTTCCTTGAGTTGAGGAATTATTATACTCTATAATAGTGTAAATATACATTTCTATTTACATTCTCATCATTTTATTGCACCTTGAACTATCTATACCTCATCACTTAGCACAGGTTAGGCCATATGGTGAAGTAATACAATAAACTCTAAAAGATCATATGATGATCTACTTAAACCATTTCATAAATGGTTAAAAAATCCTAAATATAATGATTAAACACTTTATAATTAAGGTCTCTAAATTTAAAAGGTAAACTTATCCTTAACCCTCATTCAACATGAAGAAGCTCAAAATTTTCACATTCCAAACATGTGAATAACTTTTTCCTATATCCTCTTGAAATATGGTAATAACTTGAATTACCATAAAAACCATGAATTATGTTATATTCCATGATCAATATACATGTTATTGGATATATTATGTAAATCCAAAGGTGTTTTAAAGTCCATCGATGATAGCATAGACCACTTACCATCTAGTCAAAAATTAGTTCCATGGTAGTCAGTGCTTATCTAAATCAATCATTTTTTCATCATTATCTCAACATCATATATATATTAAGGGTTTTTTTCCCTCAAACATATACATTCCCAAGAAATTAACTTTCTAATGAGTCACTTATCCTTGGTACAATTCATCATACAACCTCAAATACTTAATGAAATAGTATTGAAATACAATCCTTATATATTCCATAATTATTATAACCAGTATATTGGTGATAAAATATTCAAATAACCTGATTCTTAATGTGGAATATTAATCCTTCCACATCATCTATGGAAGTATAATAACTTTATCATTATCCAGAAACATCATTTTTGGAGTATTCATTTGATGATAATGACATTGATTCACAAATTGTCCCATCTCCTTGCAGTTGAAGTAGTGTACATCAGAAACTTTTTTCTTACCCTTGAAGTCACTAAATCGGTGCCCATTTTCTCCACACTAATAACAAACTCTCATTCCCTTAAATAATTTACCAGGATGATTCTTTCCACAATTATCACATGTGGAAGAACACTTCATTTCCTTCGTCCCTTTATCTATATTTTTCTCTACCATCCACTTCTTCTCTTTCTTCCCTTGGAATCCATAAGACTCAGAAAATTCTTTACATACCTTGTTAACACATGATATTATTTCCTCATATGATGAGGATACTTGGGAGACTATATTATTTTGAAATGATGGCTTAATGCCATTAGATATATGATCCCTCTTACTCTTTTCATCATGTGCATTGGTGAAGTTCACATTCCTTCTTCTAAGGGCCATTTCTAATCAGTTACATATTATATTTTAGCTCATAAAATTATGAAATCTCTATGACTCTAAACATGGTATATCACATAACATAAATTTATGCATCGTAAATCCTATAAACATATACTTTGGTTACTTTGGAGGTATAAATCATTTATAATGAATTATAAATAAGATGTGAATTATCCTAAAAATATCCTCATGAGTGTCAAACTAGGTGCACAGTAAGGCTCGTTGTCATGTACCAGGATACCCTGGGTCAAGGCCGAAACTCTTTGTCATAGTTTTCACTCCTAGGTATATATCTTCCAGAACCACATCCACTTATTGTATCTAGACAGGGATGCATTTTCTAGAAAGATACACATAATAAATTCCCTACTAAAGTTCTAGGATGTAATCGTATGTTTATCCTAAATTATTATCTTAGGGAGTTTTTCTCTAATATCTTAGGGATTTTCTCTCTAATATACGTTTTCTAAATCTAGTTGCTATTTTTCATACTAAACTTCCTCTGATACCAAATGTAACGCCCCAACCCCAGAATCTTAGAGATAGTGAATTATTTTAATACGTTAGAATGATTACAAGGAATAAAATCCCTAAAGACCAAGTAGTATATTAGTTTTGTAAAAGTAGATACATAAATAGGCTCAACATTATAACTTGATAGGAAAAAAACATAAAAAAATTTGGAGCATCCACAGCTCTATGTTTATCCCTGCAGGTTATTTGTAATAAACTTATTCAGCCCTGACAAAATGAAACATAAAAAAGGGGTTAGCTTATATTGTTATTAACGTTATAAAATTTAGTGAAAGATGTCATAAAAATAAGCATTAGTCATGGTGAATAACTAAAACACATGCCTTTAAAAAATAAACTTGAACCCATTTTGGAAGGAATACGAGCAGAATAATTAATTCCATAATAAAACATTATCATGGGTATTATACTTGTCAAATAACCACATGAACTATCAATACTATTTTTATAATGAGGGAAATGCATATGTCAGACATCATAATCATATCTTCAAGTCCTTATGAAAAGACCCTAAATAACCATTTTTTCATAGCCTCAGGCCCTGAACTAGTTTGTATCATGAGACCTACTGATGCATTGAGGAGATATAGTGGGCCCCACCAATCACATAATAAGTCCAATGAATTCTTATTATCATTACGGATAAACATAAATTAATATACATTTATATTGAAACTAACATATGAAATTTAAATAACTTTCCCCAGTCACTAAACATAAACACTAACCATTCCAAGTAATATGGTGAATGGTATCAATATAGAACATCCACATTCTAACTAATGAGAAACCCTTAAAAAACATATTTTATATATGATATCATAAGAGATAAATCTCTTTGAAATACAAGATACATCAAAGGATGTTGACATAAATAAATATACTTTTAAATGAGACCATTGAAAATTTCTTGAGGAAATAAACCTTAAACATTCCAAAGTGTCTCATACCACCATAGAACATTCCAATCATAATCCCTTAGAATATAATGTGAATAGGGAAACTCTTGATATGATATACCAAAGTTAATCACATACACCACAAGTAATAAGTATGTCATGAACAAGGAATATATCTCATAAAAGTTAAAGAGAGATGAGAAAAATCATTTTTTACTTTGGAAAGAAGAGTTATTTAATAAAATCATTTGTAATTGTCATGAAATAAGATTTTAAAAAAGTATATCCCAAAAAATTAAATGGAATGTAATATAAATTAAATTTTAGTCTTAAATAAATTCTTATTGAGGTGAAATCATTTAAAGAGGGTTTTTAAAGAACATTTAGAAATAAAAAACTTTATTGTGGTTTAAGGAATTATTTAAAGAGATTTTAAAGCGAAAAGGAATGTTTTCTTTCATAAAATAAGAAATGAACCAAAATAAATTTTTCACTTTAAAATTTGTGATTTTATAAAGATAAATATGTCTTAAAATAGATTATATAGTGAACTTCAATGTAGGTAAGAATCTGAGAAGTTCCTTGAATTGGTCTTGTATTTCGGGAAGAAATTTTTGAAAGATCCTTTTAAAACATATAACTCCCCATAAATGAAAGTATGATTATGGTTGATAAAAATATATATAACATTAAAACATAATTTATGTGGATTAAATAATAGTAAATAAGAATATCATTGAGGATATTAGAGAATAAGAGCAACCCGAATGAAAATGGAGATTCATGTAGAAAATAATTAAAAATTTGTAATCAATTGAATCGTATTCCCCAAAATTAATAGTAATAAATTATAAATTTATTATCATGAAAATAAATATATTCATGATATCAAACATCAATATGAAGTATACACACACCATACACAAGTAGTAGTAGTGAAAAATATCTCACAAAAAATGGGGGTGAGATGAAGAAACCCCTTAACTTAAGTCAGATGGTGTTCTTAAGTTGGTCTTAGTGTCCTAGATAACAAATTTAAATTCATTAATTAATATTTTCAGAACATATTATATATGTAATTGATTTACTATAACCTTATTAAGTTCATTCATGGCCTGTTTGATGGGTTAAGAGGTTGAATTTCATTGTTTGGGTCCGTTTGTTTCATGTTCAATATACTTATATACATGAACGAAGAATCACGTAAAAGGAGTATTTTTGTCCATAATTGTAGTTATATTTTATTATTAAACATCTATAAGGTTACATGGTTTTAAATTTAATTTGGTTACTTGGAGTTAATATGAATCATTATATAAATTATTTAATGATAATTGTTTGGGTTAATTGGTGGTTTTTGAACATCATGAACTCATTTTTATATATAAATAAAAACCATGTGTACAAAAATATTCAATAACCATTGATTAAAAATAATACATATATTATATTCTATTTCAACCATAATAATATTTTCATGACCGTAATTGAATACTGTAATAGAAATTGAAAACCCGTCATCCTTGAATGTGGTAAATTAGCTCATCTCGGATGGTGTTTTCATTTTTAGTATAAAATAATTGGAAAGGAGTGATGATAAAAAATTATTTCTTTATCATGAAACATATTGAGTAAATTTAAGTTAATGTAGTAATCACAACATCTGGATGAATGGAGGTGAGGAAAGAAAAAGAAAGGAACTCAAAATAAAATAAAAGTTGAGAAATCCCTTACAAAAATTCTGCAGCCTAACAACGTCGCTTAAAAATTCATAAAATATGTTGCTAAGAGAAAACGAGGTCTATAAGAATTATTAAATAATATGGACAGTAATGGGGGATATGGAATGAAATATCCCAACATAATCCAAAAGAAATTGAAAAGAATAACATAAAATGAAATCTTGAAAAAGAGAAGGGTGGTGGATTCCCTTATCTTGTAGATTAACTCTAAAACAAGAATATTGGGACCATGGGGGCTTGAGGGCACCTTAAGAGGACTCCTAGGGAGGTAAAAATACCATATATTATAGGATTAGACTTTTTTAATGAAAGAAAACGAAAGACTATGTGGGTATTTATAGTAAATGAGAGGGAGTTTTTTATTAATTTTGAGGGACACTTCATTAGTGGTTTTCGCAAAACCATGGGCTTGCCCATAGAATTAGCCACTTGGTATAAATCATGTAATATTTTACTTTACACTAGTTGAACATCAATTTATATTAATTAGTACATCATTATGATGTCATTAAACATACCGAAAACTCAAAATTGTATTTTTACTATTCACAAAAAATTCGAGTATTTTAGAAAAATCCAAAAAATTCACTCTAACCATTTTTTGACGTGTAGAACTTAAAAATGAAATATATTTTTGGAGACTAATTTTCTCAATATTTTTAATTTTATTTTTAAATAAAATCATAATTTATTCCAAAAAAACAACATTAAAACCATAACTCATTTAATTACACCCTGATAAATTAATCAAGGTCCCATAAAATTATCTTATAAACATAAGACAATAAAGTAAAAATTTATTTTTACATTTTATGAAAATACATTTCCATTTTAAATTAATAAATTAATCATAAAATTGAAATTAAAATATTTATGACAAAAATAATACCAATACTTTTTCTATGATCATTTTTTCACTTATAATATGTATAAATTGTATTTATACATTCATGGGTGAAGTTTTAATTTTTTGCCGATTTAATATTCATTACTATTCATAATGGTGTGTTTATATTCATAAGGATATGTTACTATTCATAAGGGTATGTAAATATTCATAATTTTATGTTACTATTCATCAAAAATTAATTTTGTCTTATCAGAATCAAAATATCTTACTAAACACAACCACGTGTGCCATTTTTTCTAAATTTAAATTACAGAAGTGGAAAAATTATTTTTATTGGTTAGGTTATAATAAATTGTTGTTTTTTAGAGACTCAGTATTTCATACATTCTATATTAAATCTATTTGTAAATTCTTGGGGTGTCACACTTGGATTGATATCGGTCACACTGTGCATCATATTGAAGTGTGGTTGATTTATACACATCAGTAAATGTGCAGATGGAGAATTATATCTTTTGAACTAGTGCTCAGATTAAAAATTTGAGGGCACTGTTGAATCCACAGTGCTGGGATTTTCTTAAAGGAAGCTTAACTTTGACCAGAAACAGTGAAACGAAAAAGTTAATTTTCAGACTTTACAAAAAAAAATTGGTTATTTCATTTTTTTTTCTTTGTGCAACTGTTGGAAAAACGTTGTGGAATCGAAGTGCAACATAAAAACCATTTAATGGATTGACTCATAATTTCGGTAACCACACCGTTGGGAGATTTAAATGAACATGTAATAACACTGTTGAGATAATTAAAGAGTTTCATTAATTATACTCATTAATGAACCTCATTAATTATGTGGTGTGTTGATCATCTCCTCCCCTCTATTTAAACGAAGGTCGGGAATGGGTTTTCGAAACGCAAGAGGGGAACCTATGATGAATTTCAGTGACAACTTCCACCAATATAGAATGAATATTTGTGCAAAAGATGTTGGAGGAATCGACAGGCGACGATAATCACTGATGAACATCTTCATATGTAGACACTTCTTCCTCATCCGCAACGCCTTCAAACGATTACAACGTAGGGGGTTATATGTTTGATTTCTCCCCTTTTTACCCTGTTTTTGAATATTACGAAGAACATGGGTCAACCTTCCAACTGGTTGACCCACATTTTTCTCTTTAATGCAGGGGGGATACTGTGGGGTTTCATTATGGGAGTTTTTATAATAGAATAGTACTTCCCATGTTATAACGCTAACGCGGAGGGCGCGTGGTGAACAAAAAATGCCCGGACCCTCCACCGAACCCGTTATGTTTTCATTCTACATGGGTGATGGGAAGAAGCAGCGACATGATGTCAGAACATGGTGGGACCAACGACCGAGGGAGGTGGTGACCGGCACCCTCTGGATACAAAGGAACGATGGCACATGAAGGCGCCATGACAGACAAGTGGCGGCCGACCAATGTCGATCGCGTTGAAGCGGGGCGACACACTATGATGACGTGCTGTAGTGGAAGGTTGTGGCAACGATCCACAACAGATAGTGGACCTGTGCCCGTAGGTCTGTAGTGGGCTGGTCCACATGGACCGACCAGGCAGTGCGGTGCCATCCAATGCCGTTATTGAGTCAAGCGGTGCGTTGCACTGGCGCGTAGCGGCTTCGAGCCACGACATAGAGCAGACCTCTACCTGCGAGTCCATAACGGGCCGATCCACATAGACCAGCCAAGAGATGCAGGGCCACCTGGCACCGTGGATTTTAAGATCTAAACAACTTCGACTGTTCGGGAGGGGAGCGGTCCCCCATGCTCGGCCAGCGGGCTGAGCGATTCTACAGCCCAGCGGTCCACGCCCAGCCAGGTGGGTTAGGCCAAACCTGCAGCCCAACATGCCGGATGAGGCCCAAATGAACTGGGCTGAGCCTTTCACCTTTAAACCGGGCCCAACGGGTGGGGTTGGGTCTGTCCAACTATGTCGGACTGGACCCGAACCCACTTATGGCTCAGTTCGCTTAAACGAGTGTATCTCCTAAACCGGACATTCGTTTGATTAACTGTTTGCAGTGTTGGAATACTTAAGACAAATAGGTTGTTGTGAGATACTAAACAAGAATTTTATAGAAAGTTAGAGTTTGTCCGGCTTGGATCGTACTCAAATCCAACTAGGACCTCTGCACTAAAATTTCTATAACGTTCAGAATGAGTGTCTGGTGGATGTGCCATCTATTGTGTTGGAACCCTTATGACATGATGGATCATCGGGTTACTTCCTTGTGGAACTTCGTGGAGGTTGAGGTATGACCTATAACCCAAGGAGAAGAACCAGGGTGTTTCTTATAGTGAGGGTTATGATGGCTACTCCCTTGATTACTCAAGGAACAAGTATTCATTACTCATATGCTCTAGTAGAGACAAGACCCCCCACATCATGAGTGCAGGTTCATTTTCCTCAGAGATGGTTTTCCTATATTTAGAGTCGGTACACCATATTGTACTAGGGTGCAGGTCCTCCATACTTGACTCACATAGAGTTAGGTACTCCTCTATCGGGTAGTGTGCGGGTCCTCTATGTTAGGAGTAGGTACTCCCCTCTCAACCTAGGGTGAAGGTCCTCCTTATGCAGTGCTACAGCAGAGTTGGTACTCCTCTACCATGCTTGGGTGCGGGTCCTCTAGCTTGGGGTTGGTACTCCCCAAACGTACAAGGGCGCGAGTCCCCTATAGTGAAGAAACTACCAGAGTTGTACACCCCTACTGGGTAGGGTGAAGGTCCTCACATATGGAGTAGTAGTCCCCTGTCTCCGAGTAATGATAGGGAGTGAGTCCTTCATAGGAGTTGGATCTCCCTCCACTACCGGACATAGTTACGAGGAGCGGCCCCCTCCACTTGATGTAATAGATACCCACGGTAGAAGTTAGTACTCCTTCGATAGACTGAGGTGTGGGACACTTCTTACTGGGGAAACTGAGATATCGTGGGTTAGACTGGAGCAGTTCTCCCCAACTGAATGCAGTGTCGAGGAGTGGGCCTCTTCACTTGGATTCCATTGGTCTTGCCTCAGGTGCTAGATTGTAACTACATGACCACTAGTGTCAGGCACTAGAGACAGTTCTAACAGAAAGTTCCCAATGGAGCACATCCTTTCGGACGTTCCATTAGAAATGGTTGATTTGTACCTGATGGAGTACATCTCTCATATGGGTACCATTAGTGATGCTTAATACATGGAGAGTGTACTCCGGATCCATGAGTTATACTTTGAGCCTTATTTGGAAATCCTGGAAATGGATTGAGGTTAGGGCCATATGTTTCTCTGTGGATGATACGAGTATACCTAGATGACCTAGGTACATGCAATGGAATATGCTTGCGTATAGATGACTATGCATAATCTTTGTGGTTTAATTAATTGTTTTTTTGTTATATTTTTACTTTGTGGATTTCTGAGAGACCATCGAGGGTCTCAGGGTCCCCTACCGAGTACTGAGTTACTCACCCCTGCATGGGCTTCGCCCCCATGTGTTGTGTCTGGTGCATAAATTCAACGTTTTGATAGGGGAACTCAGGAAGATGGGACCGATGGATGGTATGATGATGGACTTGGTGGCCTTGGACTAGGATGGTTCCAGTAGGACCAGGCATACATGACATACTACTTCGACTTCAAGTAGCTTCACTACTCCAACGATCATATTAGATCTTCCTCAGACGGTCATCGGTGCTCCCTTTGTGCCTTTCTATTTTCAGTTCTTTTGTTGGGCTTGTATACCATCTCGGTTACACCACTCAGTGCTTTAATTTTTTTTGTACTCTAGTTTCTGATTACTTAGTGTTCACCTTTCATCATTGTGGTGTTTGTTTATAAGTGAATGTGTGTGCATGTATCCAGGAAAATTCCTCCCAATTGCAGGTTGACGCCTTTGGTGCAAGTCGCTAACCCCTGGCCTTTGAGAGGTGGGCTTGGGGTATGTCACAGCATGGGCCCCAGGGGATGGGTCATAATAGAAACAATTTATAGTTAAAAGATAATAATATAAATGGAGCCACAAAACCATGGTGAAAATAAGGAGATACAAAAAAACTATATAGAAGGGTCCCCAATATAACATCATAAAAACCCATCAAGGGAAATTCAATAGGAGTGAACATGACACAATCCTAAAAATACTTAAGTGGATCCATTTATGGGCCTATTTTTATTGCTAAATAAATAACCACCCAAATTATACCCAATATCCTCATTGAGGGAGCACCCATAAAAATGGTATGAACTACACTAGGGGACACTAACCAGTAGAGTAATATAATATAGTGTAGCATAAACTTGGATCCCTCAATTAGTTACCTCGGGTCCCCATGACATAACCAAAATGGAGGTGAGAAAATCAAACAAGCCATATGATCATCACATAAATAAATGATAAAACATAGTAGAAAAATCTAATCTCACCTATAGAACCCTATCATGAAATAGAACCTTTCATAATTTTATAATCATCATATAATATTTCAATTCATCCCACATTGGGGAAAATACTATATAATACATAACACAAAGTTACTAGTCAAGGGTGTCACAACCATAAAGAAAAACTCTTTTTATTAGTTTCTAATGAAGATTTTAAATAAATCTTAGAAATACATGTTATAAAACATACTTTGAAAAAAACCATAAAAAACCATTGAAAATATATGAATATCAAATCTTCCATTGAAATATCATAAAACACCATAATGACTAATAAGTATAAAAAATTTTAGCAAGCACCAAATACACCCCATTTTACAATAAAAAACTTTTGAAAACATGGATTATCCACATTGAAAATAAAAAATACCAAATAACATCTATTTTGCATCAAATTAACTTTAAAATTGATTCTCAAGTCTTTATAAAAACAATTATCATACATAAAATTTTTTATTTAAAATTAATACTATAAATTCATGGAAAAATCATTATTCCAAGCCTAAAAAACCAAGAATATTTTTTACAAACCCACAAAGGGTATCACATATAGGTATAACTTGATAGAAAATTGATTTAGAAAATCCATGAATCTCATGAAATGTTAAATAAATGGAACTTCACAAAAATACCTATCTTAATCACTGGAAATAACTCTCCCTCAATAATAGAAGCCAAAACAAGGAAGAAGACGGACTCTATGAGCTCTAGATAACCAAATCCCTAATATTAGACCATCTTAAACCCTATATTAAACTACCTTGGACATTTTGATTCATTAAAAGAGAATAAACCAAGATAAAATAGAATAAGTAAGAGAAAAATAGGACTATACCTTCCAAATAAAATTTAAATCCATGGAAAAATGTAATTAAAATCTTAGAGAAGAAGGATAGAAGCTCTATTGTGCTCCCTCTCATTCAGTTGAGTGATACAAGGAAGATATGGGGCTAATAAGGATAAAAATAAAGTAGTGGTATAAGAGCAATTTCCCATGTAATTTTTTTGGGATGCTTGCACAGTTTGGATAAATGGTTTACCAGAAAATACACCAACCATGAAATCTCTACTAAAATTGAATTGCAACACCTCACATGATTAACCCGAATGGTTTTCAAAAATCATGTTCAAACCTTTAACAATTCACTAAAAAAAACTTACCCATATGTAAGGGTAATCTATATGGTTACTACCAAAACTCACATATTTTACTAATGAGTTATAATTATACAATGCAAGTTATTATAATTGTAACATAGGATGTTGTGAAGTAAAGAAGTTTGAATACTTTTTCAATGAATTTAAGAGTATGAAAAATATTCCTAAGTCTCACTATCATTAAAACAATATTTTATTCATATATTTTAACCACTAAAGGAACTTAGTGTCAGGTTTTATCATATATCCACATAGAGATATGGAATAAATTTTATATATATGTAATTAGTTTAACAAAACCATAAAATCACAACAAACATAATGCCACTATGGAAATCTATCACATATGATATGATTACATGGGTGATTATGAATAGTTTTATTAGTATTTTTAAATTAGGTTAAAAATATAAAATGTATCATGATATATAAAATTTAGGCACACATTTATCATTATTTCATGTTGGTTTCATATTTTCATAAAGTTAAGTGATAATTGACCACCAAAGTATGACTATGAGTTATCCATACCAAATGTTCATAATGTATTATCATATATTATGGTGAAATGTTAAGGTTAACATGGGTAGGGTTTGGTATAGAGATACATGATTCTCTCATTATACACAAAACAAGTTTTGTTTACTGGATGACCCAACAAGTATACCACATGGTGTGCCATACACTATGTATTTGGTAGGTTATGGGTGTATATTTCATATTTAATACTCATACCTTATGTTATAAATATACATTACATGCGAAACTTTATACTTTGATAAATTTATTATTCTAACCTTAATTTTGAACTATTTAAGTGGATTTTGGGTATATTGTTGATCATGTCAATGGTTGAGGCTTAACTATGATGGAATTTGTCCTCTCATATTATGATTATGAAATTTGGGCTCTTCATTTAGATAAATTTAGGAAGTATAGGTTCATACCTAGATAAGGTATATGTGATGTGCTCATCCTCTTGGGTGAATGACATGATATGTTTTCATCCATATAGTCTATATATACTTTGAGAATCAAGGACATATAAGTTGGCTACATGATATTGATATACTCCATTCCCCATGGATACTTTAAATATTGTAAAAATGGATTATATGATTATTAATACTTGTGTATGATACAACAGGTGGACATAACTAGGAAGATACATGTGTTTGAGAGAGATAAAAAAGATCCATTGTAACTTTAGTAACATTGAAACTTTTCTAGAGGCCGCTCTTCATTTATAGTAATAAATTAGGGAATTCATAATTATAATCAATTTTAAAAAGGCCCATGGGCTCACACTGTGTGGTTATATGAATGAGTATTATGTTTTATTACAAAGTGTTCATATAAAACTCTAAGAGCTACCCCGAAAGTGTTTATGATGATATAAAAAATAACTTTTGGATATATTTTGATAAGATATTACATATTATGTGACATGTAGTGAAAATGAATGATATATTTTCTAGAATGAGTTTTTAAAGATATCTAAATGGATTTTTGGAGATGATTTCATAAGTTGTTACATATACTATAACATATGGTAAAAGTGTGCTAAGTCTACGATAAATCTATTAAATGTGGTATATTGATGGAAATTTTAACTAAAAGATATAACATGATGTCATGGTTTAGACCATGTCTATTCTATCACCACATCATGATCTATTCTAGGATAGACTATTCCACGGTGAATGTAATCAGGCCCTGGTGTTGTGCATGGTAGTTTAATGTGATATACAATATTGCATGTATTAGTCTTCTTCTCTTACTCCAATCTATCATTAATTGTTTTATTATCATATGAAAATAATATAAATGAGTTTAAAAATCCCAAACATTAGTTTTAATGTTAAAAAAATAAATCATAATTATATATTTTAAATTATAATGAGTTGGAACTTATAAAACATTTTTAAAACATTTCATTTAATAAAAAAACATTTTTAATCCAATAATTCTCCTAGGATAGATATATAAAGGATCTAATAGTATGTGATTTGTAAAGCATCAAAATATTATATTAATACTAAAATTATTATAAAATTGAAGCTCTCTCTCTCTCTCTAACAAATAATTCTATCTAACTGTGATGAAGTGTGAATCGTTCTCAAGTGTTGGGAGATTTGAATATCCCATGGATACCATAAGAGGAAGGATCACATTGACTATTTCTCAATGATCTATATAAATCTCATGAAAAGGATCTTTGATAAACCCAATAAATAGATAATATGTATATTATTCTTTATTTATTTTATTAAATCTAATATGAGTAGATTCCCTTATGGTTTTATAGGTTTCTATTTATGTTTTCCACTATGTTTGGATAAATATTATACCATTATAAATCCATAAATCCCAAAATTTAGGGTTCCAAGATTAGTGTAACATAAATCTCACAATATAATTTGGTTACCTAACTCTTAGGGTTATCCATTTTCACAATGTATCACACAAGATAATCAAAGGGAACCCAACTTTAGTATCAACCTACTTAGTTGGATAATAGAGATCTTGACATGTGTTCTATTTGGAAGAAATCTAACACTTATTATTTTTAAGGTTTTTTTAATATTTAACCATATTGTTTCTTCTGTTACCTTTACTTGTATGTATACTTATAATTATTTTGTTTTAAAATCCCCACACCTTCCACCAAATCAATATATTCAAAACATATTGATGTGAAAATCCTTACACAAATCATATCTTGTGTTACTAAACAAAATCTAAAGATAAATATATTTACACATATCTAAATTCATCACATTCATGAGGTATATAAAATCATTTTATGTAATGGATTGGAATCATATAAAACTAAAATCCTAATAAGAGAAAGCATGGTGCTGAAAATAGCCAACCCCCACTTTCTAAAGAGAGTATAATCCCCAAGGCTAGTGATTAGTCTGACACCAAGTCCTGCTAACCATGGTTCAATACTCTAGATAGACCTCAATTTCATCATCATTATGATCCATAATGTGTATAAACTATAATTAACCTCTAAATTCAATATCATAACCCACGAACAAGCTAAAATCCTTGTAACAAAACAATTATTAAACCTAGCATGTAAATACTTAAATGAATGTATGGTAATTTCATGAAGTAGTTTAAATACATTTAATCTAAAACATAAATAAATTAATAATATAAAAAAAATATTTGAACCAATCAATAAATAATCTAAATAAATTAAAATTTTATAAATTTATACATGTGATAAACATTAATGAGAAATTTATAAATAAGAAATTATAAACACTTTAAAATTAAATATATTTTATGTAAATTTCATAAATAAATAAATATATACACTTTATATTTATTTTTAATATAAACTCTTTGAAATTATCCATCTATATTACATTTATTTAAATATATTATATTTAATTAAAATATACAATTTTATATTTCATATTAACAATTCATATATATTACACAAAAATTTCACATAATCAAAATATTAAATATTAAATATAACATAAAAACATGATCATAGTAATTATCAAAACTTATTTTTATATGGTTTAAATAATTTCTCAAATATGGCCTCTAATTTTAATAGTTCAAATTCATAATTTTGAACAAGTCATAATTTAATATAATATATAATATATTTTTATTTATTTTATAATTTATAAACACTCTATAAATTATATATAATTTCTAAATAAACATTTTATGTCAAAATAATAAGTAATAGTATAAATATTAAAGGTATTTAATAATAATATTTATTATTAAATATATTTATTTATTAAATGTTTCAAAAACATTTAATAATTAATTATAAAAACTTTATAATTAATTTATTTATAAACATTTTATAAGTGAAATATATATCCAAAAATTCCATTTTAAATAATTTATAAAAAAATTATATTTTATCAAAATCAATTCATAATTAAAAATTGAAAAATCTTAATTTTTATTTTATATCGTATTTTATGATACTCTCTAAATTGTATGCCTTGATTCTCATGAGTAGCCTATATCGCATGTGGTGACAGGTGAAATTATGGAATGTGATAAATAATCCAAAAACTAGTAGTCAAGTCTAAATCCTTTATAATTTATGATTTATTTTCTATTAAATAAAATCAATCTCTTTGATATCTTTCAATGCATGTGACATTGGGAGAAACATGATACTCTATTAAAATATTATTTAAACATGACCATTATAACCCATCTGTTAAGTTATAAGGTATGGATAGTTATAAATAAATCATTAAAATTAAATGATTTAGACATGTATAAAATAAATTAAATGTATATATAATTATTAGAAATAAAATAATAATCACTTTAAAGAAAAAGATTTTTTTTCTTCTAAAAAACAATACTTTTCTAAAATGTGGTTTAGTTGAACTTTGTGCACATTATTTAAAATTAATTTTTACCAATTTTTGAAAATTTATTTGATAAAATGAACATAATTTTTAAATAATCTTATAATAATTTTCTTAGGTTGATTATTTTGGGATTTTTCTTAAATGGTTCATTTTTTGATGAATGGTGAAAAATATTGATTTTTATTACAAAATGCCAGTTCGTTTAAATTATTTAAAATTTTAAATTATATTTTAAATTGTTTTTAATTTAAAATTATATCAATTATATTATAATAAATAAAATTTAGGCTAGTTTATCCAATTTCATTTTTGAATTTTGATATTAGAAACTTCTATACTTCTGAGAATTTTCTCTTTGGAAACCCGCTTTTTCATCATGTATGTGCATATAATTTTAAATTAAACTCTAAAAATTATAAGATTTGAATTTGTTAAAATGGATTAAATATTTGGAATCAGAATAATTAATATTATCTAATATTGGGAAATTAATTTTTGACCATAATGAATATTGAAAACAGTAAAAATTAATTACCCCGGTTAAGGTAAAAATGGGTTTAATCTAAGAAGATAAGGGTTAAAAATAACATACGAACTTGTCCAAAACACATTTTATGGACATATATCGACCTTATAACCAATAAGGGTCAATAATTATTCATTTTTTAGGATTTTCTCATGATAAATACTTGGGTGTAATTGATTTTTTCAAAACTTCCATGTGTGTCCTCTCCCCTACTTATAAAGGGCACCTCTCTCCTCCCCTATTCACACTTCCAAATACATTTTCTTCAGACAATACCAATAAAAATAAATTCCTTACACTACTACCGTCATCCTAGAGCCTTTTTTGATAAAAAATACATCCAAGAAATTCTTTTGGTGCAAACCTAAAGAGGTCATCCTAAGAAGATGTAATGTTTTTAAATGATCATTTTTATTTCATTTCTTTTTCCAAATCCTTAAAATATTATTAAATCATGATATAATAATAAAAATAATTATCTACCATATACTTAGATTATATTACATTAATGTAATAACGTTTATCTATATCCTCTTCCATCAAATGGGAAATGAAATCGCTGATCATGTGTACGGCAGACTACCACCTCGTGAATTGATACAACTCATTTTCAATCAACACCTCACATCATCAAATATAATGATGGGTTTAATATATATATATATATATATAATATTAATGATATAATTAAACTTCAAGAATCATAATATCACATATACCTTTTTTATACTTTATTTTTTTCTCTAAAAGGGGTAATGTCTCCCATTTGTGAGAATTACACCATTGACACTAGTTATTAAATCAATGCCTCTATTGACACCAAATTATTCTAGATCAAATCTCCACACAACCTAATAAATGATATAGTGAATGGAAGAAAAGAAACGGAAAGGGTAGAGACCGAAGAATCAGAATATGTAACTATAGTGATGCGTAGCACTGGGGTCTTGGGATGTTAAAGTGTAATTTCAGCTGATGAGTGTATGTTACTAAAATTAATTTATTTGATTTTATGTGGAGGTAGAGTTAATATTTAATTAATTAAATTTTTATTCCTGAAATTATCGATAAGGATATGAATAAAACATTAATAAAATAATTGGTTGAGGATTTTTAATGTTTTTTTCTGATAAAACACAACCTTTTTTGTTGGTTTTATATGATTAGAAGAAGAGGTCAATGGAGGCATGTACTTCATTCACACTTACCTCTATAGTCAATAAACCTAAATGGGGTTCACACCTTCCACCATAAAAAAAATATAAAATAGAGGTCACTCCTCATTCGATACATAGATAAATAATGTGAATCTACCTAAATATTATATATATATATGTGTTATATATATATATATATATGTATTTTATTAGTAAATTTATTTGAATATAATTATGTATATATTTTTATATTATTTATCATATTTAAATTTATTTAAATAAAAAAACATATTATTAGATATATATATATATAATACTATTTTTTCTACTAAAACTAAAAAATACAAATAATAATTATTTTTAAATTATATTAATTTTAAATAATTATTATTCTTGGTAATTGTGTGTGTTATCAGTTTAAAATTGACAGTTTAGTTAAAAAAATTCACTCCTTGAAAATAAATAAAACTCACTTGGATTATCTTGATATTATAGTACATCGATTCATAAGTCATTTGTGAAATGTAGGAATCAGTCTCATGTCAAACCGATAGATGACATGATCAGTATAGGTCAAAGTGTGTGTTTCTAGTTTAAAATGATATTTTAGTAAAAAGTACAACCCACCTACTTAAAACCAAGAAAACACATTTGGATTGTTTTTATAATTTATTACAACAATCCATATGTCATTTTAGACATGTTGGAATTAGCGGTACCTCAATCTGACACACGGTGTGATCGATATGACTCCAAATGCGTCTTTTTATTTAAAAACGACATCAGTTTTAATCAAAAGGACAACTAACCTACTCAAAACTGAGAAAACACGTTTATATTATTTTGATATTTTAGGGAAGTGATCCATAAGCCATTGTTTATGTGTAGGAATCATCTACACCTCAATCTGATGCCCGGTGTGCCCAATATGACTCAATGTGTCTATTATCATATCAAAATCTATAGTTTAGTTCAAAAAATTACGATCAATGAAAATCAAGAAAAAGAACTCAGATTTTATTTATAAATCAGGAAATTAATTCATAATTCATTTTCAATGTGTATGAATTAATCTCACATCAAATCGATACACGATGCGATCATTATGAGTCAAAGTGTGTGTTTCTAGTTTAAAATGAAATTTTTGTAAAAATGACATGTGACATACTCAAAACCAAGTAAAATAATTCATATTGTTTTTATAATTTATGAAAACGATCCATAATCCATTTGGGACGTGTAATAATTACGTTCACCTCAATCCGATGCTTGGTGTGACCGATATGACTTAAAGTACATATTTTTGTATAAAATTGACAACAATTTCAGTAAAAAGGAAAACTCAACTACTCAGAACCAAGAAAATACATTCATATTGTTTTAATACTTTAGTAAAATGATCCATAAGTCATTTTTGACATGTATAAATCATCCACACCTCAATTAGACACATTATGTGTCTGGTATGATTCAATATGTTTGTTATCAGTTTAAAATCAATATCTTAGTTCAAAATGTGTCACTCACTAAAACCTGATCAAACACACTCGAATTATCTTTATAATTTATAACAATGATTAATAAGTAATTTGTGATGTGTAGGAATTTATATCACATCAAACCGACACATGATATGAACAATATGAGTCAAAGTACGTGCTTCTATTTTAGAATGACATTTTAGAAAAAAAAGAAAAGTGACATACTCAAAACTGGGTAGGACCTCCGCTGGAGCTAGTGATAACATGGGTAGGACCTCCATGATGATAGATGGTGGAGTGAGGATGACCTTCACTCTGGTTGACGCTACCAGGGGGAGGGCCTTCAATTTATCTGGTGATGATGTGAAGAGGACCTTCACGTTGATGACCTGAAATATGGGAAAAAATCCATACCTGAATTCATGGGCATGGGGAGGACCTTCAATTGGACTGGTGACAGCGACATGGGGATCACCTCCATGCTGAGCACAGGAGTGGGGAGGACCTCCACTTTGACTAGAAATGGTATGGGGAGGACCTCCATATTGAACTCTATCATCACGAGTCAGCCCAAAATGGTTTCTTCTCATGCTAGTGACTAGAAGAGTCATCTATAAGGACCCATCCTTAAAACATTACATAATCTTGAATTAAATGAATAATTCACATTGAGGATCTTTTCAGGTTTACAGTTTTAGAGAATTAGGACATAATTATTACATCTCAAAGATTACAAGGTAGACACATCTACTCAGTTTCCATTTTTTCACTAAATATAAACTCTTGAACAAAAGAGTCATGTCTTGTTCCATGTTTTAGACATCATGACATTTCCTTGATCCCATCCTTGACCGTATTCCACTTTAAGTCCTGTGGAAAACATTTCAAAAACTTGGGATGAGCACAAAAATATAAGTAAGGGATATAAAAATATGGAAAGGAAACATTATTCCATGTATACATAAGAATCAATGAAAACACACTTTACTCATAAAACATAAGAACTTTAACATACCTCATGAAATCATAAGATTTATGAATAACTCATAGAAATCATAAGACGTAAAGGTAACTTGAGGTATTCATAACATTCTTACATAGGTAGTAACCCTCAAGGTTACGTTTGGAATAGACATCACAGTATATTCCCTAAATCTCTTCAGAGAAACCTTAGTGTTTAACTCCTTCACGTTACCCAATGCATTGGAGAGCTATCACGGGCTCACCCGCCCATAGTTTATCACGGAACCACCCGTCTTCATAAACAATGCCCAAGAACCAAAAAACAAACATAACACATAAGTGAAGCATAAAGGAAAGATAACATTCCCACATTTCAATTATAATATAACATTTTAAGACATTGAAATAATGAATCCATTCTAAAAACCATTTTCAAAACCATTTAAAACATTTAATAATAAGATTTTTGAATCAAAGTGTCCCATACCACTTTGAATCTTTTAAGATTTTAAAATATTAATATACATATAAATAAATCCCTAAAACCATTTTGAAAACATGTATATTAATGAGAAATATTTATAAGAATAAATCATTAAAACATTTAAAATGATATTTTAGTTAAAGAGTTTTTAACAAAATGAGAGACACTTGAATAAAAATAATTGAGGAATAACATTTAATCAGAAATTTATAATATCATGAGAATAAAGTTATTCATGATATAATATTAAAAAGGACATTATATACACCATAAAAGAGTGAATTGGTGCATAACAACAATGAAGTCTCAATAGAAATGTAAAAAGATATGAAATCCCTTATAAAGAAGGTATCCTTAAATTAAGGATAAATCAATCCCATAATTATGTGTGACAAATATAAATACACCAAATATAAGTGGATATTAAGTTTAAAACAATCAGAGGTCATTCACACATATTCATAGGATGAAATATTCAATAACTACAATTTTAACCCAAAGAAATCGAAATTGGGTTAAGATGTTCCCTTGTAAAAATTCGACAGCCTAACGACGTCACTTTAAAATTCAGAAAACGTGTTGATGAGAAAAAAAGGGTCTCTCATCACTTGGAAATAAATTTTACATAAATAATGATATAGAAGATCATATCCCAACATAATAATATGTAAATTAAAATACATAACAAAAGAACTCTTTTAAAAAGAGGAGGGTGAAAGGTTCCCTTACCGATTTGGGTAACTTCCGAAACGTACACCCCATGAAAGAAGGTTCATAAAATGAAGATATGAATACCCATAAATTAAATTATATTACACAAAGAATAAAATCATGGGTAGAACAACACCACACAAAAGTAAATAGTGGAAACTATAGCATGAATCTCATGGGAATAAAAGTGAGATGAAAAATCCCTTATGAAAACTCTGCAGCCTAACGGCGCCACTTAAAACTTCCAAAAAATGGATTGATGAGATAAAATAGGGTCTCTCATCATATGAACATAAAAATTAAAGTAACATTAATATAAAATAACATTTCCCAACATAGGAAAGAGGATATTAAAATAAGTGACATAAAAGAGAGTACTTAAAAAGAAGGAGTGAGGTAGGATCCCTTACCTCAAGTTCGACTTATCTTGTTTGTTTCTTTATATTCCTGAATAATAAAGTAGAGTTAATGTCTAATTTCATAATAACCTTTTTCACTTTAATTATTCCTTTTATATCACTTATTACCATCTTATTAACATTATGTAATTATTTAAGTTAATAACGGTCGTTTTGTCGATCATTGGTACTTGAGTCAAAAATAAACTTCTTATAATTACAAGTTGTTCATGTGGTAAAATATCCATTATATCAAGAATTATATTCATTATTTATATATAATATATATAATATATATCTAGTATATACTTTCATTTATAATATTACATAACATTTAGAGGTAATAAATGAATTGCACCGTTCATGGAGACGGTAAGCCGCACGTACGCATGAACGCTACTTTCATTTCTATTTCATATTTAATGGAATTAAAAATAAATGAGAGATATATATATATTATTATTCCATTATAATATATATGTTATATAGGTCAAATAATTTTATTAATTTCATTCTTTATACATTCCATGTATTGCATGAACGAGTCACATCACTTGAGGGGGCGGTAGTCCACACTTCCTCAAATGAAATTATCGCATTAGCACAACATGAAAAGCATAAAGGTATGTTTTAAATGTAAAATACAGAAGAATATAGGGGAAATAAATATAATATATATCATAAATAAATATAGTTCCATCATAATGTCCACCATAATAGGTTTTAGGATAATATAGAACAATCATCGTTTCGTGAGGCAGTAATTCGCCATCCACGAAAATAGTATGTTCTTTAACCATTAGACGGAGGTGTGTGTAAGTTTAGCTTGAATACATCTCATAAAAACATCCCATTATATTTAATATACTACTTTTTTTACAAAATAAGGGAATAAAAAGAGTATAGGGGGTTGTAGAAGCAAAATAAAACAAAAGAACATAAGAGAGGACATTACCTCTAAATTGGGTAACTCCCTTTGGTTTGAACCAAAAGGGTTTCTTGAAGAGATTTATTCATACGTTAAGGCTTCTAGGATGAATAGAGGGATGTTTAGAGATAAAATGAGCAGATTTTGGTCGAGACAAAGACTTGAGAGGTGCGGGTAAGGGGGTAGAGGTGGGGGCCTTTTATAATAGGGAGGAGGGGCACTCTTGGACGTCTTGAAAAGTTACTTTATTATAAAATTATTTTCGGATATTAAAGGTCCCAAAATTATATATTTCTAGGATAAGGTGATAAGGGTTCTAAATACACCCATCCAATAGGTTTTTGACAATTTTAAGTCTTATATTTTACCTTATCTTCTCATTTTATTTAAGTCGTTCATTAATGAGGTCATCACTGCATCATCATGGTGTCATAAATAAATTTATTTATTTAATGTCTAAAAATTATAAAAAAAATATCATGATGTAGGAAATCTTTTTATATTTCTAATTAATATTTATAGTAAAAAATATGACTTGTATAACCTCATGTAAAAATTGTTTTAGTAAAACAACACATGTTTGTGACATTTTTATTTTAACTTTAAATAAAAAGTTATTAATGTAATTTTCTTACCCAAGTGGCTCCATGGGGTCCCCAAGTTGACCCATGGATTTTATTGGTCGTACATGACTTATCCAATAAGTGTAGGACAAGTTTAAAGGTAATTTCATATTATTATATCATTATATTTACCATAAATTACACTAATTACCTTTAATTGCGATTAACAAAACATAAAAGTTACTATTCACCAAAAAATTATTTTAATCACATTGAACCACATTTTAAATCCTAATGACAACCATTTATGTTGGATTTTTGAAATTCAAATCACAGAGGTGGTAAAATTTCATTTAAACAAAAAATCAGTTTTTTTAACTACCACTTAGTGGTTTCACTATTCATAAAAAATTGATGTTTTTCAGAAAAATAACAAACATTCACCCTCAGATATATTTGATATTCCGAATTCAAATATTATGTCTATTTTAAAAAATTAAAAACATATAAGTTTCATTAATTAATTTAATAATTAATTCCCATTGTCAAAAAAAATAGCGTGTTTTTAAGAAACAACATCTATCAAAATATTAACACTTATTTAAGTCCAATTTCAATGTGAAATTAATTAAAATGACAACCATTGGATTAAATTGTAAAAATATATTCTAATTTCACTTTAGAACCAATTCAAAAGATAATATAATCATATAAATAAATTATATTAAAAAGATATTTTGAATTTAAATACAACATTTTACACTTATTCATTAAAAAAAACTTTATCGGAAAAATAACAAAAACATACACAAATTAAATTTTGATGTCCCAAATCTAAAGAAGGATTTTATTTGGTCCAATAGAATGTATAAGAGTGACCTAAACTATTTTTAAAGAGGGTTCTCCATCAAAAGTCATAAATCGACCTTTTAGTGAATATTAGAGTATCTATGCCTAAAATTGAATTCTTTACTTATTTTGAGCCGTTATCCTTTATTGGATAAATGTAAAAACATTTCACAAACATATATAACCATATTTTAGTTATTTCTATTCATTCCCTCCAATACAATGTCTATGTGTTAACTACCATTTAAAATAATATTATTATATTATTAGTGTGCAACGTAAGATTTCAAAGAAAATCATTGTTGCATATCAGGTACGCTATCGAATATAGAAACCATTTTGAAGTAAAAAATAATATTTAATTCACAAATATTAATAAATATAAAAATGTCTTATTCTTTATTTACCTGGGACATTACATCAACCTAGACCAACTATGGGGTGGTTGAGGTCTCAATTCCGATCGGGCATAGAGGTGCCCTACTCTGTAGTAATAGGGGATAGATAGTGTGTGTATGTGTTAGAATGGGCCATTGAAGTTGTGTAAGATGGAGAACCCTGATGGGTGTTCTCCCGAGCCTTCACCCAGTGTTGGTGTTGGGTCAGCCGAACTGAGGCTCGCTATGTAAGGGTATAGACCACCCGGTCCTCAGTTTGTGAGGCCAGCTGGTGGCATTGATGCAGCCTATTGGGAGCCCTCCTCAGAATCTCCCTAGATGATGTCAATGTTGGTATGACTCAAAAATCCCTTAGCTCATAGGAATAAGGTATTGAATTATATGAGAATTCTGGGTAGAGACTCCCAAAATGGCTGGATGTTGGAGTGGGTAGCATCAACTCCATGCATGGACCTTGGGTTAGGCAGGGGTGATGAGGCACATAAGCCTCCTGATCTTGGCATTCCATATCCCTAGTTGGGATGACCCCCAACTGTTTATATCGATGAATAATAGTATCAATAACCCTCCTATAAATAAACTCTGATGGTGAGACGGGGCATGGGTTCCCATTATTCATATCCGAGGAAGCCGTTGTGGTGGAGGTAGAGCTATGCAGGAAAGTCGCAACAACGTTACTCCTTCCCCTACATCTGCAGGCGGGGGGGAGATTGGTTCCCTGTAACTACATCTTTGGTTCTAAAAAGCAGGAAGATCTATACATCAGTATAGATGTTAGGAAATTAATTAACAATTTCCCAATTCCATTCAATCTTCCATGGTCGGAGAGAAAGAGCCACGCTAACAATGCCACAGATCGGAGTGCCTAGTGATTAACTACCCGAAACTATAGGGAATCCATTCAAGGACCACTATTTTCTTAGTAATAATTGGTGCAAGATATCTGAATCGGGTGATAAGATCATCTTTTTATGTCTTGAATTCTACAAATCCCTGAATTTAGGAGAAGATTTTCACATCAAGTTCACCTTTTATGTTTCCGATTCTTTTCTGCCAAGGTGCACCGCGTGAGAATATTTTGAAATTCACTAACGGTCACATTGTACCCCGCATTCCTGATTTCCAAAGGTGGTTGGAACCCTTCACTTCTTCAGTGATGTTTTCCCCTTGATTGAAACGGGATTATGGGATATTGATTCATCCTTCTATGGATTCCCCCTCGGAACTTGCTGCCTAATTGGGGTCTCCCTTATAGATTGAGATGTTGATCATGAAACTCGTTCCTGATTTCATCTATTCAGGGAAACTAGTTAATTATGATGCTTCTGTTAGGACATTCTAAGGGGTCCAGTGAGGGCAGCAACCTTCGGTTAGGAGAGTAGTCACGCCGAGTCATCTATGGCATGTCTTGACACTGGAACATTGTAACACCTGTATTATTCCTCTTCATAAGGATTCTCAAGGGTGCAGAAACCCAAGTATTTCTATGTTAATATCATGGTATCATATGCTATATGTATGTCTCCAAGGTTTTCCCCGACTTCTCATGTTTAACACGGAGTATTCTGTGATTTTAACATCTTTCAAAGATGGATTGGATTCATCAGAACACCGATAAAAGTGGGCCAGATGGGTATATCCCTAGGAGGGAGCACCTGGAGTGTTTACCAGATGGATGGATTGGAATGATCAATGAGAAAGGAACTAGGATGATGTGTCCCTAAGAGGGAATATTTCACACCATGAAGGCTGATCAGGACACCACTGAGGGAGGATCTAGGATGGGTCCCACAAAGGGGACACCAAGGTTTACCATTGACTAGGATTGAACCATGGGGAGGATTCCTACATTACTTGTGTAGAATGAATGGATCAAAACCCATATATATAGAAGGGGTGTTTTGGGGCTTACGCATTGAGATAACCCAGGTGATGCTGGGATCAACAATCATAAGGATGAATGGGGTGAAATAGACGTGAAGATGAAAATGATAGGCTTGAACCTCAGGGAGGTTTCCTACGTGCCCTTCATAGGAGACAGGGATCAGTGTCAATGTAGTTATGGAGTGGGTGATGAGTCACCTGAGGATGAATCTCATGAGAATGGATGCGTGGATGGGAACCGAAATAAATGGAACCTTGGGTTGAGGTGCGATCTTCCCAAAACATAGGGGATTAAGGGAGAGACCAGGATGAGACATGGATGATGAGTTTAAACCTTAGGGAGGATTTCTATGTGTCCTTATTGAAGGTAATCAATGTCTATGTAGTTTCGGATGGGACATAAAATTTGGGTGAAAAAAAAGGACAAAAACCTTGAGAAATGATGGGGCTAACTCATGGTTAGAATCCCATCATAAGAGGTATACTCTTGGTTGGAGGAGTTAGGATCAAGTGTGGGAATTATGCCTGGTTATCTGGCCAGATAGATCAGAACACCTCATGGAGGTAGATCTACGAGATGTCCCAAAAAAAGGGAATATGTCACATCAAGAGGGTATTTACCTAAGAGTGAGTACCAAAGACTTCCATTGGTTGGGGTTGAAACTCGAGGAGGCTTCCTACAAACCCTCTATACAAGGTAAAGATGAAATACCACGTAGTTGAAGAATACATTTTAATGTCATGAGGGATAAATGTTAAATGATGTGAAATGGTTGGGATAGATGAGTGATGGGCTTGAACCTCAGGGAGGCTCCCTACATACCCTACCTGGGAGGCAGGGATCAATGTCAACGTAGTTTAGAAAGGGGTGTGGGACATACACACTGAGACAAACGAGAGAGGATTTCATGGTCGATGCTTACTCTAAGACCACATGATTCATGCTTGGTGTGAGAAAAAAGTGGTAGAAAATAATACAATGATCATGTCATGAGAGATGTAGCCACGAGGGATGATGTGGGGCTTACGCATGGCTAGCGGCCCAGGGAGATGGGAATTGGGGCTTACACTAGGAGGGAAGCCCAAGGTGGTTGTATAGATGTATGAGGAGGATATGTCCATGATATAGGGAGCACCCTATCAAGGTGCATCAGGGTTTACACAGAGGTTTCTTGAAGCACAGATGATAAAAAATCATAGAGGGAAAGAGGAGGTAGATCTAAAAGGCGGGGAGCAAAAGGATCCTGGTCGCATCCCCTCTCCGGTCCACTTAGGTCTACCACATGTGTGGAAACTGACAGTTTAACATATTGTGTTGGTGATGTGGGGTGCTTGGCAGTTTAATGTCCTATATCTAGGATTTGGAGGACTCTCTCTCTTCCCCTAGGATATAGATAACTTGTACCAACCCACACATTGGGAAGGAAATGAACAAGAAATTCAAGGAAATAATGGGGTGGAGGAGTTGTCACTCGTGGGGTCCATGTTAGTGTGGCTATGAGAAGATGAAATAGCCCTTAGAATGCATATGAAAAGAATCATGAGGCAAGGAAATAAAGTATGAAGCACCACTCAAGGTACCACAAAGTCACATCATACAATCCTGGAGGGTTGTACTGGAGAGTGCATTTTGTGGCCAAGGGGACCGATAGGAAGATCTCTGTAAAGGAAATTCACTTCATGGAACAACAGTGCTTTGTGAAGGAGAGGTACTTTGTGAAGGAGAGTCTTGGGTGGAGATGAGATTATCTATAGCAAATATCTCTTAATTTGGATAGTAATCTGCAAAGGCTTAATGCTTCACGGAGCCTCGAGCAACACGAAGGGGCTCCCTCCTTTGCAAAGGGAAAATTCCTTTGAAAAGAGCATCCCTACCAATGGAAATGACCATAAATAACCAAAAGAGGCACATCATGCACAACCTATGTACCTTAGGCTATCCATTTTTCAGTTTGAGAAGGGATTTATGAAATGGGAGCTAGGATGGTGAAAGGCCAGAGTAACCATGGTTGGAAGGGGGGGTGCACCTTATATTTTTAGGAAATGTTGGTCAGTGTAGCTAACAGATATCACCGTAGAGAACATCCAAGGCACCGTGAAGGAGATATTTTTTTGATTGGGTCCGCAAAGGGAAATGGGAGCCGTATAGGAGATCCATTTGCGAGTGGGTCTGCGTAGGGAGATGGATGTCGTTGAGGAGATATGTTTGCAAGTGGGTCCATGAAGGGTCTTTGTGGAGGAGCTTTGTAAAACTAACCCCTTTGTTGATTTTTACACACTTCAAGGCCACTAAAATCTGCATTTATCTTTGAACCAGTCGTGACTTGGTTCTTGCCTTTGGGAGTATGACTTTTGGAACTAAAAACCTAATAAATATACTGTGCAAGAATTACCTTAAATTTTCTATCTGATCTAAAATCATCAAGAATGAATACCAAAACATACTATCAACTGAATCTAGGTTATATTTAAATTTACACCCACTTTTATTGATAATTAAATTTATAAAAATATAAAAATAAGACCCATATTACAACATCAATGATCGGTATTCAGAGATCTCATGAAAAATTTATTAGAGTTATCAAGTGTCCCACATTGGAAACACATGAGATATATCTGCTTATAAAGAGTAGTGAGGCTTTGAGAAGACTGAAACTCATCAAATTTGAGGTCATCTCTGCTTCAATGATAGTCAGTATTAAGGTCCTCCCCATATCATAGACAAATCAGGCGAAGGTCCTCCATGCTCTATCACTAACCCGCAAAAAGGTCCTCCCAATGTTGTAGATTCACCTTGCCCTGAAGAACCATCCCATGGTAGGATGGAAAACTGTCACCACCATGGGAAGAATCTTGGGTGGTTCCAGGTCATGGTCAACCCAGTCCTCTTTTCATATTTTGAAGTGGAATGTGACTTGATGATGGATCCTTCACATCAATCCTATATATCAGGGTCTGTGGTTGGAATCTGTTGCATCAACATTGTCCTCCCAGAAATTCAGATACACTAGATCCCTGAGTCCCTCCATAGATACATACAATAGGAGGAGGATTTGGAGCCTTTATAGGGTCCTATCATGTATTCTTCTCCACTATCGCTTGATTCACTCTCTTACTCGACACAATATCACAGAGATATATTATAGGGTTTTTTAGATGATGAGCACCAACCCAATCCACCACCAGAAATCACTACCCTTGTCTAAGAAGTAGCAATCTTCACCCTGTCCTACAGGGATGTGTGATGTAGACAGTATAGTCCCCGGGAGATATCCCAGTATGCAGTGGTTTGTCAGCTCATGCATCGTACTCCCCACCAAACATCCCACCATTGTAGCGGTCTATATCAGTGTTGTTTCATGTTCCCAGTCACCCCCAATTGATGAATGGGGAAATCAAACTCCAAATCCTGCTTTTGAACAAAGGAGCATGTGGTACATTCTCACCGTGAATTATTTACCCGAAATTTTATGGCCGATTACAGCTCTGGACTTTAGCATCTCAGAGTCCCTCAACTAGGATGAGGTCATTCAACTCCACCAGACCGAAGGTATAATGAATTTTCATCTCCTCCATCGTCAACTGGTTATCCATGGATCCAGGAGCACTATGACGATATTGACTAGCAATGTCGCCTAGTCGTGTTGGCTACACTTCCCATGGCCCAGCATCCTACGTCATTTGGTTATCATTGTATTCTTCAACAAAGATGTGTTCAAAGCTTCATTGTGCTCTACAAAGTTATTTTCAAGGAATCTCTATATGTGAAGATCCATGATTGGGGGGTAGTATGCAACCCTCCACTTCATCCCAACTTTTCGACAGCCCAACTCACCCTATGATATCGGGGACATTCCTCCAAGAACAGTCACAATCAACATGGATAAACTCTCAAAGAAGGAATCTAAGATGGGACTCCATGAAGGGAACCTACCCCCTGGGGTAGTACCACATATGTTGGATCCCCCGGGAATTTTAACTCATCAACAGAGGAATTATCTTGGCTTCACTAAGCCGTCCGACTCATTGCCCCTCAGTCGAGACCCTAACAATGGAAAGCCTCCCCCCAATAGGTGTTAAACCCTACAACCCATCTGGTTTAGTGATAAAGATAGATTATGATCCTGAAAAGGCCACGTTGCATCAATATCTCATATAGTAGATATGGATTGTCGATGAGCTCCTCACTGAGAACGATGTAGAACAACGTCCCCATTATGGTGATACTTGGTATGATCCAAAACATCCTATACCAGGGCAGTAAGGGTGGGTATAGATCCTCCCTAGTTAGTTACCTCCTAGTGATCTCGACAACCCTTCTCATCTAGATAGGGTAGATTTTGGAGTATATTGAATGAAGGCATGGTATGCATCACTAAATCCACCTGAGCTGCATGAAACTCTTCTCAGAGATCCGGCTCCATGGGTTATTACCCTAGCAGCCCATCAGGTGGATCTATAGGTTCTTCCCCAAGATACTCCATAGGTCAATCCTCCAACAGCCCCCAAGATTTTTCACTAGCCACTCCATGTTATGATGGGCCCGCCTATCATGTTAAAGATCCTACCAAAGCACTGGTGGTCAGAAATCCTCATCAGGATAGAAATCCACACCATGGTGATTCGATGGATGATATTGTTTCCCATCATGAGGCTCTTGAGACTCAGCATGTGGAAATACCACCTAATGGTAAGCTATATTTGGCATGGGTTGATGATATTCCAGCACCCCCAGATCTCAAGAACCCCAATTTTCCCCCTTCAATGGGATGGGCGACCCACTGTCACACCTAACCCAATTCATCCCAAGATGTGGACCAATGATAGGGACTCCAACACAAACAAAAGCTACCAATCTCTAGTGCTTTGTACAGACACTGGATGGCCTTGTGTTCATCTAGTATAGCCAGGTACCCATTGGGTCTATAGCTAGTTAGAAGGATCTCTGCAAGCAGTTTTTGTATCAGTTCAAATCCACTACTCACAAGACAATAATTTTCAGCCTCTTCAAGTGCAATAAAAGGCTAGATGAGTGTGTCACAAACGTTTTCACTATTTGTAAGGGCCTCATATATTCACTCGGCATGTCAATGACTCGTGATCAGTTGCTAACGATGTGTGTGGTAAACATGAAGACTGAATTGGTTCCATCCCTTGTCACTCAGAACATCCTAGGTGGATTTCAGGGTTTCTCTGAAAAGGCTCAACGCCTTGTGGATGCCTTGTAGAATGCCAGACATGCATGTCTTTTTCCTCTGGCAGCTCTTACAAGAATGGTTTCTAAGGCCGAGACAACCATTGTTTTACAAGTAGAGGCCCCCAAACCATTGGAATTATTATCGGTATAGCCTCATCCATAACCTCTTCAAGGGCCTCCACCTTATCCTCAGCCTCGGGGTTAGCATCACCTACCTCAAAATTGGCAACCACCACCCTGTCAACCACCGCCACCAAGGCGAGATAGTCAGGTTCCACCTATTCACTAGAATATATCCCCTATTCAGGTCCAGGATCCCATAGTTACTTTCCCATATAGGAGAAACTGGACCTACTCATTTAAAGAGGCTCAGGTCCCGAGTTATTTCTATAGTGCCATGGATCATGGAATTATAATGCTTTCATCATGTTGAAAGCCTAAAGAAGCTGATCTCATTGATCTCCCCAACTACTACCCCTATCACCAACTCATCAAGAACACTCTCAAGAAGTGTTATGTGTTCAAGGATTGACTCTCATACTAGGTCAACAACAACATAGTCTGATTGGTTCTGGCCCTGTCATAGTTGGTGTGTGTTTTTGAAAATCCTGATAGTGACAATGAGGGTGAATGGCAGCAGGCATTCAGCCGCAGGTCTCAGAATTATGATGACTGGATGGATCTCAAGGTGGTTTCTCATGATCATGGTATTATCCATGCTCATTTGAATCATCCATATCCTTTTAAGGTCATCACACCTCCCCTATATACCACTGTTTCATCTGCATCTCATCCTTCATCTTCTCAAAAGAGAAAACGTCTGCAGCGTAAGGGAAAGAAAATCCGCCCACCAGTTCCAAATTCATCTTATACACTCGAAAAATTCATTACCGTGGAGATGAGAATTTCCCCCAATATTTTCCTAGAAATGGAATATTATTCAAGTGATTACCAGGAGTATGACTCGGTGAACACCATTGAGTTAGTGGACCCTTACATGGTTCCCGACAACAAGGGGCGCAATGCAGGCCCTCCTAATGTCCCCAATCGAAGTCTGTGTTGACGAAATAATGGATATGTGAATCCTTAGAATGCATTGAATAGTGATTTCAACCAAGCTATGTATGCTACGAAGACCAGATAGTGGGATTAGCGCATATCTCAGCATGTATAGTCCTCTCGTCCTATCTCATTGGATTCTCTCCCACCACATTTGGTACTACTCGGTTAGGCTGATTCACTATGACTATGCTATAATCAGCATTGCTCAGTTACTGATAGACCTTAGCCATCAGACCATCATCCCGTAGTCATTTTGTGTGGTTCGACTAGTGAGAAATGGGATGTCTCAAGCACCAATCAGAATCTACCAGTTCGAACATAAGTAACCGTCTTACCTCCCTCCAAAAAGAAACCTTTTGTTGGAATACATGCACGTCTGGTGTGGAATTATTATGTGATTAAGCACCTTTCTAGCATTCCTGCAAAGCTCTATATTCTTGAGACTCTACTCCTATCTACAGATATGAGTGAAGTCCTTACAAAGGCTTTGAGAATACCCCTCTAGTTCGAAACAGAGGTAGTGGATAAGGATTCCTTTCGTGTCGAGGAAGTCGAGCATCCAGAATGTCAAGCCATCATTCCATTCTCTATATATGGTGAAGGTTATCTTTTCTAGGGGCACATCCACATGTTTTATATCACTGGCTAGTTTAATAGCATGGAGGTCCACCATTGTCTTGTTGACATAGGTTTCAGGATCAATCTTATCCTGAACTAGACACTCTGTAGGCTGGGACTGTCTGAAGAATATATGAATCCCTCTAACCTGAAGATTCAAGGTTATGAAAAGACAGGGAAGATAATGCATGGCATGATCTGCCTGAAGACCCAATTCAGTAGTCTAATTTATAGCACCGAGTTTATGGATGTCTCATAGGACACCACCTAAAATGAGTTGATGGGTAGACCCTAGCTCTACCTATATGAAGCAGTCCCTTCCTCCTACCATCAATGCCTCATGTACCCAGTTAATGGTCTAGTGGGCATTCTTCGAGGTGATGTGTCTCCCTTGGCCTTTTATGAATCCCACTATCTGTATACCGACTATTACAATATAAATGATAAGCAGGTTCATGCCAATGAGGTAGATCAGACTACTATTGTGGTCGAACCATGGATAGACATAGATAACACTTTCACCCTCCCGATTCACTGGTTAGAGGCCACTACCCTTGACTTGGGACATTGATTTTTTATCTTTGGGACAAGAGTAAAGTGAATTCCCACATACAATGAATTCTATAATATCACTCATTACTCCTACACGAATTAGGCTTGAGTGATTCCATAGCCCCATACCCCTATGACATATCAGGATGTTTGCCCCATGGCAACAGAAATACACTACACTTGCTTGTTCCGTCGAGCTAGGTTGAACCGACTTAATCCAACGTGCCACTACTGCTTTGATATTATCAAGTATGGCCCCTTTCATCGAAGTCCTAATAGAATTGGATCAACAACTTTTTTCACCACGGTTTCAGCATTGTGGGTGTTTCCCAATGAAGATTCCACTACCGCCCAGGCCGGCACTAGTATTCTGTCAGGGTCAGCTAACTTGGAAGAATTTCCCCCTATTGATGATCCTCTTATTGTATATGATGAATAGGATTTGTAAGACTCCCCTACCACATTTTAATAAGGTGTATCCACCACAATCGATGACTTAGTGCAGGTGAATCTTGGTATTGAGGAAAACCTGAGACCAATGCTGATCAGTGCAGCCATGCCTGCAAAAGAGAAAAAACAGTATGTGGGTTTCTTGAAACAACACTGAGATGTATTTTCTTAGAGCTATTATGAGATTCTAGGACTGTATCCTCATATTTCCATCCACCAAATCAGCCTCCCAATAAGTCAACCTGGATTCAAACCGCCCCCTAGAAAAATGCACCCCTCTCATGGTGTCATGGTCAAGGATGAAGTTGATAGACTTATCAACAAAAATCAAATATTTTATTTTAAAAGAAGACCAAACACAAAGTGAAAGATAAAATCACTGAACAAAGTAAAAATCACCAAAAACAAAACTAAAGGTCGGGACCTCAAATCAGGGGGGGTCTAAATTAGTAGAGTCCAATAGCATCACCAATTACTCGAGCCATGCTTTCATGAGGAAAGTTTCCAACACTGGAGAAGCAAGTGATCCTTTCAGTAGATCCAACAATGGAAGAAAGATAATCTGCAACTTTTTTTCCCTCCCTCCAGGTGTGAATAACTCCCATATTGGAAGAGATGAGATTACGACATTTATGGATGATATAGGAGATGCACCAGGGAGTCATACCACCACCTTTCAAAGAATAGTGTAAAATAGTGGAATCAGTTTCAATGGCCAAGAGAGATATGTTCTTCTCTTAAAAAAGTAGAAGGCCTATGAGCATAGTGTTCACCTCTTCCTATAAAGAATTTCCACTACCAAAGAAAGTAGATAAATCCAGACGAGCATATTCAGAGTGGTCCCAAACAATACCGCCACCATTCAGGACCCCCATACCATAGGCACCATCTGTATTAAATTTGAAATCGGTAGTATGTGAGGACCAGTGAACCCAATGTCCTTGGGAACTTCTTGGATGGGGGGCTTGGGAAACTGAGATCTCTCAGAAATAGGGGAACTCATCCCCATTCTTGATGAGTTGGGTGAGGTCATAGAGGAGGGATCTTGTTCTATAGATGAGAATCATCCATGAGCTGGAGACCCCCTCATGTTGAGACTTAATTTGAGAAATCCAAATACACTAGTAGCCTAACATAATATTGAGCACCCTAGACTTCTTTTTAATGGCAGTATTTCCCCCTTGAAACCAATATGTGAGGAAAGTAGCATTGGTGTTCGCTTGTAGAAAGGAACCAGAGAAAATTCCGAAGGCTTCCCAAACAGAACGTGCCCATGAAACCTCAAAGAAAATATGGTCCGATGATTCCTCCTGACAATAATAGTAGTAGACGCATCTAGAGACTATGAAAATACCTTTACTCTTCACATTATTATCAGTAGAGATTTCATGATTTCTTATGTTCCAAATGAGAAAATTGAGCTTTGAAGGAGCCTCCTAACACTATAGCAGATCACCCCATGCATCAATTCCCAAATCATCCATTAAGAGGGGGTGGTATTTTTTAGTGTAGAAGACACCTACTGAGGAGGGAGAAAAACAAAGAAATCTGGTTCATCGTTCAATTTAATGGACTCGAAGAGGTCTGGTTTCTTATCATACAGTATAGCCTTAATAAATTATAGATAAACACTGGATTTTCAAAAGGAGATGTCAAGAACCTGGAATCGATCAAGATCTAGTTTCGAGCCATCCCAATTGGGGTGCCATAAATTGATGTCACCCCTACCAATGATCCATCTATTTTTCTCATGAAGGATCGTGACATGGGACTAAAAAGCATGCCATATCACTAAGGAGTGGATCTTCGCCAAATCTAGATTCTTTCCATATTAGACCTAGCTGAACCAACCCTAGAGAGTATCCCCCAAAATGGCCTCCCATGAAATCTTCCCATGCAAGCAGTGCATGGTGGATGAAAGATCTTTCACATTTATTCCCCCCTCCTGGGTACGTCTAGCCAGCCTCCGCCAAGATGCCCAGTGATATCACCCATATGAATGAGCATCCCAGATGAAGGAGTTAAGGACATTTTCAATAGTGTACAGGATGTCTTTTGGAACCTTGAGAGTAGAGAGTACATGCAATAGAATTGAAGACAAAACATGATTCACTAGTGTGATTCAACCACCAAAGAAGAGGTATCTGTTTTTTCAGTTCGGGATCTGGTCCATTATTTTAGAAACAATTTTTTCAAAATGCTAGAATTTGAGGCTATGAGCGGAGATTGGGGCACCAAGGTAGTCAATAGCTAAGGATATTATTCTGATTCCCAGGTTGTTCTCCACAATCCCCACACGCCTGGAAAGGAAGTGGTTGGTGATAAATAGGCTACTCTTCTCCCTGTTAACACACTGGCCACTCCATTTTCCTTACTCATGCAAAATCATGTTGACTCCCTAGATGTACCTCTAGCTGGAATTAAGAAAAAGGATAGTGTCATCGACAAACAATAGGTTTGAGACACCATTTGAGGTCTTCTTGAAATTATAAGGAAGGATGAAACCTTCACATAGGCTCTTCTTGATATATCTAGATAGAGAGTCTTGGGAGATGATAAATAACCTTAGGGAAATGGGGTCACCTTGCCTCAACCCACACACTAATTTGAAAAAACCACATTTATCCCCATAAAATAGATAGAGAACCACAGTGATCTGAAGAATCTAAAAAGAATATCAATAGACTAGTTGGAGAAACCCATGTACCGCAACACTTTGATGATGAAGTTCCACTCGAGCGTATAGTATTATTTTTTCATATCAATCTTGATATCCATGTTTGAGCCGATAACTTTGGTGTTGATATCATGAACCATCTCCTATGCCAAAACAATTGCACCTTGGATAGCTCTACCCTGAATAAAGTTATGCTTCTATAAGGATATCCAGTGAGGAATATATCTCATGAGACATCTGTTGATCATCGTTTCCAGCACCTTATAGGGGAAATTACACATACTAATTGGTATGAAATGGCTGAGAGAAGATGGATTCTTTTTTTGGGGAAGAGCACTAGCACGGTAGCACCTGCCACACAGAGTAGATGGCCTGCTTAAAAGAATTCCTTAACCGTAGACACTAGATCCTCTTTAACCACATCTTAAGAAGATATTATGAATGACCCGGGGATACCATCTGGGCTAGGGGAACATTCAGGATTTAGGGACTTAAAAACATCCAGGATCTCATCATCACCTAGAATAGAGAAAATTTTAAAGTTTACATGATTGGTAACCTGGCAGGGAATGGCATCAAACAGATCTGCTTGCCCCGATGTGCATCCCTCTTGCATGGTCAAGTTGGGCCCAGCAAGAAGGGAAGAAAAATGAATCTTCACCATATCCACAATCACTTAAATATCATCAGTGGACGTCCCATTTTGGAGGTTAAGGTTGGGATGGACCATCCGCCTTTTCTCATTGATACAATAATGAAAATAAGTACAGTTGTGATCACCCTCTCTTACCCATTCAACTCTAGCTTTCTCCCATGAAAGTTTCTCCTTCTTGAGCAGTATATCAGCCATCAATTTCGTCTTCTGAATAAGAAGACCAAATAGTGTTTCATCCCATATGTTCTCTAAGGAAATATCAAGACGGTTGATCTCTTCATTAATTACATCCAGGTCCTGAAGGCAGGAAGGGTGGTTGTTACTCCACTAGAGGAGTTCATCTCTTAAACTCCAGATCTTGTTGTGAATCTTGATCCAATATCTACCCCTTTCAGGTCTCAACCAAGAGGAGAGCACTATCTGATGAAACCCCAAAAATCCCACCCATGAATGATGGTAGGGGAACCAGTCATCACTCCTGCTACCCAGGGAAAGGGAGACAAGAATGGGAGAGTGATCCAAGATAGACCGAGCCATATGGGTAATCTTCGCATCCAAGAAGGTTGAGATCGCACTGTAGTTAGCCAGGCATTGGTAGAGCTGCCACTAAGTGCATCCAGAGCCCTTATGATTGTTGCACAAAGTGTAATGCTCCCCATTATATCCCACATCCATGAGACCTACACTAGCCAAGTACGAAGTGAACTCCAAACAAGATTTCTGAGGGAAACTTCCAATTCCTTTCTTTTCTACTGGATCCAAAATAATGTTAAAATCACCACCTATGATCCAAGGATTTTCCCCTAGATCGAAATAATATAGATCATCCCATACGCTTCTTCTTTCCTAAGCAACGCATTTCACATAAATGAACAAGATGAATAAAGATATGGAACTGGATGTAACATGTGTAGTAATGAACTGATATGAAGATGCGATAAGATCCATGAATACATTCAGCCTACAGAAGATCCAAATGTGATGATTATGGGGTTCAGTATGCATGAAATCGCGAACTGTTATTGTTCCTGTACATTTCTTAATTTTACATGCAGGTAGCTTCGGTTCAAGGACAACGAATATAGAAGTATGGGAATTAATAAACCCTGCTGAAATGTAATCAGTTTTGATGGAAGCACTTAGGCCTTGCACATTAAACATGTTGAAGGAAATCATTTTGAACAGATCTTCCTAGATTTGGCCCTGGGCTGTTTTGAGCCATATGCACTTTAGTAGAAAGTATGGTAAAGAACTTAGATTTTGATATTTTAATAACCCTGATGGATGTAGGGGAACCTTCAGCTAGTAGAGGAGTCGGTTCATCCTGTTCTTGAGATAAAATAAAGTATGAGTTGGCTAGCATAAGAGGGTATTGTTCATGGAGGGTAAAGGATTGCAGAGGACCCTGTAGATCCAAGCAGTTAGGTGGTGATGGTGGGGATGGGATCGGGGCCATCCAACTAAAGCCTCGATCACTTATGGATGATAATAAGGAACCAAGTCCATGTAGAGAGTGTGTAACGTTCACCCCGAGACTAAAGGCTCAGAATCTCGGCCTGATCATGGTGGATTTAAGGGAGCAGGGAATAGATGCAGAAAGAATGCTAGAAGAATCATCAACCTCCTTTGGAACACCCATCGTTGAAGAATCCCCAGGCTCTGAAGAAGAACCGTGATCAGAGAAAGGAGCTGAACGAGAAGTCACGAGGGTGGAAAAATCTTTCTAAAAACAAAGGAGGAGTGTCCATGAAGACAGTAATCTGCACATAAATTACCATGCACCGAGTAGACTAGCTTCTGTGACCAATAGAAAGAGTCCCCCACCTGTAGAAAAATTTGGTCCAGTTGAAGCTGTGAGAGATCCATTTCAACACAAATCCTGGTCATGGATGAATCCTGAATCTAATAAGTACTATCATCTGCCCAAAGAAAATATTAGATGGAATCTCCTATGTCATGCAAGAAACCCATGTTGAAGAACAGGAGGGGGAGTCCCGGTAGAGATATCCAAACAGCCACCTGAGGAGCATCAACTCACTGGTTGTTGGGGCGCAGCGGAGGTGCGTGGTACCTCAAACACACAGAACCAGGAACAAACAGAGCAGCGAAAGGATTTAACGTGGTTCGGCCATCCATCCTACATCCATGGGAGAAGGGGACCATCACTCTATTATTCTCTCCGGAAAACCATCCTGGAGAATCACACAATACACCCGTTACATCTCTCCCTCCTCAAATCTAAACGGAGGATTAATTCCCATTTTATAGAGGAAGTTGGGTAGCTCATCTACCCATGTGAACTCCTCCCGCCGCCGGCTGCCCACCAAATGAGACTCCTTCTCCTTGCCGACATAGAAACTTCCGCAGCCGCCTGGATTGGTTCTGCCACCAAATGAGACTCCCGTAAACTTCCTCCCCACATTGGGAGTGGCCCCCACAAATCTCCCCCTCACGACCAATTTGGGGTAGAAGCAAGACCTGCAGTCTCCTTGCAGGTGCTGAATGTTCATCGGCAAACCGAAAATGCTTCTTCTTCGCCCCATCATCAACTTAGCCTATCGAGCAACAACCCCGCTCGAGTTCACTATTGTCGCGGCTCGCCACAACAAACGCTCTCCGTTGTGTCCCAACAACATCATCCTCGTTGTCACAAAACACGATCACCACCGTCGCTTTCGCACTCCTTTGAAAACCACCTCATGGAGTGTGAATTTTCAAAAACTAACCGTACGGATGTGTCCGTAACGGTCGAAATAGTCGGAATCGACTCCTGGATCACTGAAATCGGACACCAATTGAACGAGATATGGTCAAAACACGTTCAACGGCCCAGATCACCCGCTGACGTGGCGCTGACGTGTCGCGCCGGAGCTCTTTCCGGAATCTTGCCGGAATTGTCGCCGGCGGCGTGAACAGTGCCTTCTTCTCCGGCAAGGGGTTACTGTTCACCCCACGGGTTTGACCAAACTTTGACCGGCCATATCTCCTTCGTTTCAACTCCGTTTTCTTTGCCGCTTGCGCCGTTGGAATCGTCTCACCGTCCTCTTCCCGAATCTGCCCTCGGAAAAATTTTCCGACCACTTTCAATTTTCCGGCCACTAGAAAATTTGATGTCGCCTCGCCGGTTCACCTCTGTTCGCTCCGCCTCGCCTCTGATACCACTTGTAGGGGCGCAGCGGAGGTGCGTGGTACCTCAAACACACAGAACCAGGAATAAACAGAGCAGCGCAAGGATTTAACGTGGTTCGGCCGTCCAGCCTACATCCACGGGAGAAGGGGACCATCACTCTATTATTCTCTCCGGAAAACCATCCTGGAGGATCACACAATACACCCGTTACATCTCTCCCTCCTCAAATCTAAACGGAGGATTAATTCCCATTTTATAGAGGAAGTTGGGTAGCTCATCTACCCATGTGAACTCCTCCCGCCGCCGGCTGCCCACCAAAGGAGACTCCTTCTCCTTGCCGATAGAGAAACTTCCGCAGCCGCCTAGATTGGTGCTGCCACCAAATGAGACTCCCGTAAACTTCCTCCCCACATTGGGAGTGGCCCCCACACTGGTGGACCTCCAAGGCCCATATGAATAGGTGAAACCTCTATCTGCCCACCGCATGAACTATCCATGACCAAGCCCAAAGGAAATATTCCATGTAAGCAAGAACAATGCATAATTCCTTTATAGAGATCTCTGAAACCCTCGCTGATTCATCAAGACCCCAAAAGGCCACAAAGTTCCTAAAAAGACAAGTGATGGTTTATTCATGCCAAAACGAGCCACCAAAGTGCACCTATGGAGATCTGTGGCTTTAGAGAAGGATGTGACCAAGAAGGAAGCCTTTGGGAATCCATCCTATTTTCTTGAAATAACCTCCCCGAATGGAACCTCAAGGAACGCAGGAGATATCTAGTGGGCCGACAGAGGGTGCAAGAGGACCTCCTTGGGCGAGGGGGCTGGAGCCTGAGCCGAATTAGTGATCAGAACCAGGGGACAAGATGTATCTTCAACTGGATAATAGGTGATCGCCTCCAAAAGCACCACCAAAGAGGGTGACGAACTAGGAGTAGGTGTGAACAACATCAAGCCAACGGTCTGAAAATATTGAATTTGGTGTGGTGCATGCCATGCGTTCTCAATATTAAATAGGATTCTCATCCATATTTTTTTAATTAATAAGATTATCAAAGACAACATCATCAATGAATTCATGTACCCTAGATGGTTCACCATCATCGTGCCCTTCAGGAAGAAGAATGGATAGATTAGAGTCTATATTGACTTCTGGGATCTCAACCATCATTGTTTGAAGGATATTTTCCCCTTCCTGTGATAGAATTGTTCATTGACAATACTGCTGGATTCTATTATCTCTCCTTCGTGAATGGGTATTCCAGATACAATCAAATCTGAATAGCCCCCAAGGATGAAGAATCCAAAACCTTCAGAGCAGCACAAGTCACTTTTTGTTACTAGGTATTGCCTTTCAGTCTAAAAAATGTGGTTCCACCTATCAGCGTACCACGCACCTCATATTCAACCCAATCCTCAGGATTTTTGTGGAATGATATATGGACGATTTTGTGGTCAAATCTTGCCAGTGTAAGGACCATATCAGAGATCTTGACATAGTGTTTGGCTTTCTCTACTCCCACCATCAGAAAATGAACCCCTTGAAGTGTGCCTTTAGGGTCACCTATAGAAAGTTCTACATCTTGGTCGTTAGATATAGAGGCATCTAGATCGATCCAGATAAGATCAAGGATATTATACAAATTCCTCCTTTGATCAACCTTATAGAGCTCCAATGTTTTCAAAGCCACTTATCCTACATATGCTGATTCATTGCAAATCTAACCGAAAAATGTAATCCTTTTTCCCAACTCATGAAGAAAGGTGATGTCTATCACTGGGATGAAGAGTGATATTATTACTTCAAAGATATTAAGAAATATTTGCTTCAAACTCCAGTTCTGACGCCACCCTTATCCAACACGTCACTAGTCCTTTATGTGGCCACCGTGGAATGATCCCTCGGTGTTCTTATCACCCAAAAAAATATTTAAGGGATAGAGAACAACTTATACTATCTAAGCTGCATGCTCCTTGACACAGAGACCAGATATTACTCTCCTGAGAAGAGTTGAATCACGCTGGTTTTTGTAGTGCAGAAGTTGTGGCATTATCTATAGCACAATGAGATATTTCCTGTGTCCTGTATGAACCTCTTAAATTATATTCTTAACCACCCCATGTTAAAAGTTCATCTAGGTCAGTGGGAAGTGATCATTAATTAGTTTGACATCAAGTTCATTTTGCAGAAAGCTGTTATGGTTTAGGCACTAGCTGACTTCCTGACAGCCCATTCATCCCCTACAGAGCATTCTCTAGATCTTGACTTCCTATATGAGGCCATCCTCTCAGTGGATCAATCCATTCCATGTTGGAAGATTCACTTTGATTGTTCCTCACGAAGACCAATCGGCAGGATACTCAATGATCCTAGAATCAGCAGAGTAGGCATGGGTATCATCTTCATCACACCAACACAGGTTGTCATGCATTATTTGTTTTCATTGTTAGAAGGGTGTACCAAAAACGAGGCAGAGTATCAGGCCCTCAGCAATATTCTCGAGTTGGATCACATGATTTATTTTCCCCACTTACACAAGAAATGGGACTCTGAACTAGTCATCAAGAAGGTCAATGGTGACTAAGTCATCAGGTAGCAAGAGCTCGCAACCTTGTGAGAGAGCACTTTCTAGATAATGGCATAGTTTCCTTCCCGGTATGAGTTCATTCATGTTCCTCGGTCACAAAATGGTCAAGCCAACACCTTGGCTAACCTTTCCTCTTCTCTCATAGAGCCTGGATAGGATAAGTTTATCATCTATATGGCACATCGAAGATTTATTGCTGTCGGCACTCCGAACGACGATGGTATCCATAGGGTAGGCTATCTCACCACTTTTGTATCCACATTGGAACCTCAATATCCCCCTACCACAATAGAAGAGACCCCTGATTGGACGAATCCTTTTTTCTAAGTACCTCCAACACAACAATCTCCTGGTAGATAGAGCTGAATGTGAGTGAATCTGTCATCATGTAGTACAGTTCACCCTCCATAATGGTCCTAGTCTTGAGAAGATCCTCTACAGGAATAGGTTTGATGGATTTCTCCTCCACTATATTCAAGGATATTTGATTCCTCATGTTATGTAAGAAGTTTATGTTGGTTCCTATGGAGCTCATCAGGTAGGATCGAAGCTCTCCCACCAGATATGACTGTTGGGATACTTATGGACCACCATGATCCACGACCGCATCGAGTTCTCCAAAAGGTTTCATGCATGCCAGATCCATGAAAACATTGTGCATCGGTCATCATAGCCTCTACATTCTACCAAGTACTCTTGGGCCTTTGTGTTCTGGGGGCTCGATGTTGTGGGACCATATCCCCTAGCGACATCTCTTGAGTGCAGGTTCATCCTGACTACTACAGATTTATTTTCCAAGTGGGCGGAGGAGATTATTCTCAAGGAATTAAAGGCTTGTTCTATCATCAAGTTCATGATCCCCAACATCATTCATCCATTTGAAGTCCCTCATTTCAATCTCACCGATAACGGCACCAACTTTTGAGAAGATGAACTGAAGAAATTATATACCAAGTACAATATCTATTCCAACCATACTTCCTGTTATCATGTGCAAGAAAATGTGTATATTGAAGAATTTGACAATACCTTATCTAAAATCTTGCAGAAGATGGTTGGTAAAAACTAGAAAAGTCGGCCAGAAAACCTCCCCAACACTCTCTAGGATTACCCAAAGACAACTCACAATTCCACTCAGGTGATCCCATATTTCATGGTCTATGGAACGAAGGTAGTCCTTCCCATCGAGATTCAGTTTTCGTCACATTACACAACAAATTATGATCAGAAGACGCCAAAAAGGTGGTAGAAGTCCTTCTGAATGAACTAAAATCCCTTTATGAGAGTAGGCTTTGGGACTTGCATAATCTAGAGAGGCGCCAATATAAGATCATCAAGGATTTCAATAAGAATGTTATTCTTCTCTCTTTTCTTAAGGGTGATATGGTTTTAGCCTCAATGATGCCAATGATACCCAATGGGAATACACCAAATTTGGTGCCCAAATGGGATGGACCTTACATTTTCCACAAGATCTACCCCAATGGAGCATACTCTATGGTCACCATGAATGGTGAGCGTATTACTCTCAATAATACCAAATTCCCCAAGCAGTACTTCGCATAAGTACCCCTTCATCTATCATGATGGTAAACTGAAAATAGATAATATGCCTTATAGTCTAAGCTTTATAACCATAAACTAAGATATCCCCCATGTCCTGGACCCATTACAATAAACTGAATTGCAACCATTCATCCATACTTCATGACACTAAATTGCACGACATTTCAATAACTACATAGGGATTTCTTCCTTCCCTCGCAGGATATGTAGGAACGCTCGAACATTTTGTCTTTGGGTCAATCCTCGGCTTCCCTGTTTTTGGTTCTAGGACATGAGGTTCCTTCTAGGAGTGTGTGGTGTGGTTTGGACTTACCTTTAGTCCTCATTAACATCAGGTTTTCTTTATCACTCTATGTGCATTTCCTTTGAAACCTTGTTTTCCCACCCTTTATTCTTACTGCATGATGGTAAACTATACGGCACCTCAAGAACTATGTGTGTCTTGATTCCCATTATCATGGGATACATAGAAACTCCTAGTAATTTCACCTTGGGTCTATCCCTAGGTTCCTCGACCTTTTTGGCCCATTGGCCCCATCTTATGGTCTAAGTTCTACGACCTTAAACTACAATCTCACCCATCCAATATGACATTAAACTGTTCTTTCCTTCTTACAAGACATTAAACTGCAAAGAATTCACTGTCATTTCTACATGAACTTAAAATTTAAGTACCCCTTCATCCTGCATGATGTTAAATTGCATGGAACACTTCCAAGATCCCCTTCTTTTGGACCTTTGGCCTAAGTCTCCTCTTAGTAGTGTGGGGTGAGGTGTGGACTCCTTTATTCCTCATTCACATTGGGTTTACAATGGCCATGCCATGTTCCCCCCTTTCTTAAGAGAATTCCTTATCACATTCTTCCTCACCTCATGATGATAAAATTATTATAATCTCAATAACTATGTACGGATTGGCTCCTTTCCTTACAGGATATGTTGGAATGCCCAAATGTTTTCTTCCCGAGTCCAAACCTAGGTTGATCAACCCATTTTCCCCATTTTCCTTACTCATCCTTTCAAGTAATCTACCTAGTTGATCCCCTAAACCTATGTCTTTAAAAATCAATAGTCTTAGATACATCATTGTATGGGACTTAGAGTGTTGGATTCTGTATGGAAATTATCTCATCCCACCACCACACTTTGCATACCCTTCGTTTGGGTCCCCCTAATCTTTCACATCTGAAATGACCCCCAGACAGCCTAGTCTCATGCCACATTGGTTCACTTACTGTTCAGGGCCAACGTCCCAGAGGATCTCAAACGACAACTAGATAAAATTCCCACATTGTGAATATAGTCAATGGTTGATCCTCGGTTGTTTTTTCCTATTCCTGATCACACGATGCGGACACTGTGTTTCGAATGTGGTAAACTATTATCCTCCATCTTTATCAAAAAATTGACATTACCCAAATGTTGGTCTCGTGATTCACTTTCCTTCTCACATCCTTATGTCCAGATGGAATTTTGATACCCTTGGTTTCATTACTTTGTGCACCTTTTCTTGTTAAGTAGGCAGACCGACAACATGGGGTCATATTTTTCCCCTGCACCACCATTCCTTTATTTTGTGTTTACATGTATTGTATAGATCTTTTATACCCCTTATTTATCATATTGAGAATGGATCACATGGTATTAGAGGTTTTTATAATGTTTATACCTGCATGAAAATTCGCACACCCTACAGTCAAAACTCTATGATCTCAAACTATGAGTTCGGATCTCAAAGTCTAGGCATCATGAATTTAGACTGTGTGTGTGTTCTCTTGATAATTTTTAATGTGTTGTGGGATCCTTTGTTCATTGTTCATGTTATATTTCTCTTTATCACTATGTTTCATACCTCATCCTTCCATTCCAAACTTTATGACATTAAACAAAGATTTTCATGTCTGAGTTCACATGACATTAAACTACATAACTTCCTTGATTTTTGTCACTTGAGAGAATATCTTCCTTTTGGTATCAATCTCCTACCATGAAATCTCTAGAATTATGTTTGTATTGATTCCTTTTTTTATGGGATACGTTGTGACACCCAGTAGTCTCTTTTATGGTCCATCCATATCCCCTTTCATCCTTCTGGGCCCTTTCAGCCTGGGTCCTCCCAAGAGTATGTGGTGTGTTTGAGACCTTTCTCTATCCCCATTCACATTGTGTTATGATAGTTGCGTCGTGTTCTTCATTTGATAGTACCTCTCCTTGAATTCATCCTTACTACATGATGTTAAACTGCACTGGTACATCCATGATTTATGTGTGCCCCTTCATTTGGGTCTCCATCATCATTCATGTCATATAGAACCCCCAGATGGCTTGTTATCAAGCCACTTTGTCTCACCTACCATCCTAGGACAACATCCCAGAGGATCTTGAATGATAACTTGATATAAGTCTTGTGTCGTGAACATGGAAAGTAGTCGATGCTCAATTTCTTGTTCCCATTCTAGGTCACACAATATGGATACTATGTTTTGAACATGGTCAACAATTATCCTCCATCATTATGCCACCTCCATTGTGTCCCAAATATCTGGTGATGTGATTCATATTTTCCTTCAATTATATCCCTCCATACATCTTCTTAGGTTGAGTAGGAATGTTGGTCTGGGTGGGGTATTCTCACCTGACGTTTCTCCTCCATTGTTGTGCACTCTCATATGATGTGGGAAGCCTAATGAAACCCCTTTTTTCTACACTAAGCATGGATCACATGGTCTTAGAGGTTTTGATAAGTTTTATACTTGCACACAGGATTGTTCAACCCCCATCGTCCAGGACCTATGATGTTAAACTATGCTACCATGTCTGAAATGACTTTAAACTATTGCATCCATACCACATGATGTTAAACTGCCTGAAATTGAATAACTGTGTATAGATTTATTCCTACCCTTGCTGGATATGTAGTAATATCAAAAAATATTTTTCCCAAGTCCAACCTCATGGGTGTAACTCCCCGTTTTAGCCCTTCTTGGCCCCGACTCCCCTTTTGAGAATGTGTGTTATGGTGCGGACTTCTTTGTCTTCATTCATATTGGTTTATCTATCGCACCGCAAATCTCTTCTTTGGGGTTCCCATTTTCTCAACACATGACATAAAATAGCCACCCACCCTAAACAAATTCAGGATTCCCCATGATAATTGTGGGATGTTTTAGCTTCCTATCTAGATATGATTTTTCCCACCAATGTTGGTCTCTCACCACCCAGTATCTCCATAACTATGTATGGGTTGATTCCTTCCCTCACAGGATACATAAGAATGCCCAATCCTTTCACCTTGGGCCCATCCATAGGTTCATTAACCCTCAAATGCCCTTTACTCTTATGGTCCAAACTGTATAACCTTAAACTAGGATCCCCTAGTCTATATAAAACAACTTTAAACTATTGACCAAGGTTCAATTAGTATGACCTTACAATATGTGAAACATCCTAGTCATATGACGTTAAACTATTCCATACATCCTATTCATTGTATGATGCTAAACTGCATGCCTATCGTCCTCATTGTATGATGCTAAAGTGTATTACTGTCATCCTCATTTGTATGACTTTAAAACTACAAGGTATTCTAGGTCCTCGCAAGAGATATTTTGTCTAGAAGTAGGTTTGATCCTCATTCGGACCTATATGCTCACCCAATTTGTTTTCATCACGGTGGTGTCATTTCAAGAGTGTTGGACATCATTAGAACAGCACATCACTCCATCACCATGATTTTTGTGCCCTTTATTTCAGATCCTCATCCTCTTTCATGTCTGAAGGGATCCACTAACAGCCTGGTCTCATGCCAATTTATCTCACCTACTGTCTTTAGCCAACATCCTATAGGATATTGAATGGAAACTTGATACAAGTCTCACATTTCAAATATGGTCAGTGGTTGATCCTCAGTTGTTTTTTTCATTTCAGGCTAGTACGATATGGATACTTCATTTAGAACATGGTTAGAAGTTATCCTCCATTGTCACGATGCCCCCACTGTGTTCCGAATTTTGGGTATCATGGCTCATACTTCTCATTCCCCTTTGTTGGGATTGTTTCCAACTCCCCAAGAATTGTTCTGCTCATTCACCAAAGCACGTTGGGAAAGGCAGTTTGTCTACTATGAGAACTCTATTCCCTAGTAACCTCCCTATTTTAATCCAAAAACTATGGGTGGTTAGTTATACCCTGAGTGTTCAATGACTATCAGGCACTTTCATATCCCAAGTAAGTAGTTATGCGGTCTTCCCTTGTTTCTCACACTAGGAATGACCCACGTCAGCTTAGAGATTGATTTTCAGTTGTTTTATAGAGATGATTGAAATTCATTAATCAAAAAAAGAAATAAATATTTCCATGCATGTATTTTAAGTGAGAAAGTGGGTGAAGGAAATATGTCTTAGTTTTTCTAAAACATAGCCCCAATGGATTTACTCCCTCAATGGAATTCTTTAATTCTTCCACTTTTTGGTGTTTAGCTTCCAGGGTTTTCTACCACTTCCCAATCTTGTTCTCCTCATCAAATACTGTATATTGAAGCTCATCAGCCCTAATATACATTTTCTTCCATTCGGCTTGGAGTTCCTATACTTGACATTTTTTTGTGCTAATTTCTCTAGGGCATCCACTAGTTGGGATTTCAATTGTTCAGTGATCCATATGTGTGACAACTCTGCTATTTATTACACACTAAAAAATTATTTATTACATAAACTTCACTTGATAAAACATAGAAGATAAAAAGTTATAGTGACTTTGGGGATTAGGATCATTACATGACAAATTAAAAAATTAAATACAACATCTTTATTGAAAATTTTCATTGCATGACCACTACATTCCCCTGTACTAAGCTTTACATGGGATAACCTGAGGACATTCATAGGAAAAGGGTGATCTATGAATCCCACTAAGGGAATAAACATTGAATAACATGAGGAATACAATACATGTTATACAATAGGCATATCAATGGAGCACAAGAGACACATGAACATAAATGCATGATAAATCATGATAATCGTAACATGGAAATGTGGCAACAACACCTAACATGAAATTAGAATGAGTCAAGGCTCATTGCACATGGAGCATTAGTAAACCCTCATTGCACATGAAGCAAGAGTAAACCATCATTTCAATTGAATTATCATGAGTCAAAACTCATTGCACATGATGTATAATGATACTATACTTTACCCAATGCATTAGAGCGCTATTAGGGTGCACCCTTCTTAAACATTTCATTTCATATATAAGTGTGCCATATGGATCATATAACATTGAATCAACCAACATCATAAGTTATTCCACGATTAATTAATTTGGAACAAATACATTAAAGTACAATTCAATATGTATATGTGCATAAAATTGAATACCCTTGATTGAGACATGGGTATGGTATTCACTACACAATGATCTTGGCTTGGAAAAACACGATGCAATTTTGGCAACATAACAGTGTGACATAAAGATTCCAGAAAATAGTTGATGAGAGAGAAAATGGTGTCTCATCATATGTACCTAAAATGGACAGTAAGGGGGGTCAAATAGATACATGTCCCAACAAACGTAATGGAATTTAGATGCATAATACAAAAGAATTACTTGGATGTAAAAGAGGGGAGAGAAATCACTCACAGAATTTTAGCATGGTAATGGGTGTACATGGGAGGAATTAATGAGTGATAAAGGGGTCTACCATCATCCAAAAATAAAGAGGAAAGTATGGGGGAGGTGGAAAAATCATTCAACAAAATTTTTAATTGAAAACAAAAGTGAATAACAACTTAAAGAAAATTGGGAAAAATGAGAAAGGAAGAAATCCCTTACTTGGAAGTGTGATCCCAAAAGCTTGGGAGAGGCTTGATAGAGGCTTCTTGGGAGATTGGGGAACCTTGAGAGTATTATAGAGAGAGGAGGGCAGGGGTTGGTCAAACTTCAAATGCTTCTAGTGAAGAGGAAGTGGGATCATGGGTGGGTTTATATGGGAAAGGAGATGGAATTCTTTATTATTTAGGTTTGGGACACCTCACATTAAACTAATCAAAACAACAAACCAGTCCATGGTTTTTTCCCATGGTTTATTCCAAATAGGATTGGAAAACAATATTTTATAAGTCCAATGGCAGAAATTCTTAAAATAATAAGGTTTCTTATGTGGAGGTGAGTCACACTCTCAAGGAAAACAATTTAAAAAGACAAAATGTTTTATATGTCTTGGAGGGTCCACTAAGGCTTTGTAAAATAAATAAAATAAATATAAAATAACATTATTTTAAGGATAAAACATATATTGGACGAACATATCATTTATATTATTTTATTTCATCACTATTGGGTCATTATGATGTCATAAATCACATTATATATTTAAACGATATTTAATTTTTTACCCAGAAATTTGACTGTCTCAGAAAATTATGAAAAATTCACCGTTTCATAATTTCAATGTGCTGATTCGAAAAATAATATTCATTTTATATAAATAATTATCTAAATATGTTAATTTTATCTCTTAAAAAAACTTTCATTTATCGAAAATTCATGGGTTTTGACAAAAACAGCTTTCAAACCTTTATAAAAATTACAATTGCATTCATAATATTATATGATAATTTATATTTAATAAAAATTAATTTAATAATAATAATAATAATTTATTAAAATATTATTTAATTTAAAAATTCATTAATTTATCAAAATATATTCCTTAGTTTAAAATTAACTAAAAATACTATTTGTGCTTTAAAAACTATTTACAAAGTAAAAATAAAAAGAATGTATATTCTCTATACATGAATATTTTACATAGTCATAGTGATAGGGTATCGTTAAGTAACCCTTTATAACACCCGCATAAGACCAAAGGGTAAGGTGTGCGATGGTGATAGACTCTTGGGGTGGCTCGAATAACATCGTTCGGGTGGTAATCTCTATTAACTTCCACTTATCTCGTAGTCAGTTCTGCTCAAGCTTAACATGTTCATGCTCGGATTGGGATTAGTCAAGAGTGAATCCCAATGATGCAAACTCCTTTATAAGCTCTGAAAAATGGTATTCGTACGGGGAAAGTCTACTGAATGAGGTCATCACTTCCTTTATTTGAGTAAATTGGATTTGTTAAAGCCCAATATTTATACAAATCATGTGATCACTATTCAATGGCTATATTAGCAATGGTCACAATTCTTAATGGTATTTTAAAATCCAAAACTTAAAACCAAATAAGTGCACATGTTTTACATAACCATTAGAATACATTTAAATAGACCAAGATGAATTTTCATTAATGAATTTTTGGGTCATTACAATCTTCCCCCCTTAAGAAATTTCTCCCTCAAAATTTTCTTTTCCCACACTAAAACAGATGTGGGTAACTTTTCTCCATCACTTCCTTCAATTCCCATGTCACTTCATCGAACTTTTGGTTTTTCCACAACACCTTGATGAGGGGCATTGTCTTATTTCCTAGAACTTTTTCTCTATGATCTACGATCTTCATTGGTTTCTCCTCATAAGAAAGATCATCCTATAACTATACTGTCTTTGAAGAGAGTACATGTGAATGGTCTAGTATGTACTTTATTAAGAGGGATACATGAAAGACATCATGTACTTTGGCTATGGTAGGTGGAAGTGCTAGTCGATAGGCCACATCCCTGACATGATCAAGATTATCGAAGGGGCTGATGTACCTAGGACTTAACTTCCCTTTCTTTCCAAACCCCATGACTTTATTCAACAGAGATATGTGTAGAAATACCATGTCTCCAACTTTAAACTCAAGGTCTTGTTGACGGTTATCTGCATAACTCTTTTATCGACTCTGGGCTGCCTTGATATTCTGCGGAATGGTTTTCACCTTCTCCACCATTTCTTCGACCATTTCTGGTCCTAACAACTTACACTCTCCAAATTCATCCCAACATGTCGATGTTCTAAACCTCTTCAAATATAGAGCTTCCTAAGGTGTAATTAGAATGCTTGAGTGAAAACTGTTATTATAGGAGAATTCAACCAGTGAAGATGTTGGTCCAACCCACCTTTGAAGTCCATTGAACATGATTTTAACATATCCTCGAGTGTCTAAATAGATCACTTTGATTGGACATCCGTTTGAGGATGATAGGCCGTACTGAAGTTCAGTTCAGTATCCAGATCATGTTGAATACTCTTCCAAAACTTAGTGGTGAATCTTGGATCTCGATCGGATATAATAGATAGTGATACTCCATGCAGCCTTACCACTTCCCTGATATATATATATATATGTGTGTGCTAGTTGATCCAATGATAAATCCTCTCAAATTGTAATGAAGTGTGTAGAATTTGTAAGACGATCCACAACAACCCATATTGCATTGTTGCCTTTGGATGTCTTTGAAATTCCAGTGACAAATTCTATAGTAATGTTCTCCCATTTCCATGCTGGTATGGGTAATGGTTACATAAACCCCTTAGACTTTTTCCTCTCTTCCTTCACTTTCTAACACACCAAGTACATTTATGTATACTCAGTGATCTTCTTCTTCCTATTATCCTAACAATAATGATCTCGAGATCTTGATACATCTTTGTGTTTCCTGGGTGAATAGAGAAATTTGAACTATGTGCATCATCCAAAAGTTCCTTCTTCAGCTCCGGACATGATGGAATGCATAGTCTTTTCCCAAATCTCACAATTCATTCTTCATTAACATTGAAATATAAGGATTTCCCTTTTCTTATAGCTTTCACTTTCTTCTGAATTCCCACATCATCCTTTTGATCATCCTTTAACCTTTCCCAAAGAGATGGGTGATCAATCATTTGTGAAAGGATTGATGATGTTCCCTTCTTTATGATTCTCATGTCCATATTCATCAAATCTAAGAAGTTTGTATCCTTCTCAATTATCATCAATGATATAATCATTGGGTCCTTTCTACTTATAGCATCTTCCACCTTGTTTGCTTTCCTAGAGTGGTAATGGATTGAGTAGTCATAGTCTTTGATCAGCTCCAACCATCTTCATTGGAACATGTTCAACTCTTTCTGTGTGAATATATACTTGAGGATTTTGTGGTCCGTCTATATTTTACATTTCTCCCTAAAGAGATAATGATGCAAAATTTTTAAATCAAAGATCACCGCAGCCAACTCCAAAGCATGTGTTCGATAATTCTTCTCATGAACTTTCAATTTCCTTGAAGCATAGGAAATGACTTTTCATTTTGCATCAATACACAGCCCAGTCCCTTCTTCGAAGAATCACTGAATACCACAAAAAGTTCTCCACTTGTGGGTAAAGTGAGCATGGGAGCAGTGATAAGACTCCTTTTCAACTCCTTGAAGCTTTCTTCATATTCATCACTCCAAGAAAACTTTACTCCCTTCAGAGTTATCTTGGTAAGAGGGTTGGACAATCATGAGAAATTTCTCACAAATCATCGATAATATCCAACTAACCCCAAGAAGAAATGGATAACTTTTATTGATGTTGGCCTCATCCATCCCTCTATTGTAGCTGTTTTGGAGGGATCCATAGATATCCCATTTCTTGTGATGATATGGCCCAAGAATGAGACCTCCTTTAACCAGAACTCACACTTGTTGTACTTTCCATAGATTTTCTCCTTTCACAAGGTCTCTAGTATAGTTTTTAGATTATCCTCATAATCCTCCTTGGTTATGGAGTATATTAGAATATCATCTATAAATACTACCAAAAATTTGTTGAGGTAATCTCTAAAGACTCTATTCATCGTGTCCCTGAAGATTGTTGAAGCATTAGTGAGTCTGAAAGGAATTATTATGAATTCATAGTGCCCGTATCTTGTACGAAAAGCAATCATGGGGATATCTTCCTTTTTCACCCTTAGTTGATAATATCCCTACTAAAAATATAACTTTGAGAAGTATTTTTCTCCACATAGTTGATCGAAAAAGTCATCAATTCGTGGGAGAGGATAGTTGTTCTTTATCGTGATTTTGTTAAGCTCACGATAATCGATGCAAAGGCACATTGACCCATCCTTATTTTTGACGAAGAGGATGGGTTCACCCCATGGTGAAGCACTTGGGATTATAAACCCTTTATCCAGATTCTCTTGTAGTTGTTTCTTTAGCTCCTCAATCTTAACAACATCCATTCAATATGGAGTCTTGGATATTGGCAACACCCCAGGTATAAGATCAATTGATAATTTAACACCTCTTCTAGGAGGAAGACCATGCAATTCCTTGTGAAACACTTCAGCGAATTACCTCAAAATTGGCATGTCTTCAAAGATGGTTGACTCCTTAGACTCAATAATCTAATACAGATACACATGCTCATAGGGTAGTAATATCCACACTTGATATGATGGAGATAATAAAGATTCATCTTCCTCCTTGCACTTGTACAGAATCGGGGGTCGATTCTCCACATGGAGAGTGATTTCCCTCTCATGGCAATTTATGTTGGCTCTATATAAGGAAAGTCAATTAATGCTAAGAATTAAATCAAATTCCACCATAGGGAGTATGATGAGGTTTTACGGGAAGTTAAAACCATCGATTATGATAGGGGAAGAGTTATATTCATGAGATGTAATGATTTCCCCATTTACCATACTCACCGACATCTTTACTTCCATGATTTGTGGTGGTGTTGGGATTGTTCTACTAAACATTCGGGATATAAAATAATGTTTAAAACCTGAATCAAAAGGTGCGTTTGTTATTCTGGAATGAATAACTAGCGTACTTATCACCACTTCGTGGTCGGGGTTCACTTCAGTGGTGGTGATGGAAAAAGCTCACCCTTTCTTTCTTGGAGGTTTTTGGTTGCCTTCGAAAAATCTTGGCTTAGGGAACTAATTTTCATGATGCCCTGGTTCTTTTCAGTTCAAGAAATGAACAACGCATTGAGAGTCAAATGGAGAGTTCCTCTCCTCTGTCACAGCCATGGGTTTTTCTTTTCGGTAGTTAATGGCTAAGTTCCCCTCTCTTCCACACCTAAAGAATTTCCTCATCCCCTTCAGGTAATTTCCGGGGTGCTTTTTTCGTACCTTTGGCAAGTGGGGTAATGGATTTCTTAGCACCATTAGATTTATCCACCGTACCTGTAGAATTGAAGTCCACCTTATTCTTCTTATCCCCATAATACCCCTAAGGTTTTTTGATCTCTATTTCAACCTTGAGGGCACATTCAACAATTTCCTCCTAGCTATCAAAGTTTTGGATCTCTAGGGCTTTTCACAGGCTAGGTTTCAGTCCACCAAAGAAGCAATCAACCTTGCATTCAAGGGTAATGACAAAGCCGAAAGAGTATCATGAAAGACTTATCAATTTTTCCTCGTACACTTTGACAGATTCATTATCTTTTTTCTTGAGGGAAAGGAATTCCCTTTCCATCTTAAGATGAACGGTGCCTGGAAAATATTTATCAAAAAAAATCTTCCAGAAATCATTTCATTCCAACACCTCAATCTCCTCCTCAGGCATCATATTTTTTATCAATGTCCACCATTGATTGACTTCACCCTCCATATGATAAGAATCCAGAATAACCTTCTCTTGTTCGGAACATTGAAGGATGGAGAAGATCTTTTCAATGGAGTTGATCCATTGTTTGGTGATTAATGTATCAAATGATCCATTAAAAGTAGGAGGCATTTGTCTCATTAAGATCTCGATAGAGACTTGTTCTTTCTTAGGAGGGTTGAATGTTACTCTTTAACCATGTTTATATTAAATTCTTGAGTTAACTGAGAGAGTATCATGATAAATTTTTCAATTCCCGCTCCCATCAGACTGGGCATCTCATTAGAACAATCATCACATTGGTCTTCACATCGGTTATTAGCCTAAGTCCTCCTATTACCGGCCATTGGTTGGAATAAAAGGAAATTTATCGATAACACATAAAGGGTAATCCAAAAAAAGATGAATTATAAAGAGATTTTATTTCCTTAACTTATGAATTTATAGGCTTCAATATATGCTATCCATTATCTACTTTCTAACATATATTATTAGGGGAATTTTTATTATTCCATTAATAATTGTTCATACTAAGCTAGTGAATTTACCAATGCATATTCCCCAGGAGTTTTGTAACCAATAGTGTATAAAGGACCATTGTTGTGTACCAAGATACCTCGGGTCAAGCCTGAAACTCCTTGTCGGGGTTTTCACCCCTAGGTACATCTGTGCCAGAGCCGCCTCTACCTGCTCGTATCCAAATAGGGATGTATTTTATTGATAGACCGCTTACTCAATACTGACCAAAATGTAGGGTTGTTTTTATTATACTTATTATTATCCCTAAGTCTTTCACTAGGGTGTTCTAATCCTAATCTCAAAAAATAACTAAACCTATCCTCTGATACCAACTGTGACAACCCTGCTCTTTATTACACACTAAAACATGATTTATTACATAAACATCACTTGATACAACATACAAGATCGAGAGGTATAATGTATTTGGGTATTAGGATCATTAAATAACAACTTAAAACATGAAATACAACATCTTTATTGAAAAAATCCTTTACATGACCACTACATTCCCTCGTACTTAGCATTGCATGGGATAACTAGAGGACACACATAAGAAAAGGGCGATCTTTGAATCCTAGTAAGGGAATAAACATGGAATAACATGATGAATAAAATAAATGTTATAAAATAGTAATATCAAGTAATCACAATAGAAACGTGAATATAAAGGCATTATAAATCATGATAATCATAACATGGAAATGTGACAACTACACTTAACATGGAATTAACATGAGTCAAGGATCACTGCACATGGAGCATGAGTAAACCCTCATTGAACATGAAGAAAAAGTAAACCCTTTTTTCACATGAATTAGAATTAGTCAAAACTCATTTCACATTATGTATCATGATACTATACTTTACCCAATGCACTGGAGCGCTATTAGGGTGCACCCTTCTTAAACATTTCATTTCATGCACAAGTTTTCCACATGGATCATATAACATGGAATCAATGAACATCATAAGTTATTCCATGATTAAGTAATGTGGAATAAATAAATGAAAGTAAAATTAAATATGTATATGTTCCTAAAGGTGAATACCCTTGATTGAGACATGGGTATGTTATTCACTACACAATGATCTTGGATTGGAAAAACGCGGTGCAATTTCGGCAGCATAACAGCGTGACATAACGATTTGTGAAAATGGTTTTTGAGAGAGAAAATGGTGTCTCATAATATTCACATGAAATGGACAGTAATGGGGGTCATATAGATACATGTACCAACAAACGTAATAGAATTTAGATGCATAATACCAAATAATTACTTGGATGTAAAAGAGGAGATAGAAATCCCTCACAGAATTTTGGCATGGTAACGGGTGTACATGAGAGGAATTAATGAGAAATAATGGGGTCTCCCAACATCAAAACATAAAGAGGGTATTATGGGGGAGGTGAAAAATCATACCCCCACATTTTTAATTGAAAACAAAAGGGCATAACAACTTAAAGAAAATTGGACAAAATGAGAAAGGAAGAAATCTCTTACTTGGAAGTGCGATCGCAAAAGCATGGGAGAGGATTGATAGTGGCTTCTTGGGACCTTGGGGAACCTTGAGAGGATTATAGAGAGATGAGGTCAGCGTTTGGTCAAACTAAAAAGGATTTTATAGAAGATTAAGTGGGATCTTGGGTGGTTTTATATAGGAAAGGAGAGGCAATTCTTATTATTTAGGTTTGGGACGCCTCACATTAAACTAATCAAAACCAAAATCAGACTATGATTTTTTCCCATGGTTTTTTCCAGAAGGGAGTGGAAAACAATATTTTATAAGTAAAATGGCCTAAATTTTTAAAATAATAGGTTTGTAAATGTGGAGGTTAGTCACACTCTCAAGGAAAACAATTTAAAAAGAAGAAATGTTTTATATGTCTTGGAGGGTCCACTAAAGCTTTGTAAAATAAATAAAATAAACCTAAAATCACATTATTTTAAGGATAAAATATATATTGGCCGAAAATATCATTTATAGTATTTTATTGCATCAATATTTGGTCATTATGATGTCATAAAACACATTATATATTTAAACGGTATTTAATTTTTTACCCAAAAATTCGGCTGTCTCAAAATATTATGAAAAATTCACCATTTGATAATTTCGACATCCTGATTCCAAAAATAATACTCATTTTATCTAAATAATTATCTAAATATTTTAATTTCAACTTTTAAAATAAAAACCGACATTTATCGAAAATTCATTGGTTTTGACAAAAACAACTTTCAAACCTTAATAAAAATTACAATTGCATTCATAAAATTATAAGATAATTTATATTTAATAAAAAGTAATTTAATAATAATAATAATATTTTATTAAAATATTATTTAATTCAAAAATCCATTAATTTATCAAAATAGATTCTTTATTTTAAAATTAACTAAAAATTTTATTTGTGCTTTTAAAACTATTTACAAAGTAACAACAAAAAGAATGTACATTCTATATACAAGAATAATGTACATAGTAATAGTGTTAGGTCCTCTTTACATAACCCCTTATAACACTCGCATAAGACCTAAGGGTAAGGTGTGCGATAGTGACATACTCTTGGGGTGGCTCGGATAACATTGTTTGGGTGGTAATCTCTATTAACTTCCACTTCTCCCGTAGTTGGTTCCACTCAAGCTTAATGTGTTCAAGCTAGGCTTGGGCTTAGTCAAGAGTGAATCCCAATGATGCCACCTCCTTTACGAGCTCTGAAAAATGGGATTTGTACGGGGCAAGTCTACTGGATGAGGCCATCACTTTCTTTGTATGAGTAAATTGGATTTGTTATAGCCCTATATTTACACTAATCATGTGATTACTGTTCAATGACTATATTAGCAACGATCACAATTCTTAATGGTATTTTAAAATCCAAAACATAAAACCAAATAAGTTCACACGTTTTACATAACCATAAAAAGACATTTAAAAAGACCAAGAAGAATTTTCATTAATTAATTTTGGGGTCGTTAAAATATGTGATTATTGATGAATGTGAAATGATCACTAATCTTTCCATCGATTCATTGGATGGATTTCTTAGCCTCTTTGAGTTTTTTGATATTTTCATACTTTTTATGGAATAATTCTTCATCTAGGTTTTGACTACTCACCCATATCCTTTCGGTAAGTTAGTCTCAGACCAATGTGTGTAGCTGTCACTACAGGAAAACCGCCTCTTACCGGCGGTTTTTTTCCATATAGCGGCGGTTTAAACCGCCGCTATATGGTTTGGTGGTGGTTTATAGAAACCGCCGCTAAACTTGGCGTCGGCAATCTATTAGCGACGGTTTTATGCATTTCGCGGCGGTCAAACAAAAGTGTCGTAGTACCTCATTTCGCGGCGGTTTTTGGTAAATTTAGTGGCGGTTTTAAGGGCTATTTAATTAGCGGCGGCTATAATCGCCGCAAAACTCAGGCGTGCCAGTCGCCTTCTTAGCGGCGGTTAAAACCGCTGCAATTTCCGACGTGATTTTGCGGCGGTTTTAACCGCCTCTAAACAGTCTTCCGAATACATTTAGCGGCGGTTTAAACCGCTGCTAAATGTATAAGTGGTAAAGCATTAGCGGCAGTTAAAACCGCCGCGAAATGCTGACCCGGGAAAAAAAATTATTTCTGTTTATACTCCACCACTGCCCTGGAAAACAAACCAAACAACACATACAACATATATATAATAAGGACAAAATTTATGCACCACCTACACAATATTCATAAACACCCTTTCATTTAATGTTGATGAAAAAGTTGATCCAATTCAATAAGAATACCTAAAGCATACAAAATACCTAAAATTATGGATTTAGAATGAAACACAAGATAACATCAAATGAAACAAGAGATTGGGGGTCACATGGATTTATACTTATAGTTTACAGATGATCAAAATTGAAAATGTTTGATTCCATAAAAGTATCCAAATGTTCCAAATGATAATTGAAATCCAGTTAAGTAACATGAATACTATTTGAATTGGTAATGTCCAGTTTAGTCTCAAAAGTTATTCTTGTATCCTGAAAACTATAATATATATGTAGTGCGAGAAAAAAAAGATATAATCATCTAGGTCTTAATGAAGTCTTCAATTTTAGGTGAAAATGGTGTGTTAATGTGCTGGCCATCAAATAGAATAAACCATATAACCCCATACATTTCATCTAAATAATCCTTTGTACACCATGGATTACTCATCAAATAATTGATCCAATATTATCATATGGAACTGTGTTCAAAAAAAAATTAATGTAACCCCACTATAGATTAGACGTTACTTTTCCACTCTCACAACCTTATATCTAATTAGCAATGCTCCCATCCCATCCAAACAAACCACGTCACATCACATCAAATCCTTCCCGTATACAAATGGGTTATCACATCACACAACATCCCAACAGCAGTCACCTAGGCCATCACATCACATCACATACCACCAGTAGACACATAGTCCATCACTTCACAATAAATCATACTTGTAGACAAATACACTACCACCTAACATCTCTTCCCACCCACGGACACATATTCTGTCAAATGGCATCCAAACTAGAATAAGAGTCTTAAGGTATCATGAATTTGATGGACATAATCATTGTCCCCTCCTCCTACCATCAATTAACCCACAATATATCACATAGAAACACATAACTTATCACTCATAGGAATTGGGTCTAATAGATCAATTCCCACCGGAAGGCACCATGGACATGACATCGTTTCTATGAATTCTCCAACACCAACATGTGCCACTAATTCTGAATGAAGTGAGAGGATGTGTGTGAACCCATGCCTAAATTTCACCACCATCATATTTATTGGTGAAAATACCTAAAACTCTAAACCTTTGAGTAGTGGTAATTTTATATAAATTATGCTTGGTGTATAAAATAATAGAAACATCCATGGTATATAGATATCCCACAATACCAAACCTATGTGTCCACATAAACTACACTTGAGCTTATTAGATCACCACACCATAACACAAATCAATAATCACAACCAATTAAATCACTATTTGAATCACCCAAGACAATCACAACACTATTAACACAACATTCCACTTTCCACATACATGTTTCACCACCTTTATTTTTTATCCATTACAATTCACATAACACTTTACATTTTCATTTGATTAATTTATAACATATCTATTTCCAATAAATATTTTTTATTTACTAACCTAGATCATTTACATTATCAACATAGTTCATCTCATGGATAACCGAGAAACTGACATATCCACTCCATGCTACAACTAATTCAACTCACAAAACTATCACCACAACACCACACATCCACCATTGTTTCCACACCACATTTCCCAACCCATATCACAAAATCAAATACTCCTTAAAACCATCATGAAACTCTATCACCACATACCAAATCAACGAATCTTCTACAAAAACATTATTCTACAACCACTACACCACATCCATGACCCCATAACCATGTACCACAACCTCTTCATATCACATTTCACTACTACCAAAATCACATACATGAAAATCGACCAAAGAATCACATCCCCTTGTACTACACAACCAATCTGGTCAATAACATCACCATACAACTTCCTAAACCATATTATAAGGCCCCAGCCTTAAACCTTACTTAATCTTGAGTTATTACAAGATTACACATTGAGGATCTTTTCAGGTTTAGAATTTTAGAGAATTAGATCATGAAACATTCATTACATTCCACATTTAAACAAAGTGGTTACATAAAACACAATCTTCATTCTTCCCATCAACGGAAACCTATTTAAAATTAAACACAGATTCTTTCTTGACACATCCTTGACACTATCATCACATCATGTACCTTTCCCTTGACCTGTGAAAAACATTTCAAAAACATGGGATGAGCATAAAAAGCTCAGTAAGGGTTATAAAAATATGTAAAGGAAACATGAGTTCATATATACATAAGAATGAAATCATACTTTACCCATAAAACAAAGGCACTTTCATACCTCATCAAACCATGAATAAATCATAGAAATCATAAGACAAAAAGGTAACTTGAGGCATTCATAACATTCTTACGTAGGGAGTAACCCTCTTGGTTACGTTTGGAATACCCATCACAGTATATTCCCTAAATCTCTTCGGATAAACCTTAACGTTTCACTCCTTCGCGTTACCCAATGCATTGGAGAGATATATCGGGCTCACCCACCCTTAGTTTATCACGGAACCACCCGTTCTTCATAACAATGCCCAAGAACCATAACATAATTGTATCACATAAACATGAATAAAGGAAACATAACATTTCCACATTTCAATCACAATATAACATTTTAGGATATTGAAATAATGAATCAATTCAAAAAGAAACCATTTCCAAAACCATTTAATAAAGAGATTTTTGAATCAAAGTGTCCCATACCACCTTGAAGCTTTTAACTTTTTAAACCATTAATATCCATATAAATAAATCCTTAAAACCATTTTGAAAACATGTATATTAATAAGAACAAATAATTAAAACATTTAAAATGATATTTTGGTTAAAGGGGTTTTACCAAAATTAGAGACACTTGAATACAATAATCGAGGAATAAAATTTAGTCAGAAATTTATAATATCATGAGAATAAAAGGATTCATGATATAATACTCCAAAGGACAGTATATACACCATATAAGAGTGAATTGGTGCATAACAATAATGAACCCTCAATAGAAATGTCAAATGTGATAAAATCCCTTATAAAGAAGGTATCCTTAAATTAAGGACAAATAAATCTCAAAAATATGTGTGAAAAATATATATACACCCAATATAAGTGGATATTAAGTGTAAAACAATAAAAGGTCATTCACACATATTCAATGGATGACATATTCAATGACTACAAGTTGAACCCAAAGAAATCGAAATTGGGTTAAAAAGTTCCCTTGACAGCCTAACAGCATCACATCAAAATGAGTTGATGAGAGATAAAAAGTGTATCTCATCACTTGGACATGAAATTTACATCAATAAGGATGTATGAGAACATATCCCAACAAAAAAATATGTAAGTTAAAAGACCCAATAAAATAAGTCTTTCAAAAAAGAGGAGGGTGAAAGGTTCCCTTACCGACTTGAGTATCTTTCAAAACATACACCCCATGAAGGAAAGACAATAGGTCATTGATGTAAATACTCATAAACGAAAGTATATTACACAATGAGTATAATAATGGGAAGTACATACACTACTCAATGGAATTTGTGGCAAATGTATCATAAATCTCACGGGAATAAAAGTGAGATGAAAAATCCCTTACGAAAACTCGGCAGCCTAACGGCGCCACATAAAACTTCCGAATATGGATTGATGAGATCAAATAGGGTATCTCATCACATTAAAATAAAATGTAAAGCAAGAGGAATATAAAATAACATACCCCAACATTACAAATAGGAGCTTAAAAGAAGTGACATAAAGGAGAGTACTTAAAAAGAAAGAGAGAGGTTAGATCTCTTACGAAAGTTCGGCAGCCTAACGGCGCCACTCAAAACTTCCAAAATGGATTGATGAGAGAGAATAGGGTCTCTCATCTCATGAACATAAAAATTACATTAAATTTAATATAAAATAACATCCCAATCATAAGAAAGATGATCTTAAAATAAATGACATAAAAGAGTGTACTTAAAAAGAAAGAGAGTTGTAGGATCCCTTACCTCGGGTCCGACTTGACTCGATCGTTCTTTAATCTCCTGAATAATAAACTTGAGATAATTTATACTTCCTTAAGAACCTTTTTCAAGTTCATTATTCCTTTTATACCACTTATTAACATGTCATAAACATTATGTAATCATTTAAGTTAATAATATTTGTTTTGCCGATATTTGGTTCTTAAGTCGAAAGTGGACTTCTTACAATTACATGTTGTTCGTGTGGCCAAATGATTATTATATCCAGAATTTTATTCATGATGTAGATATCATATATGTCATATATATCCAGTACATGCATGCATTTATAACATTACATAATCATTTAGAGGTAAGAAATGAAATGCACCGTTCATGGAGACGGTAAGCCGTACGTACGCATGAACGCTACTTTCATTTCTATTTCGTATTTTTAGAATGGAATAATAATGATATAAAGTTATATTATAATTCCAGTATAATATCATATATAATATCATATTTCCATCCTTTATACATCCCACATATGGTATTTAACGAATCAAATCACTTTGAGGGGGCGGTAGTCCACACTTCCTTAAATGAAGATATCGTGTATACCCATAATGGAAGCCATAAAGGTAAGACAAAAATGAAAAATACAGAAGCATAAGGAAAACATAAACATATTATATATTATATATAAAAATAGTGATATCATAATGTCCACCTTTGAAGGTGTTAAATGAGTATTGAACAATCATCGTTTCGGGAGGCAGAATTTCACCATCCACGGAAACCGTATGTTCTTTAACCATTTGATGTAGTTGTGTGAGAGTGTAGCTCGAATAAATCTTATAAAAACATCCTAGTATATTTAATATACTGGTGTTGTTACAAAAATAAATAAATAAAAACAGTTTAGGGGGTTGGAGAAGCAAAATAAAACAAATGAACATGAGAGAAAGAATTACCTTTAAAAGTGTAACTCCTTTTGATTTGAGCCTAAAGGCTTCCTTTGAAAGGATTCTGCCCAAAGGGAATCCTCTAGGATGAGGAGAGGGATGGATAGAGAGTAAATGGGAATGGGTTGGCCGAGCCAAAGGCTTGATGAGTGTGTGAAAAGAGGTAGAGGTGGGGGCCTTTTATAAGAGGAGAGGAGGGGCACTTTTGGAAAGTAAGGAAATATTACTTTATTTGAAAATGTGTTTCGGTTTTAAAAGGTCCCACATTGATATAATTCGTGGATAAGGTTATAAGGGTTCGAAATCCACCCATCCAATAAGTTTTGGACATGTGTAGTTCATAGATATTACATTATATTTCCATTTTATTTTAATCGTTAAATAATGATGTCATCACTGCATCATTATGATGTCATAAATAATTTAATTTATTTAATGTCTAAAAATTATAAAAAGATTACTATGATGTAGGAAATCGTTTTAGCTTTCCAATGACTATTTATAATAAAAAATATGACTTGTATAACCCTACTTAAAAATTGTTTTAGTAAAACATATCATGTTTGTGTCAATTTTACTTTTACATTAAATAAAAGTTATTTATGTCATTTCCCAACCAAAGTGGATCCATGGGGTCCCCAAGTTGGCCCATGGCTTGTCTTGGTCTTCCATGACTCACCCAATAGGTTTAGGACAAATGTCATGGTGTTTTCACATTCTTATAATATCATTTTTACCTTAAATTACACTAATTACCACTAATCGCGATTAAAAACTTAATAAGTTACTATTCACCAAAAAATTATTTTCATCCCATTGAACCACATTTTACATAATAATGACAACCATTTATGTAGGATTTTCAAAATTCAATACACATTAGTGGTAAACTTTCATTTAACTGAAAAATCAGTTTGCTTGATTACCACTTAGTGGTTTCACTATTCATCAAAAATTGGAGTTTTTCAGAAAAATACCAAAACATCACCCTAAGATATATTTGATATTCCGAATTCAAAAATGAAGTCCTTTTTAAAAAATTCAAAAAATATTAGTCAAATTAATTAATTTAATAATTAATTCTCGCTGTCAGAGCAAATAGCCTGTTTTTATAAAACAATAAGTATCAAAAGATTGACACTAGTTTAAGTCTGATTTCAAAGTGAAATTAATTCCAACGACCACTATTGGATTTAATGGTAAAAATATTTTCTAATTTCACTTTAAAACCAATTCAAAATATAATCTAATCATATAAATAAATTAGATTAAAAAGAGGTTTTGCATTAAAATACAACATTTTACACTATTCATTAAAAAATGAACTTTATCGGAAAAATACCAAAAAATTACACAAAGTAAAATTTGATGTCCCGATTCTTAATAAGAGTTTTATTTGGTCCAAAAGAATGTTTAAGAGTGAAAAAAACTATATTTAATGACAGTTCTCCATTAAAAGGTGATAAGTGAACCTTTGGTGAAAACTAGGGCATATACGCCTAAAATTGAATTCTTTACGTATTTTAAGCCTTTAGCTTTTATTGGATAAATGTATAAACATTTAAAAACATATATAATCATATTTTAGTTATTTATATCCATTCCCGCCAATACAACGGCTACATGTTAACTACCATTTTAAATAATATTATTTTATTATTAGAGTGCAACGTAAGATTCCCAAGAAACTCGTTGTTGCGTGTTGGGTACGCCATCGAGCATAGCATCCCCTTTAAAGTCATTTAAATATTTTATTCACAAATATGGATAAATATGAAAATTTCATATTCATTATTTACCTGGGGTGTTACACATATAGTGAAACACAATAAGATGAATTATCCACAAAATCACAGATAATGACTTCAATGAATATTCATGGGAATTATCACATATCATTTTTACTAATCGTGGTTATCCCCACACAAAAAAATACATCAATGGGACACCAATTACTATCCAAAAATATATTCCTTTTATTTTTATTCAGGGAGAAATTACATTACAACATTGAAAGTGTCCTCAAAACATTACAACTATATTACAAACAGGGTCCCAATAGTACTTATATTTGGAATTGGATGTAATCATGCATAGATATCTCAAAAACATATAATAATGCAGTAAGGCATGAGAAAATTACCCATTATCATAAATTTATATTTTTCATAAATTATTTTATTATTAAAAAACCCTTAATATTTACTTGAAAGAGAGAAATAACTTGATTATACCACACATATAATATAGAAGATTGAGAATGGGTATCCTCTACCACAAGGAAGCAGTCACTTCTAACTCTTCACTATAGGATGAAGAAAAATAAACTCAAAAACCACAACCACACATGGAAACCATGCATGAAACTACACCTAAATAAGGGGTGGTATAAATGCATGCACATTCACGCACCAAAGAAAAATACCACCTCTATATTGGATATCCAAAATAGGTACATAATGAAAGAAATATAAAAATAGGAGAACATGCCATGGATCGCCAAGAGGAATCCACCATATCCCATGAATCAAATAAAGGATGAAGTGGGATATATTTTTTCCTCAAGACACCTAGTGTTCACTCAGAATGATAGTTGGGTATTATGTATTAAATACTAGAGAAAAAATCTAATAAAACCTCATTTAAAATATTGAACTCGGATAATTCACATTGTGTATCCAATTCATGACATGAATTCCCATATTTCAAAATTCCCATGAATTTCATGTATCCTCAGCCATTTATTATTACACATAATGAATTTGAATATCATGTCCGGAATTAAGTGAGATATTTAGACAAGGGTGTGCATAAAAGTTCTAATAAATTACCATTGATTAGTTCATGGATTGATTAAGTGAGATATTTAGACAAGGTGATAACACAAAGAGGTCAAGTGACATGATCACATGATTAGGTCTCTTGTATGGTTCTTGTGATGAGGTCATGCAAAGTTGTCTTTCAAAACAAAATCACAAGAGATAGGGTTTTGAGAGCTATGTAGATTCATGTCACCGGTCAAATGACCAGCCTCTCACCCCCTGTTTGGACATGCAAAACTCTAATGAGTCAAATTCCCAATGCTGAATTTACAACAGAAACATAAAAGAGCCTATTACCATAGATCATCTAACCAATGAAACAAACACATCATTCTCTTTACCACCTGAGGTTATTGTGATCATTCAAGGTTAGCCACTGAAGATCCTCCAAGACCAATGGTTTTTTAAAGGTTCCATACACCACACATGTTATATATACAAACCAACCTTTCCCATATTTGTTCAACACATCAACAATACTACTCATGGAACGATGATGCATCGTCACCCTCTCCACCTCCATCTCCTGCTGCCACCTGTAAGAACATTATATTGAAAACTAAATATTGTTGCATATTTATAATTAAACTTAAAACCAATAAAAGTTTGAAAAATAAATGATTGTGATTTTTTGTGATTTACCTTCTCACCACCACTCGGTGCACTACCACTGGGGGCATATCTGCTCATTTGCTGAGATAAATCAGTCAACGCTTTCTGCATAGTGGATATCTGAGCCCCTTGGTCTTGAACTGTGGCTCATAGAGAAGAAATATCCCTCTGAGCATATTCAAGTATGGTCTGACCATAACCAGGAGTAGATGTGGCTGGAATCCCTTATGGCCTTCTAAAGACCTCAGATGGTACAAGTCCCAAACCCATCCCGCGCACTCTACCAGGATGCTCCTTCCCAAGGACTTGAGCAACCGGGTCATCCTGGAAGACTGAGTAGGACTGCCCAGGACTGGCATCCCATAGTTCTTTAATTTTTACCTATAAATCAAATATCAATACATATTAACACAGTAAAAACTAATAATAAGTTAAAAATTTGACTTCATACCCCAACTTCTTTGGTAGGCTCATTAACAAAAGAGCCATCTGATTTTCTGTGAACATCCAACCACAGTTCAGTCCGGGAGGCTTCGTGCCCTAAATTCTGTGACTGCATTAAGCAAAGATAAATAAAAAATTCAATATATTAAATAGATAGTATTTTATTATAAATATTTAAACTATTTAAAATATTACCAATGACATTCGGCTTCTAGAAAAGATTTTTGAGCCCACCGTGTGAGGGATGACTTGCTTCGCCCTGTTTGATGCATTCTGTCGTGAAAGATCCTGAAATAAATAAAATGAAATTTAACAGTAATGTATCCAATGTCATATCCTCTTCATATACATGTAATAATGTAAAATGAGGATAATATAATAATATATATTTCAATACCATCTGCTTCTCATCACGATGTCTGTCAACAAAACTTTCCACTTCTCTTTCGGTACCCCACTGGGTAGCTTGTCATACATTTGTTCCAAGGTCAACGAAGTATCGTTGACATCACACCACAATCTCCATTTGAAATCTTTACATTTTTTACCAAGATTTTTCGAATTCCACTTCCGTGCTATCACATCAGCAACTGTGAAGTGGAAGAACATTTGTATACAGAAATTCATTTTGAACATATTAGTAACATGACGTTCAATTAAACCATAATGTAATAAAATTACCTTTATTTGAGAATCGAAAAATTCATTTTTCCAGTTTGGAGGCATATGTCTCCAATCATCATATGAAATGGGAAGGGAAATGGGCTCCGCTGCCAACTGACCTATAATCTGGCCAAGTAACCCCGTGGCATCATCCGTAGGGACCCCATAAGAATCAAATGGAACGACTATATTTTCACCATTCAAGTTCCAAACATCTGAGCTTTTTAAGTGTTTCTCCACGGTTTTATTTTTGTCATCTTCAATGAGAAAAGAATTGGTATAAACAAAATGCAATAAATTTATTTAATTAAAATTTATACCTATGACTGTGACCCTCAAGTATGTCCGGGATGAACTGGAAGGGGTCTGTCACCACCCAACTGATGAGGCACCTGTAGGGGGAGTCGACGAATTAGCCTCTAATGGGAGGCTCTCTGATGGTGTGAGAGATGGTGCAGGGGGAGATGGTGCGGGGGGAGATGGTGCAGGGGTGTTGGCAGCTGGTGCCTCAGATGTCGTGGGGAGTGACCCAGATGGATCGGCATCCGTCACAGGACTAGAAGAAATAGTATACCGCTTCCTCCTTGGAATTCCTGTCATTTAATCAAATAAAATTAAGTTCATAATATATATTTCAAAAAAAATGCAGAAAAAAAATTAAAAATGATAATAGATTCCCAGTACTAACAAACCAAATATATATAATAATGATAATGAATGACTGCAGAAATGAAACAAGTGGTTGTTGCATGAATGAATAATTGTACATACAATCATTTTCCCCTTCAATAATGTCTATTTCCTGATCCATTTCTTCATCCACTTCATTCATCCTTGCAAGACTAATATTTTCAATATCATGATGGAAAAATAATTCTACTTCCTGTTGTTGATGACATTCAACTTCAGATGGCAAATCTTCCACTTCATCACCCATATCATACAAATCTCTTTGTATTACGTGAGTAACTACAATCCACCCTTCATCCACAACATCATTCACATAATATACCATTTTTTCTTGCGATGTTAAGATATATGGATCATGCATTTCACGATCACCAACATCCATCAAGCGAGAGAAGTTCACAGAAGTAAATTGCAATGAATATCTTTTAACACCTCTAATAATATCGACCCATTTGCATTTGAATAAAACAACAGAAAAATGTGCATGGTAGTTTAATTCAATAATATCATGCAGCTTTCCATATTATTCCACTTCAACAAATGTAAATATACCACTATTTTGTGTTTTCAAACCCACTTCTTGATCAACTGTACGAAATCTAAAGTCATTCACATTATAAGCGTCGAACTTTCTAACTTGCTTTATAGGACCTCTAGCAAGAAACTTCAAATCTTCTGAAAATTCTGCTCGAATATCAGTATTCATGATCTGAAAAAAGAAATATAATTTAATAGATTTACAAATTGTATGTGTCAAACTAATATTCTTATTTATTGCAATATTTATGAACTTACACGTTGTGCAAACCATTCTACAAGCTCTTTATTCACAGCTTTCGTTATATCTTTCTCATTTCGTGTTAGGCCTCTCATTCGTCTCTTTGTTTGTATCCTCAACTCTTCAATAAATGGATCTACAATTTCACTATTCAGCAGCACATATCTATGTGCCTGTAATAATTCCAATTCTGTCAGTATCACATTTGAGGTCCTCCCAACTGATCGGCCAATAGCAGGAAATATTTTTGATTTCTGATGCGTTTGAGATTTAGTTGATGTGTCGTCAACACGTCCAACTCCATTAAATCTTTTCTCAATATCATCTAAATACCTGGAACAAAAGGTAAGACATTCCTCAGCCAAATAGCCTTCAGCAATAGAACCTTATGGTTGAGCTTTATTTCTCACGTATGATTTCAAATGCCCAAGATATCTGTGAAATAAAATAATAATATTATGCATTTATTTAAATGTCAAATTTTTTTTACTTAACTGGAAAACATATAAATAAAATACCTCTCAATTGGATACATCCATCGATAATGAACGGGGCCTCCTAATTTAGCTTCTTCAACCAAATGCACAGTTAAATGCATCATGATAGTAAAAAACGATGGAGGAAAGATCATCTCCATTGCACAAAGAGTCAATACAAACCTCTCCTGGAGGTTGTCAAGCTGAAATGGATGTACAACTTTCTCACATAATTGCCTGAAAAATGTGCAGAATTGGAGTACAACAACAGAAACTTTTTTAGGTAATAATGTACGCAATGCCAATGGTAGTAACTGATGTAAAAAAATATGTGAATCGTGACTTTTCAATCCATGTAACTTACGATTCTTCAAGTCAACACACCTCGAGATGTTACTCGAATACCCATCAGATACCTTCACATTCTTTAAAATTCGAAGGAACGTATCTTTATCCCTATTTTTCATTGCAAAAATGGTCGGAGCATACTTTTCATTCTCATCTTTCCAGAGATCGCGTTTTATGTTCATTACTCATAAGTCTTTACGAGCATTAAGATGATCCTTCGACTTTCCAAGCTCATTAAGTAATGTGAAAATCAAATTATCACAGACATTCTTCTCAATATGCATCACATCAAGATTGTGGTGCAACAAATTAAATTCCCAATACGAAAGTTTAAAGAATATACTTTTTTTCTTCCATTGTTGCGTTCTGATTTCACTTGACGATGCACTTCGGACCCGTTTTCCGCTATCATTCAAATGATGAACCTTCCCAAATTCTGTTTCAACATTTTCAAGTTGTGTCAATATTTCAGAACCGGTTAACAACTTTGGAGGTGGTTTACGATCAATGAAACCATTAAATTTTGATTTGTTCAGCCGGAATCTATGAGATGCATCGAGAAATCTTCGATGGCATAAGAAGAACCATTTTCTACTGTGAGGTAGCCGTTTCGGCTCAAAATCAATGTAACAAATGGGACAAGCCAAACCCATATAAGTGTTCCAACCAGATAAATTCCCAAGCCAAGGGAAGTCACTAATGGTCCACAGTAAAGCAGCATGCATTTTGAACATTGTTTTAGAACAAACATCAAATGTCTCAACACCGTTACTCCATAACTCCTGCAATTCTTCAATCAAAGGCTGCAAGTATACATCAATATCATTTCCAGGCATTTTTTTTCCAGGAATAATCATTGAAATGATAAAAGATGATTGTTGCATACACATCCACAGAGGCAGATTGTAAGGGATCAAAACAACTGGCCAAATGCTATAACTTGTACTCAAAGTCCCAAATGGGTTGAATCCATCGGCAGTCAATCCCAATAGAACATTCCTAGGATTAGCTGAGAAATATGGATGTAATGAATCAAATGTCTTCCATGATTGGGAGTCTCGTGGATGTCTCATTAACCCATCATTGTTATTATCTACAGAATTACACTTCATGTGTTCGGCGGTTTTTGATGACATGAATAATCTTTGCAATCGCGACTTCAAAGGAAAGTAATGCAAAACCTTTGCAGGTGTGTTCATTTTCTTCTTCTTCATGAAATTATGTTCAGTCAGACTTCCAACATCACCCTTTGACTTCCATCTAGAAGAAGAACATTTCTTGCAATTCTGTCTACTTGAATCCTCTCCCCAATAATGCATACAATCATTGGGACACGCATGTATTTTTATATAATTCAGACCAAGCTTGTTAACAACTTTTTTCATATCATAAAAATATTCTGGGATTTTTGCTTCAGGAAATGCATCACGAATCAATTCCAATATCATGGACATTGCCTTATTTTTAATTCCACATAGACATTTGATATGGTACAACTTCAGCAGAAATGAAATCATTGAATATTTCAAACACCCACTATACAACTCTTGATTTCCATCGTCAACTAAATCATGAAACACATTTTTATTAGTGAAGTTTTCCGTTACATTTGGCTCTATAGAATCAATAGGAGGATCCAATGATATGTTCCAATCTTGATCTACTTGTGTTACAGTCTCAAAAACATCACTTGTCACATTGAAATTTGTAGGACCCTCTTCTGGTTATTCTGATATGTTTTGATGCTGATAGTGGTGTCTTGCAGTGCCGAATGCATCATTTATGAGGTTTTTCATTTCATTTTCCATTGTCGACGAACTTGGGACCTCATTCTGTGGATTAACATCAGTGCTCAATCTTTCTGTATTGTTCGATTCTCCATTCCAATTCCAACACAAATATTGACCAGGGAATTGCTTCAGTATTAAATGTTCATAAACTTCATCTCTCTTCAACCATGTTCTAAATTACATTTAGGACATGGAAATATTATTCTCCCTTTAACAGATCGATTAGAAATCGCAAAATCTAAAAACTCATTCAAACCCTTAACATACTGAGGTGTGTTCCTCGGTAATGTGATCCACCTTTTATCCATGTATATCACAATGTGCCTACACAAAATATACGATAGTGTAAGATTGCATAATCATAATATAATAAATATGACTAATTGATCATAAAGTATGCATAATATAATAAATATGATTCATTTATCACAATTACCTCTTACTTAGCATGCCCAGAAAAACCAAACAAGTCTGGTCCTTAGGAGACAGCGTGAACACCTCATTGAGGAGCAGTAAGAATATCGGGATACACAATTATCATAACACTGTCAATCACACATTTATGTTGCCTCAAACAATTTCTATCCCCACTACATTAATGAGATACATTGGTCCACTCAGATTACTTCCACACCCTCACAAAAAATACTATAACTTTCCTGAACATCTCATGTACTCACATGCTTGGTCATCTCAATTAAATGTTTTATTTTATTTTCCATATCTAGAAATGGGATACGAGTCGGTATTTATAACACTATCGATCACACATTTATGTTTCCTCAAACAACACCCCATTGATGTGTGATCGAAATGTATCATAATGCATTTTAAACCTGAGACATTATGTGATTGTTTAGGCTTGACCTTAGATGTCCTCCAAGAGTAATGATGTTTCTCAATGGTTTCATACACAACCAACCATATCAAAGTCGTATTTCCTATGACAAAGAAGACTATCTGGGTACCAATCCATGTACTGAATATGGTGTGAGGTAAATTAAGTAGGCCACCACTAATGGTTTCTAATGCATAATCTAGTACACGAATATAAAACAAAAAATAGTGTGCAGGTATATCAAAATTAAGTGTCACTATAAATATAAATCCATGTCACACTCAGGTTTCTTAGGAGGCACTTGGCACAATCTCAAACCTTAGAGATTTCATGTAAACATTGGTAATAATATCCACTTTGAAATGCACTAACCTAGAAAAGTTAGTGGAATACACTATAACAATACATTCCCATTTTTATAATGTTAGAAAGTATTAGTTCTTTTCCACATGTAACATTTTAGGATAAAACTATAGTTTATATATTTTCTTGAAGGATTCACACGTAAGATCCTCATGAAATATAGCATGCAAAACTGAGTCTCACCATTTCCTTCCCAATCCATCAAGAATATATGTTGACCCCCACCCCTTAGATTCTTTGGGAATCTTTAGAATTTTAAATCTCCTACCAATCTACTCAATCATCTCCTCATATTTCTAGATTCCATTATCACCATGAAAGATAGGTGGATTCTTGTTAGTAAATTATGAGTCATGATCCACTACTCCTCTTGGGTTTTTAATACCTTCATAACCAAAGTATGAATAGTGCATATTATAACTTCCACTAAAGAAGATACCACTAAGGGATTCTCCTATTAAACCCGTCTCACAAATCCATCACTTAGATTCATAAGACCTCTTCTAGTACGAATTGTCTAACAAAGACAAGATGAAACCCCCTTTAGTCATGAGAAAATTCCTAAATCATAGAACAAATTCCATAATCCATATTAATGATTTAAAATAATAATAATTTTATGAATTTATGAATTCTATTAATGAAATATAAAACATAAGAAAGGAATAGTTTTTTTAAATAGACACCAAATCTAGTTTATTCAATCAACCACAAAGACCAAGTGACAATATTTTCAAAAATAACTAACCACCCATAGTAACTTGAATTCATACATGGAGGTGAGATGTCTAGGCACCATCCCACACATATTAACTACATTTTAGTGCTACTAAATCTAGTCTACCAATGACACTAAACCAAAACTATGAAGTGTCGTAACATTCCAGGCTCAATATTCCTTTTGATATCAATTTATAATGAACTGACTAGGGAAAACTAGGCAAGTCTCCCAAGAGGGTCTTATACATGGAGATGTGTAATAAGGAGACATGAAAGTAGTATCTTGTTTTAGAAAATAAAGTTATGAAACCAAATTAAAATAAAAAATAAAGATAAACATCCATTAGTATAAAAAAATCAATCTAAATAGGCCAAACCATAAAGATAAAATAGACAATACTATCATCTCCCTATGTGACCATATATCACAACCAAACCATATTTATACAAAGATAGTAAACCAAAAGAGAAAATTACAAGTTATAATATCAAAAATTCAATATCTCTATCTTTAAAATAAATCCATTTTACATATATTTTTCATAAAATAAAACAATTTTTTAAAATAATCCTTCGATTTTCATAAAAAAACCATATACAAAATATCTAGGAATATGTTAAGAATAAAAGAAATCGGGTAGTCATAGAAAAACCCAACCATAGATACACTATAATATAACTGTGTGAGCAAGTAACCATGAAAATACCATCATGTGATAAACAAATCATCAATGAAAAAACCCACCATTTGGGATCCAAACTCTGGGTTTACGTTCTAGACATGAAAGAGAATCCCCAATCCAAGATTAAGCAGGATTCAACTAATATAACCTCTAGTGGAATTACACACAAAAAAAGTGTCATAAAACCTCTTTTGGAATTACATAAAAAAAGAGTGAGAAGTATATTTCCAATGCATCCAAGGACACCTAATGTTCCATGTTTTTCAAAATCTTTTTAGAAAACATGATCACATATAATAAAACAATTTTAATAATAAATCCTTTCAACTTCAAGCTTGAAAACCCATTTTAAAAACAAATCCACCCTTTAAAGAATTTAGTCAACCACTTTTCGTGAGAAAAACCATTTTTGAAGAAAGACCTCTTTAAAAACATGTATATTTTCCATAAAATCCATTTAAATCCATCAATTTCATGAAACAAGACAAATAAATTAATAAGAATATAAGGAAATTTTAAATTAGAACCACTTATATAGATACACCTACCTTATAAACATAAGGAACCTAAGATCCTTCGACAACATAAATTGGAAACAAGCAGATATTCTTCAAATAGAAAAGGAATGAGGGAAAACCACAATGAATTGATTGATAACACATATTATTTATGAAACCATCGAAACCATATCACACAACACTACCAAACCAAGAAATAACTAAAATTTACCAAAATCGAAGGGGGTCGTGGGGGGCGTCGGGGGGTGCGGGGGTCGCCGGAGGCCGCGGGGGGTGCGGGGGTCGCCGGAGGGTGCGGGGGGCGTGGGGGGCGTGGGGGTTTTTGGGGGTCGAGGGGTGTGCGGGGTTCGCCGGAGGGCGCGGGGGGCGCGGGGGGCGCGGGGGGTGCGGGGGTCGCCGGAGGGCGCGGGGGGCGCGAGGGGCGCGGGGGACGCCGGGGGTCGAGGGGGGTGCGGGGTTTGCCGGAGGGCACGGGGGGCGTGGGGTCCGGGGGGGATCGGGGAAGAGGGGCGAGGGTTTGTGGGGGGTAAACGCAATAGGGGTGGGGGAAAGGGTCGCGGTTTTTTTAAAAAAAAAGGGTTTCGCGGCGGTTTGTTAAAAACCGCCGCGAAACCTTTCACGGAAAACGTTTAGCGGCAGTTTTGTGAACCGCCACCACAAAACCGCCGCTAAACCCTATTTGTGTTGTAGTGTGTCATGCATCTAACCCTCTAGAAAATAGATCTTGAAACCACATGTGAAGCGATCACATTCAGCCTATCCACTCAGGTTCTAAAACCTAATTGAGTAAGTTCTTGATTAGCTACCATGCTTGGCACCGGGTCTTCTAACTATCTTGAGCTGCATCAGAATTGAATTCATTCAGCTCTAAGGGGTAAACCAATTAATATTTAGGAATTGTGTCTAGGAGATAAGTAGAAATTTATTCCTTAAGAATCACATCCAAAGAATCAGGTTCCAGGTTATTTGGTCTCTCATCATCACTTGATTCTACCCTGAAGATGTTAGACTAATTAGATCCATGTTCTGCTCCACCAATGGATTCACCTATCACCACAATTTATTGCTCTCCATGAAATATAGTTTTTCCAAATTGGGTTCTCATATGAACTATCACCCCTCTAGATAAAGGGGCTCAAGGTCCTCCGATCATCCATACTAGTAGGGCACCCACCATTATAAGAACTATTCAGACAAGGATTGGGGCAGCCACTTTGATTAATCCAAACAACAACTGTGGTTACAACAGATGGGGGACTTACGATGGTAAAAATAATAGTATCATCTCCAGATTTTAATAACCATAATGTCAGGATGTGGTCCCCCATATATGGTGAAAAGCTCATAAGGTTCCAAATATGCTACCTTTTCTTCCCCAACACTGCTCAATTCTACAGCTTTTATTTCTCTGGATGTGAGTCTTGGTGCTTGGTCTTCCACACCCATTGTCACATATTTTTCCCTAACAGTAGGGGATGTCTACACAAGGTCCTCCTGCATAAGTATATTTTTATTGAGGGACCAAGATAAAGTGGGAAAGATAATAGCACAGAAGATGATTTGAGTCTTACTTCAAGAATTGTAGAAAATTATCCAAGAGAAGTCTCCACTAGGGCCATGATTTCACCCTCCTCTAGAGAACCACCCTTGGAAGCTACTTCCTCATCACCCTTATGAAGGTCTTCAGCATCGACCTCTTCCCCCAGAAACAATCTGAGTCATAAAAAGGAATTTTTTTTTCCAATTGATCTGCCGACGACATGGGAGGGATAGTCTTGTTCAATAACACCCTTACTCTTCTTCTCAGTGGTCCTGCAGTGCCTCAGGAGTATACTAGTTCCTCCAATTCGTTTATGAACTTTATTCCGACAGCTAGGTCCACCTTGAAGCCACTTTGGAGAATCCAATTTACCCCAACTGCATCCCATCTTTTTCAGTTTTATCTAGATGTCATCAGTGTTGAGGAAGTGTTTTCATAATTCCCATTATTTCCAAGAATTCAGATAGATAACATGAGGAGAAATCATCTCTTGACCCGCATACTTCCCTAGAGCCTAAGGGGGTTCCTTGCAGAACCCCCTTGATGATTCTCCTCTCTCCTGGGTCATCTTGGTTGGATCCGTTGGGTATAGAACTATCTGTTCCCTTGCTTCATCTTCAACTAGAACTAGTTTGTGGCCCATTTCCCTTAGTTCTGCCACCTCATCACCATAAACTGCATCGACACAACCCTCATGAAATCCCCTTTCTTCCACTGGACCTTAACTTCAAGGTGAGGGGACTACTGCTCTACTTTCTCAAATTTTTGGCTTCTTCAATGTCTCGCATGGGTAGGTAGCTTCCCAAATCAACGCATATTCGTGAATCAAAATGAATGCAGTGAAATTTGGAGGAATCCCATTCCACATATTTCTATCATCCTATGTAACCATTAACCAAAATTGTTTCATCACACATGGATGGTTCTCATGAATCACCCCCAAGTAAACCTTTGGATTCATCCTCTCCGTACATCAAAATTTTCTTACAAACTGGTGTGGAGTATATGAATAATATATGGGTTCACAGTCCACCTGCGCGACCAACACAACACTACATAAAGATAGTAGATATGACCGCTTCTCTATAAATTATGTGCCAATATCAGTGAAATCTTCAGTCGACAGGTGAAAGGGGTGGAAGATGAATTGATTGGCTTGCACATTTTTTCTCAGCACAATCATCATACCAAACATGAGTGGGGAGCTCCCCACGATATTCAAAATTGTTCTTCAAGAGTGTATCCTAGTAGGAGTGATGGGATTAAGGTATTCATATCCTCCCATGTGTGCAGTTATCTTGTAATATATAAAATGGAATGGCCCACTAACATGAAATGACCTCCTTCCCATGCTAATGCGATGAAGCAAGTGATACAACTTCTCTAGTACCAAGATGCCCAGGTTGATGCATTATTCATAATCCTGTTGGGCTACCATAATAACTGTATTTGGTCATGGTCCCATGTGTGCATCCCTAACTGGATGCATCCACTCATAGATTAGTGTAGAGATGAATCCATCTAGCCTAACTATTGGCTGTTTATTATCCTTGATGATGTAGCCAATCAGTTTCCACTAGATGTTCTCCAGGATCCACTAGTAGGAACCTTCCTTTCCCGGATGAGCTCCCCTCCGGTAGTTTGGGGGCCTTGTTGGTATTTTTCTTGGTGTGGATTCTCCTTTAGGTGGAAATTTCATAAAGTAACTAAACCACTACTTGAAGTGAACATCTCTAGTATTCTTCTTATCATCACTCATGCCCGACCCCAAGTTCAATAATGCCTTCACCGTAGATATAATATGTTCCGCATCCTCTCATAAATTCATGGAATAAAGGAACTTATCATACATCATTCTCAGAATAGGGATGCCAGAGATTTTATGTAGATACTAGAAGTTGATGCCAACCTCCCTGTGATACAGGTGGAATTTGTTTGTATCTGGAAAACATCTTCTTTGTTGTTTTGGAATGCATTATTTTGTTTGGTAAAAATGGAATTGGGAATCCCATGCTGCTTCATACATGCCTACTTGCCTCATCACATGCTTTAACTTGACACAGGGTGATGCACTCACCCGGTAGGCCCAGGCCCACTCATCAATGAAGTTTCCAAATTGGCGTAGATCCTAGCAGTTGATCCACCCCTTCTCTAGATTCTAAATTGATGCCTTGATGATAGTATTATACTATGATGGGGATGTCTATTCTTCCAACTCCCTACCATCGATGTTGTTGGCATGATTATAGAGGTAGTGCGTTGTGATTGGAGTATGATCTTTCCTGATGTGGCCATCTGCAACCTTGTGCCACAAATATTTTCCTTGTGTGCCCCTAAATCAGTAGGTTGGATCATCTCATCTTGCCTCAGGAATGAAGACACCATCCTACAATCCAATGTTATACAAAGAAATACTCTTTTATAGTGGGTAGTCCATATGATAATTTGACAGCAGTTTCATCAATGATTTGTGACCCAAAGTTCTCTGGATGTACTCTCCTATTTGAATGTTGTCTTCCATTTCTTCCCACTGTGCGACATCATCAAGAACTTCTCGATAACCCTCCTGAGAATCCATCGACCAGAGACATAGAAATTATTTTGATTCCATTCACAGAGACCATTCACGGATTATCCTTGATCTTGTTAGATGTCTCATAGAATCAGTGGTTCACAATACATCGGTTCACTGAAAAGTGTTTGCAGAGTATCAGACCGAAGAACTTGGTTTGCGTAGGTGAATTTTCGGGGAGAATATCTTTTCAAATAGATATCTTCAAGGAAATCATTCACAAAGATCCAGGTATCGAAAAAGAATACTATTTCTCTATTTATAGGTATGATCTGACTCACCCTTTGTGGTGACCACCTCTCTCCCTTCGTGGCGACCTCCGCCCACCCTTCATGGTGACCTCCTCCCACGCTTCGTGGTGCATTTCACCCTTCATGATCCTTTTTTTATCTAGTAACAATTTTGGTGAGTTAACCCTAGAATATTACCCTCAGAAGGCACGAACAAAGTCACAGCTGGTTCAAAGCTAAAGGTGGATCCGAGTGGCCTTGAAGTTTGTAAAAATCATCAAAGGCATCTATTTCACAATGATCCTATGAAATACCATTCATGGACCCATTATCAAATGAATCTCATCTGCGGTGTCGAGATACCTATGTAGACCCACTCACAAACATATCTTCTCTACGTTGTCTAGCTCCCATCATGTACCCACTCACAAACAGATCTACTCTGTGGTTTTCATCTCCCTTTGTGGGATCGATTGTAAATAGATCTCCTTCGCGCCAACCTGGTTTTTCTATATGGAAATCTCTTCTAGCTGCACCAACCTCAATCACCTATAAATAGTAGTCACACCCCCTTCCAACCATGGTTACTCTGACTTTTCTTCTTACCAGCTATTGTTTCACAAATCCCTTTGCAAACCAAAAACTGGATCACCTAAGGTACTTAGGTTATGAAAGATGTGCCTCATATAGTTCTTTATGGGCCTTGAATATGGAAGGGATTCCCTTTGTAAAGACCTTATCCCTTTTTAAAGGAGGGAGCCCTTTTAGGTTTCTCGAGGCTCTGTAAAGCATTAAGCCTTTGCAGAGAACTCTCCAAATTAAGAGTGATTTTCTAAGGAAAATAAATACTCCACCCAAGCCTCTCTTTCATAAAAAAAATCTCCTTCATGAAGTACCTTGTTCCCTGAAGTTCCTTTCCTTCATGGATCTCTGCATATCGGCCCCCTCGGCCTCACAAACTCATCTCTCGTGTGGCCCTCCCGGATTTTATGAAGTGAATTCATAGTCCCCAGAGTGGGGCTTCATAATGTGTTACCTTACCTCATGCATCTTTGTATAAGCATGCTAACTACTATATCTTATTTGCATGGCAATACTGACATGATCCCCTCCAAAGACCACTCTTCCAACCCATTATTTTATATAATTTCTTGTTCCTTCCCTTCCCCAAGTGATGGTTGGTATAAGTTATGTAAATACTAGGAGAAGGGAGTGAGTACTCCTCGTCTGAGTTATAGGATGTTAAACTGCTAAGCACCCCATGTCCCCAAAACATGATGTTAAACTGTGAGTTTCCAAATGTGTGGTAGACCTGAGTGGACCGAAGAGGGGATGAGACCGGGATCATTTTTCTCCCCAACTTTTTGATCCACCTCCTCTTTCCCTCTGTGCTTTTTCACTGTGCACGCTTCAGGAAGCCTCTGTGTAATCCCTAACACACCTTGATAGGGTTCTCCCTATATGATGGTCATATCCTCTTCGTACATCTAGACACCCTCCTCAAGCTTCCCTCCTATATTATGCCCCAATTTATATCTCCCTAGGATATTATCCATGTGTATGCCCCGCACCATCCCTCATGGCCACATATCTCATGACATGATCATTGGGTCCCTTGCTACCATTTTTTTCTCACACCGATCATGAATCATGTGGTCTTAGAGTGAGAATAGAACATGACATCCTCTCTAGACATCTTAGTGTGTAAGCCCCACACCCCATTCTGAACTATGTTTACTTTTATCCCTGCCTCCTTGACTGGGTACATAGGAATCCTTCCAAAGGTTCAAACCCATTACTCATATATCTCAACCATTTCACATCAGTTCACCTTCATCCCACAATATTTTAAAATGATTTCTTGAACTACGTGGGCTTTGATCCCTGTCTTTTATAAAGGGTATGTAGGAATCCTCCTCAAGGTTCAACCCTGTCCAATGGTAAACATTGGTCCTCCCTATTAGGGAAATAACCTCTTGATGTGACATCTTCCCTTTTTGGGGAACATCTCTTGGATCCACCTCCATGAGGTGTTCAAATCCATTCGGTCAACTAACCATGCATAAGCCCCATACTCATTTTATACTCATCCAACCAATAGTATCCCTCATACGATGGGATTATAACCATTCATAACCCCATAATCTCTCTTTGTTAATGTCCTTTGTGTACACCCCGATTCTATTCCCTATCCTAAACTACGTGGACATTGATTCCCTACTACGGGGATATGTAGGAAGCTTCCTTGAGGATCAATCCCATCATCCATGTCTCATCCTAGTCTCTCCCTTGATCCCATGTGTTTTAGGAAGATCATGCCTTGACCCTAGGTTCCATTTTTTTCGGGTCCCACCCATGCATCCATTCTCACGATCTACCTCCTCAAGTGAATCGTCACCCACTCCAGAACTACGTTGACTTTGATCCCTGCCTCCCAAGTAGGCTACGTAGGAAACCTCCCTAAGGTTCAATCCCAACACCATCATCTTCACATCAGTTTCACCCCACTCATTCATATTATTTCTACTCCTAGCAGCACATGGGTCATCTCAGTTTTTAAGTTCCAAATCACCCCTTCTAAATACATGAGTTATGATCCCTGTCTTCTATATAGGGTACGTAAGAAGCCTCCCCGAGGTTTAATCCTATTCAATAGTAAACATTGGTGACCCCTTTGTGGGACCCATCCCTAATCCTCCCTCAGTGGTTTCCTGATCATCCTTCATAGTGTGAAATATTCCCCCTTTGGGACATGCTATCTTAGGCCCGTCCTCATTGGGTTTTATGATCCATCCATCCGGTAAACACTCTAGGTGCTCCCTCCTTGGGACGTACCCATCTGATCCACTTTTATCAGTGTTATCATTAGTCTATTCCATCTCTTCAAGATGTTAAACTCATGGAATACCCCATGTTGAATATTGGAAGATGAGGAAAATATCATAGACATGCCTCTGGAATAAGATACACCATAATCGACATGGGAAGTCTCAGGTTCATGCACCCTTAAGAAGCCCTATAATGAGGAAGAATATAGGTGTTACAATTTTCTAGTGTCAATACATGCCACATATAAATCAATAAGGCTACTCCCCTAACTAAAGGTTGTTGTCTTGAATGGACCCCTTGGAATGTCTTGACATAAGCAGCATAATTAACCGGCATCCATGAAGAGATGGCACTAGGAATGAGTTCCACGAACTACATCTTAAACTATAAGGGAGACCCGAAATAGTAAATGAGTTCTGAGGGGGAATCCACAGAAGGAGGATATTAAATCCCATAATATTGTTTCGATCAATGAGTAAACATCACCTAATAAGTTATGGATGTTTCCCACCTTTGAAAATTGAGAATACAGGGTATAATGCGATCGTCAGTGAACGTCAAAATACGCTTGTGCGACGCACCCTGGAGAAAAAGCATAGGAAACATAGGTAACTTCTTTATTTTTATAAAATGATATATTGTTTATCCTTATATATCCTCCTTGAGGTTTATATATAATTATTTTTATGTGATAAGAACTGGTTTTTTAAGAGTTTCTCATCAGAAACCTTGAGTGCTTGTTTGGATGATTGGGACAAGTACTAAACTAGTCTAAGTTATGCAATGGCTAGTTCCCCTAGTAAATATTATTCCCTAACTATGATATGTTACTTGAAAATCACCATAGGGTATGTTGGGGATGGGTTTTTTTAGTTTTTCTTTATAGCAGTGTTCCATGAGTGAGATCCTAGGAAATCCCCTCTTTTAGTTATATGATTCATTATTCGATCTCATGTTGTTCTATGATTACGCATGTTTTTATTTTTTTATCACTTACATTCTTATTTTAAAATATATTTATGGATATAAAAATATTATATTATGGTATTTTGGGTTTTCATTTGGTTTAGTGGGATATTATCATTTTTTTATATATATTAGGTATACACATTTACCATGGTGATATTATTACTTGTAGGAGTATTTATCTATAAACTTTCTATTCTAATATGAATTATAAATTATGTTTAGACCTAATGTGGGTCTCTATATTCATTGATATTCATAGATTTTTATGGTTATTTGGATTATTCTTGGGGTTATTTGATGATATTTTAAGATAAGTTCCATTGATTTTGAGGAATTTTTATTTTTATCTTGAGAATTCAAGATAAGTTTTGTTATGATAGTATGGGTTAATGTTCCATTTTTATTTGGGCCTCTTTGATTTTTTTTCGAACCCACCCACCTCATATATCCAGATAAATGGGTGGTAGTTTCAAAATTTTCTTATAGTTGTAGAGATTCACAACCCAACTAAAACTTACCTTTTGTAGTAGATTCATAACCAATATATTAACCTAAATTTTAAAGGGGATTCAAAACCTGTTATAGCCAACTTTTTCACACATTAAGCACACCCAAGTAACCTAATTTTTTCAACTTGGAGTCGCAACCCAACATACATTTTAATGGAGGAATAACAAACCCATTTCTAATTTTGAATGAAAAATCATAAACTAACACTAACACATAGATAAATAAAATAAGGAAGTTTTAGGACCACAAAAGCATAATTATACACTAAATTTATGAATGTTTAGGTCTAGGAAACTTTAAACACTTTTCTAAATTTATTCTTCATGATGATGTTTAGCCAACTATGTCCCAAAAAATTTTGTAGAAGGTTTTCAATGTATCTAAACTCTCCTTTCATAGGTTTTGGATCTATAAATATCTTTTTATAGATATATCTCCCTCATCAATGAACTACTTCATTATTAAAAAAATTCTTTCATTTAATATCTATAGTTTTTGAAAAAAATACTTTCCTAAAAAAATAACAAAATCATGAATTTCTAGGTAGAAATAATAAAGTCCATACCATTTAGAAATAATCATCGAATCAATTTAATTTCCAAAAAAATAGCTTTTTAATTAATCTCCATGAGTTTAGTCACTTGTGATTATCATTTAATCTCCTTGGAAATAGATTGTGTATCATTGAAAAGAAATAACATTTTCAAAATGAATTGCATATATATTTTCATAGATAATCTAATTAAATAAAATAAATAAAGTTATTATATTTAATTTATATGTATTTAATATTCAATAAATCAAAAATAAACTCCCAAAATATATCCATAATTACACTAAATAAAAATAAAAAGAAGTATAATTTTTAAGATTTTAAATTCACAGAAGAATCATTTAAAAATTTACCATATTCATCCATACATGAGTCATTTTAAATCCACATAGGAGTGTATTCACAAAAGTGTTGATTAAGAATTCATATAAGAATAAAATTTTCATGTAGGGGTTAATCAATGTATGAGTTGAGTAATTTGCCAAAATTTCATAATTTATGATTTCAAAAATCCATGTAAGAGTCTTTAAGAGTCTTTATGTTAAAACACTTCACATTTTAGTACTTCATGTGTGAATTAGACATCATCTTCCTTATGTACAAAATGATTCCTATACATAGAAAAATTCTAAAAAAATTGAATTATTCATGTAAGAGTATATCACATGGGAGTTTCTCACATAGTATTACTTCACGTAGGAGTTATCTTTAAAGGTGTAATTCACATATAAATAAGATTATTAGAAAAAATTTAGACCCTTGAACTATGTATAAGTAAAATAGTTTTCCAAAAAAATAAAATATCTATAAAAACAAAAGTATAACTAGAATAAACATAGTAAGAGTATTAATAAATAAATAATAAAATATTATTTAATAAATAATCAATGAATAAATAATGAATAATTAACAAAATAAAAATCATTATTTTCTTCTAAAAGTAGTGAATGATTTAAATAATAAATATTTTATTCTTTTCCAAACTCATGTTGTTGGGTATAATTGATAAGTAAGGAATTTTTAATTATCAAAACAAAAACAAATAAAGTAGGAAGAATCCACTCAACAATCTCCTCCTTTTTAATAATTAAAAAACCAAGTATATAACATATGAAAATACTCCCCATTTTTTAAAATAGTCAAAAAGGATAAAATTCTAATCTATTTTATCTAACTAGTTTGAAAAAACCAAATCCCAAAGTTTCTCCTCAAAATTTAATATAGTAAATAAGAAAAAATGCTTTAATCGGATATTAAACCAAATTTTCATCATTTAAATAAATTATTAAAACTATAATTTTAGACTATTTAAATAGTTTTAAATAATATAACTCCCCTTAAATTAATTAATTCTAAATATATAAAAACAAAAATAAATGTAAAAAAAAATTAATAAAACTCCCCCTTAAGTTCATCTTCTTTCTCCTGAATAAACAAACTGATTCATGTAGATTTTGAATTCTATATTGTGTAAAAAAAAAAAGATAAATCTTCTTGTATAAAAAATTTAAAATCTACAAAGATCTATGAAATAAAAGTAACCAATTATGATTAAACATGATAATAAATAAAAGAATAAAAATATATTATATGCTCACTAGCCATAAAGAAATTAAAATCATATAATATAATAATATTAATGAATATATAATATTTAATTCATAATTACCTCATAATAAGTTTATATTTAATCTTTTCAAACTTATTCAAATCCAATGGTTTAGTAAAAATATCTAATAATTGATCATCAATACAAATATATTCCAAATGGATATCTGCTTTGTGTAAATTATTTCTAAAAAATTTATATCTAACTTCAATATTTTTATCTCTTGAATGTTTCCAAGGATTCCTATGAATAGAAATGGTAGATTTATTATCAAACATAATAGGAAACTTATCAAAATGAATATCAAAAGTAGATAAAGTCTTCTTAATCCATAAATATTGAGCACAATATCTAGAAGTGCCAATATATTTTTCTTCAATTGTGGATAAATAAATATATAATTGTTTATTTAAACTCTAAGAAACTAAAAAATTCTTAAAAATAACATTTATCACTAGTACTTTTTTTATCAATTTTTCATCCTCCAAAATCATAATGAGAGTAACTTTTCAATTCAAAATAGGTTCTTCCCAGATAAAACAATCCAAGATTAATAGAGACATTGACAAATTTAATAATTCTTTTAACATATTTCTAGTTATTTTCTTTAGGTTCATCCTAAAATTTAGTACACATGAAAAAAATAAACATTAAATCTTGTCAAGAAGTAATTAAATACAGAAAACTCTCAATCACTCCCCAAAAAAGTTTAATATCAAAATATTTTCCTAAAAGATTTATATTTAGTTTGAAATTAGTACTCACATGATTATTTTAACTTCTATTAGAATAAAAATAAATCTTATGACTAATTATTTTTTATATTTACACTAATTAAGAAAAATTCCATCATTTCTTTAAAATATATGAAGTCCTATAATTAATTTCAATTCTTCCATAACACTCATGTCAAATTCCAATGTCATTAAATCATAAAATTAATTACAAAGAAATTCACCATATGATCAAAATATGATATCATCAATATAAATTTGAGTAATCAAAATATTTTTATATTTATTCTTAATAAAAAAGTAGGATATAATTTTAGTTTTATAAATCCAATTTTCAAAAAAAAATAAGAAAAACAATCATACTATGCTATATGATTTTGTTTATGTCTGTAAAGATATTTAAAAAGTTTTAAAACATGATTAGGTTTCCTTTTAGGTTCAAAACCCATGGATTGTTTTATGTAAACATTTTCAAATATTAAACCATTTATAAAGTCAACTTTTATATCCATTTGATAAATTTTAAAACCATGGTGAGATGTATAAGTTAATAAGATTCAAATAGATTCTAAACTTTCAAGATATCTAAAAGTTTCATTATAATCAATTGCTTTTTCTTTACAATATCCTTGAGCTACTAATAAAGCTTTATTTCTAATAATTTGTATAGATTTATCAATGTTGATACTAAAAACCCATTTATTACCAAAAACTTGGTAATCTTTAGGTGGTTTTACTAAATTCCAAAAATTATTTCTTGAAAAAAGATTCAGTACATATGGCATAGCTAAAATCCAGTTAGGTTCTTTTAAAGTTTCTAAAATATTATTCAGTAAAAAAATCAGAAATAAAAGTATAATGAGCATAAAAATTTATTAATGAATTTGAGGTTGGAAATCATGACTCAACATCTCTCATAAATATATCTATAGGATGACCATTATGAGTTTTCCAATATATTTCAGGAGATTTTTTCTCCACCACAACAAGCTCATTCAATTATAAATTCTTATCTTCTCTAAAATTAAAATCTCTAAAATATTCTTCAATCTGATTTTATTTAGATTATTTATCCTTTAAGTACTTCTCATCAAACATAAAATGAATATATTCTTCAACAACTGTAGATATTTTATTACAAACGCTTTATTATTTACTAACACTATAATATCTTTAAAATATTCCTTCATTATATTTAGCTTCAAATTTATCAAAAATACCATTAGCATTAGGGATAAAAACTTTACAACCAAAAACTCTAAAATATCAAAATTAAAGTTTCTTCTCATTCCAAAGCACATAAGTTTTTTTCATTAAAAACAATTTTAAAATAATTCTATTAGAAACATAAAATTCATATTTATATCTTTATCCCAAAAATATTTAATTAAACTATATTCATTTATTATAGTACTAATAATTTCTTTTATTTTTATATTTTTACTTTAGACTACACTATTTTTTGGGGCATTATAGAAGATGAAAATTTACGAAAATAACCATTTTAATAAAAAATAAAATTCTATATTTTTAAATTTTCCTCAATTATTAATTTTAATTGAAACAATTAAATAAACTTTCTTATTCTGAATTAGTTTAAAATAATTAGTAAACTTTGATAATGTTTCTATTTTATGTGTAAGGAAATAAATCCATGAAAATATAAAAAAAACATGTACAATAATAAATATATTTCTTACCACCAAGACATATAGTTTGAATCAGGTTAAATAAATATAAATGAACCTATGGGGAGGACATAAAATATTATCATCCTTGTTTTGTCCACATTTCATACATAAATCACAAATATGATTGATCTCCATTTTTAGATCAGGTAACTGTAGATCTTATTAGTTCTTAGAAAGCTTCTATGTTATTCAAAAAATGTCATGATTGAGAATTTTATTTCATAAAGTTTTATATGATTGTATACTATTTAGACACTTAAAATTTTGATTATTTAGTTCATCTCAATTAATGGAATGAATGTTTCCCTTTCAGTTAGTATTAAACAAAAAAAGATTCAGGTATTAAAATAGTTCATTTTTCATTTTTAAGTTTAGCAAATATTACATCCTCACATAACTATAAAAAACTTACCAAATTGTGTTTTAAACCTTTAACATATAGAACATTAGATATAATAATAGAATTTGAGATACCAACTTCACCAAAACATTTAAAATTCACTTTTGAGTTGTCTCTGAAAGTCATAGTGCCCTTATCACATCTATTATAAGATGAAAATTTTGATATATCTCCCAGTAATATGCCTAGAGAATCCATTATACATATACCAAATCTTATTATTTAAACATCAAAGTAATTTTTTAAAAAAATTATTCAGAATATGATTTTGGTACCCATGATACTTTGGGTCTAATGGGATTAGAAAATGAATTTTTGGGAACCCAAATATATTTCATACTTGTATTCAAAAGAAATATTAATGTTAAGGATTTAGAAATAAATTATTTTAAGTGTTTCAAATATTGAGTAAATCTTAAATAACACTCACTAGTATAATGAACTCTCATCCTATATTTAAAAAAAGTAACAATTGATATACTTTCTTTAGATATTTTAATAGATAATGTTTTATACATTTTGGTTAATTTTTGATAATTTTTGATACCAACCATATTTTATTCACTTCTTTATAGAAATAATTTTATCAAAAATATATATACCTTGAACAATAGTTGATAAATTCTATTTCAAACGTTAAATTTTGTTCATTTCATTTTCCTTTTGGGAAATATATAATTCATATCATAATACTTTGAACTTTCTTAATTTATCTTTATTTTTCATTTTATTCTTTATGTTTCTTATTTTCCTGAGAAAAAATCTTATTTTCTTCAACATTCTTCTTATTAATTCCATTAATTTTATTATATTGTTCAAAAAATTTAATAATTTCATTTTTTAAACTTTTAATATATTCATATAACACATCAATAATAGGTTTTTCCAAATCAAATTTATTTGAATGATAATAAAAATTACTAAATAGATTTAATGAATCTATGAGACATAATTTGGTTGATAATTTTTTGTTAGAGATTAATTACTATAATAATACTCTATGAAACTCTAATATTATACTAAAGCCCTTTTCTCTTTCTTATTTATCCACTTTTTCTTTATTTCCTTCTTTAATTTTGGAAATTCATGCTTGATATGGACTTTTCTTCAATATTCATAGAATATTACATCTGAAACCTTATCTAAAACAAAATTGCCTTTAGTGTTTACTTTTTAATCATCACTATGATAGTCATTTCTATGACTTATAGGGTATAATTTCTTTCTTTTGTACATTCCTTTTGAAACTTTAGTAACTCTAAGTCTTTTAATTAACTATAAATCAAAATAGGATGGGTAAGATATAGAATTCATATTTGATTAAAAATAACACATTTTATCTTTATAATTTTTTCAACATTAATATATTTGAGTTATGATTCATATTTCAATAATGAACCAATGAGTTTATAAAGTGTTTATTATTTAAAGTTATTAATTTCATCAATAATAGTCTGTTTAGTATGTAATTACTTTTTTAATTATTTAAATACTCTTTTATAAATAATATTATTATCCAATGTTTCTCCTAAATAACTCATTCCATTAACTATACTAGTGAATTGATGAAATATTTTATTTAAAAATTCTTCTTCAACCATTTTTAAAATCATAATATATAAAAATTAAAATTCCATGTTTTTTTCTCTTTAGATAATTGTCACTATAATTTGAAACTTACAAAATTATCCATATATAATGATGATTTTTTATTTAGATACATTAATAGAAATATTTCTACTAATATAAAAAAATAAAATATTCACGACTTTATGGATTAAATCATACTTATCACTTAATTACTAGTAAAACATTGAGGGTAAATATTAGGTAATACATATGGTTTTATCATGAAAGTGAAATGATTAATGCTTATCTATTTGAGGAAATATTTCATTTTAGATTTTTAAAATCCATAGTTAGTGCCATCGAAGAATGGAGGTATCTGAGGAATCCAACCATTATTAGAACATAAACCTTCCATCTCAAATGACATCTTCCCTTAAATAGTTAATTTTATGAAGTTTTTAGAAATAATACACACACACACACACACTAGAGTTAAGATTAATCTCAAATACCAATTACGGTTTCAAGAAAAAAACAATAATTCAAATTTCATCAATATAAAGACTATGATACCAATTATTTTCCTTGATGTAGAGATGGAAAAATTGTTAAGAAGGGGGGTGACTTAAAAAGTTTATAAAATTTTTAAATATTTATATAAAATTTTAATTATTAATTTAGTATAAATTTAAAAATATAAGCATGGGATATTTTTATAGTATTTTGGATCAAAATGATCCTATATCTATTGTCACTTCTCTTTATCCCTAAGTGAAATCACAACCACTAAAATATTGATTTTTTAGGGAATTCATAACCCAATTAAATCCTTATTTTTATATTGTGGAAACAAAAAACATAAAATCCTAACTTTAAAATAATATTTTCATACCATTATAACTTAACATTTCAACCCTGAGGCATAACCCAAGAAACTTAACTTTTTCAAACTGAAGTCAAAAAACAATTTACCATTTAATAGAGGTATAACTAAATAATTCCTACTTTTGAATGAAAAATCATAAACCAACACAAACTCATATAGAGATAAGATAATAAAGTTATAGTAACAAAAAACCAAAATTAAACATTTAAGTTCTAAACATAGTGGTTGATGTATCTTTCAAGACTTTGGTAGAGATGTACTTCATGATGATGTCCATCTAAATGTGTCGCAAAAAAAATTTCCAAAGGTTTTAAATGTATCAAAACTTGTAGTTATTTCATTCATGGGATTTAATTATATCAATATATATTTATAGAGATATCTCCTTCATCAATGAACCACTTTAGAGTTCAAAAAATTATCTTTCATTTAATATTCGTCAGCTTTGCAAAAATTGTTTCCTGAGAAATTAACATAGTCATGAATTTCTATATAAAAATAATAAAGTTCATACATTTTAAAAATAATTATTGAATCATTTTGATTTCCAAAAAAGTAATGTGAAAATTAATCATCATGAGTTTATTCATTTGATATTATCATTTAAACTTCTTGGAAATAGACATTGTTTTGCTGTAAAAAATACACAATTCAAAAAACACAGAAAAGATATTTTCATAATTAATATAATTAAATAAAATATATAAATTAATTTCAGTTAATATATATTTATTTAAATATTAAATAAATGAAAAATATATTAATAAAATATTTTCATAATTACATTAAATAAAAATACAAAATAGATATAATTATTAATATTTTAATTTCATGAAAGATTCATTTTAAAATTAACCCCATGTCATTCATGTATGATTCATTTGAAATATATGCATGAGTGTATTCACATAAGAGTAAACTAAAAAATCACATATGAATTAAAAATTATTGTAGGTGTTAGTCTATGTGTGAGTTAAACAGTGTTTCAAAATTTCATAACATGAGAATTAAAACATTAGAGTCTTTAAGAGTCTTTATGTAAGAATACTTCACATATGATTACTTCGCATAACAGTTAAAAGTTATATTCCTTGTGCACATATGAGTCCCATTATTAGAAAAAATATTAAACACTCAAATTATTCACATAAGAGTACTTCATGTATGATTTTTCCACATGGGAGTACTTCACATAGGATTTATCCATATAGGAGCACCTCAGATCAAAATAAAATACTTAGAAACTTTTGAGACTCTTGAATTATATAGAAGTAAAAAAATTTACCAAATATTTAAAATCATCATAAAATAAATTATAACCATAATAAATAGAGTATGAATAAGAATAAATAAATATTTAATAATTAATGGAAAATAAAAAAAGAATAAATAATTAATAATAAACAAATTCAAGTCATTATTTTTTCTACAAGAAGTTTAAGCTTAAATATATATATATTATTCTTTCCAAAAATAATATTAGAGGGAATAATATATAAATTAAGAAGTTTTAATTATGATAACACAAAAAAAATTCAAGGATCTACTCAATAATAATTTTCTTTCGTGAGATGGATCTCTCATATCCACTTACTCAGTTATCTTTCTTAGCAAACCACAAAACCCTTGGTTGGGTGAAGAGGTTTTGATCCTTATTACTTTTTATCTTTATAAATGACTTTATAAGAACATAAAGTGACAAGGTTGGGATAATTATGAAATTTGTTTGTAACAACTGTGTAATATATTTATAATTATGGGTCCTCTTTAATTTTAGGTAGATTCTGAATTTAGAATTTTAAAATTTTGAATATTTTCCTTGTTACACGGTTACCAAATGGCTACCAAACACTTAGTAGTAATAGTATTAATGAACTTTACATATGATAGAGACTATATAGGTGATTCTTATTCATGGTTTTTCTATTTCCTTTTGTGGGACATTGTTAGTGAATGATTTTCAGTAAATCATACGATTTTAAATAGTAACCATATAGAGTACCCATAAGATTGGGTTAGTTTTATTTAGTGACTTGTACATGATTTTTTCACATATTTGGAAAACCACATATGTTAAGAATGAAATTTTTTTAGATCTATTCCAGTAGAGGTTATACAATTGGTGCATGATTCGATAAACCATTTGAGTTTCCCATGAATTTTAAATGTGAATTTACTCTTATACTCCTACTTAGGTTTTATCCCTATTAGCCACCTCTTTTCCTTATTTCACTCAACTGACTGATAGGTAGATAAAATAATCTTCTCTCCTTATTATCCAAGATTAAAATTCCCTTTATCCATATATTTAAAGTGAATATTGAAAGTAGAGTCCTTTTTTACTCTTCCTTCTCCTTCCCTCTTCTTTTTCCTCTTGGTTACTTCTTCTCTCATGAACCTTAACATACATAGTGGTCTAATCTATGATTTAATATGGAATAATCTTGTAGATTTGGTTGTATATGTATTTTAGAGGTTGTCTTATTTCTTTTTTTGGCTTCCACCATTGAAGGTGGGTTGTTTCATGAGATTGTGGTAGGTGTTTTTGTCCAATTCCACTTATTTGGCATGTCATAATATGATTTGGTTTTATAAATTCATTTTATCTCAATTTATACCTACATTTGTTACCATGTATGTGTTTATAAAATATTTTCCATAATTTTTATAACTGGAATAAATGGTTTTCCATGAATTTATAGTATTAATTTTGAAGAAAAAAATGTTTCTATATATCAAGTGTTTGTTTAAAATACTAACAATATATTTTAAAGTTAATTTAAAGGTAAAATAATTTATTTGAATTTGATTATATTTTAAAGAAGTATAATTCATTATTTCAAATGTCTATTTTTGTAAAAGAGGGTGTGTTTGGAACTTAAAAAATTATTTTTTAAACTTATTAGTATTGTGGGGGTTTTATGATATTTCAAGTGAAGTCTTGTTTCCTATATGGTTTCAAATATTGTTTTATGGTTTTTATTTTCAAATTATTCTTTATAAGTTTGTTTTATAAAATTTATTTAAAGGCTCAATTTTCACCTTATAAAAATAATTATTCTTAATAGTTTTGACACACTTGTTGAGACCATTTATTTTATGTCTTGTATAAAAATTTTCACTATGTGGGATAAATTGAAATATTATGTGGTGCATATATAATTTTGAAAGGGGTTGTTTATAGATAGGGTGTTGGATATGCGATGAGTTTTTTCAATTATGTATAACCATTGATTTATTTGATGTTCATATGAATTGTATGATTCTCTCACCTCTATTCTGGTTATTCTATGGGAACCTGAGGTGATTAAGTATGGGATCTAGGTTTATACTACACTAGATTATATTATTATACTGATTAGTGTCCCTATTATAGATCATTCCCTTTATATATTAGTTTCCCTAATGTGGCTAGTGAGAGTAAATTGAATAGTTTTTTTGGAATGAAATAAAGGTTGATGTTTGGTTCCACTTAAGCTTTTTCTAAGATCACCTCTTGTTAAGATCTTTTGAGTTTACCATGATATTTATTTGATTTATTGATGATGTTTTCCTGGTGGTCCCTATTGCATACTTTGTATACCCATATTCCCATATTAGCCTTGTGGAGCCATTTATATTATTGGTGTTTACTTATTCCATGTTTATTGATCTTATGGTTCCTTCTTGATGTCATATACTATTTCTATTATGGTTTAGGTTACATTTCAACCTGATTTAAAAATGGGGGGATTGTTAAAAATTTTTAAAGGGGAAAATCACATAGTTTTTCATGGTTTTGTTCATAAACTTGGAAGTTCATATGATCAATTTTTTCAAATTATGTCTTTCCCAAGTGGTGGTTCCATGTTATATTAATAGAAAGGGGGTTTTAATGTAAGATTCCAAATGAAAGAGAAATTATTTTTTATCTCTATTACTATAAAATCATTATTTTAATCCTAAGGGTACTTTTTTCAAAATAGGTTTTTATATTTTAAATTTATAAAATGTGTAATATTTTCTATTTGGATAAAAAATAAATTTATTCTTTAAAATATTAAAATAAATTGTTGTGAATTCATATCTCTCATATTTTAAAAAATATATTTTATAATCTATTTTATACTGGATAAAAAAATTATCCTTATCTCATTTTCAAACATGTTATTGAATATAATGAATCATAAATCATATGTATCAAAAAATTATATAAAATTTTTATAAAAAAATATTTTTTATATGAAATGTATCTTATCATATAAGAGAAATATGATAAAAATGCACAATCATTATTTAGATCAATTTAAACTTGAAATATTCCTTTATATTCAACTCCATGATTTAAAAACCCATTACTTTATCACTTTAATTCAAACTACTCACTCCATCAAACATTTCATTAATTTTTAACTCTGGTATATTAATAATAATCATAAAATATAAATTTGGTATCATATACCCTTTAAAATTGAAGATTTTGTATCATAAAACTATTACTTTACAAGGACTCTCTATAAAGTTTCTTAAAATACTTCAGTCATTCTGAATAATTATATCTAATATAAAGATACCCCTCCTTCCTAAAACCTCCTTTAGGTTTCAATGACTATGTTTGAAAATTGGACTATCCAATATTATTCTTTTTGCATAAAATTTTACCCATTTTATACTATCAAATCAACACATGATTCTAGAAATCCCATGTCTTGCTCATCTATCCTAAATACTATGAGGTGATTAGTTAAATATTATTGGAACTAATTCATGTTGTTAGAATAATTCAAAAAATAATTCTATAATTAATTCCATCACCATATCCTTAATAAAAACCTTTAGTATCTTCAAGTCATTAACATACCCAGTCATATTGAGTATATGAGTGAACACTAAATTTCCTTAGTTTATTTTGCATCTAATTCCTTTAAAATATGAATTGAATCATTTTATGATTCTTAAAAGAAACTATATTCACTTATTGAATAACTTCAATAGTCATCTATTCATTAGAGGGTTTATCAAACACATAATATTTTCCCTCTTACTTATGAATAATTCTTAAATTTTTAAACCTTTATAAAAAAATTCATTTGTTAAACCTATCTTTTTCTAAGATTGATCTCAAAGTAATTCTTGATGATGATTATGATTCCATTTGATCTATAATAAAAAAATTATCAGATGATTGTCATGATTTAGGTTTATTTAATATATAATTTTGTTAAAGGTTATCCGACTAAAATAATGGCTCTTTTTAATTCCATTATAACCATTAGTGGGACAAGATCTATAATTTAAAAATTAATGGTTTGGATTTATTTTTACTCTCATTTCATAGTTATATAGGTTATTCATCATGATAATCATATCATATATTACTTTGGGATAGTTGAACGGACAACTCATTACCCAATTAATAATATGGACAAACTTTACTCTACACATATGGTATTCTAACCTTTAACATTTAGTATCTAAATGTAACCCAAATAATACACCAAATATAGGCACGAGGTCCTATTAGGGTCACCCATACCTTGATTTCATTATACAAGATAATCCATGGGAACCTTAATTTGGAAGAACCACTCCAGTTGGATGATCAAGTTCTTGAAAATTGTTTCCTTAGAAGGAATATAAACCATAGTATTTTAAGGATATTTTTTATCTCTCCATCTTACCTCATGTATTTTCTTTACATGTATTCATGCTTCTAATGAGTTAGTTTTTAATCACTATTCTTTCCACCAAATCAATATATTTAAATCATATTGATGTATAACTATTTACACAACTCATAAAATGTGTTTCATGAACCAGACCATGTACCCATTTAACCCAATAACCAAGTTTGTACTAACATGGCCTGAAGGGCATTCCTAATCCCCATGGGTTGATGACTATCACCTAACATCATACAAAATGAAGGTGTGAATGATTTTTCCATAAACATTGCAGAAAAAGATAAACAAGATAGTATGCATAAAAAAGAAACTCCATGGGGAGAAGTATACCAGAAGTCAAACAGGTATAAACAACCCAAATTAAAATATCAAAGTACTATAAAACAAAAATAATAGCTCAATTCCCAAAGTATGAAACTCTTCAATTCCATGGATTAACATCTAGAACCGTCTCTCGGTGGCACTTTACCCCTACTCTAACCAAGAAGGAGATTATCTGAAGGCATATGTAGGGTGTGAGCTAAAATCCCTGTTGGGTCTCACCATGGATTCCATAGTAATATTCCAACATTTAATTAACCAAATAAAGATCTTTCAATTTTCATATAAATAGGTTCAGCATTTCAAAATCATATTTAAACAAATCATGCTTTCCATTTCAAAATATGGAAGAAATTTCAAATGATGAAAATACTTTAAACAAATAGATTAATTTTTTTATATAAAACTATTTATATAAATTCACAAGGCATTTAAAATAGTTTTAAAATATTGGAATATATTTATATCTCATATATCAATGATTGAGAAACATGGTCATCTCCCAAGATGTACGATAGTTCCAGGTTATGCGATCCTCACACACTCATGTGATAATAACTGCAATGCCTATACATGTCCCTAGGAACTGGAAATAGTGGACTCATCTATATCCCATTGGGGAATAATATGTGCTAAAAAGTGTTTTTTTTATTGTTGTAAAACATCAATTCGGTGCCAGGGAATTTTCATCCTAGTGTGTTTGTCCCATATAACTCACAAACTACCTAGGCTTTCATGTTCTCTAGTACAAATCAATGATGGGAAATTTATTTTAAGACTACTTAAAAACAATGAAATCCTATTCCCTCATTTTAAAAATTCCAATTTTTCCTTTAAAAATGAAATGGGTTTTTAATCAAAACATGCCTTTTCCAAAGATAAACACCAAAGGTTTCTTTCAAAACTATTTGAAGCCATTTTTTCACAATTGAGAATTTGAAATCAATTCACAATTCAATTTCAAAATTAAATTACCAAAATTAAATTCAAAAATTCAATTGAAACAATTCCCATCAATTTCACAATTTAAATCCAAAATATTAAATCTCCACAATTTTCCATCAATTTCACAATCACACCCCAATTCAATGTAATTGGGGGTTTTCCTAATTTCAAGCCAAAATTCAATTTTCTAAAAACCCAATTCACTAGAATTGTATTTTTAATCAATAAATTTAGATAAATTTCATTTATAATAGTAAATTAATTTAAATCAAAAATCAATAAAATTAGGGTTAATAAGAATTGGGCTTCCTAACGGAACAACCTACCTTTCCCATTGAAACATAAAGCCCGCAACGGAACCCGCGAACAAGAAAAAAGGCACAAAAGATATTGGAATTCGACCTAGAGACATGATTCAACAACATGAGGATTAGATCCATCAATCCCTATATGATCTATCAAACTCTAAGGAGATAAAGAGAAATAGGCGAAGAGACATGGAGAACGCTTACCTGGAAAGTCACACCAAAAATGGAACCACATTCAATTATTGAATGTAATGAACCTGAAGGTTTTGATGGTACCAAAAATTCTTGAGGAATCCTCTTCGGATGAGAGAAAATAAATATTGAAAAGATGAAAAATAAATTCAACTATGAAGCCTTCTTAAAATCAACATTCGGGACTTTACATGACATGTAAACCAATTATACATCTTGTAATTGAAAATTCCCATAATCACTTAAAAATCCATCATATTTTGTTGAAAATGGATTTATTATTATTTTAGAAATTACACATCATGTAACCAAATCACACGGTGTGTAAATCCCTAGAAGTTTGCAGAACCTACAGGTTTAATGATGAGAATACAAAAAATATTTGACATCGCCATTTTAGGTATCCTCTAAAGTCCTTATTATCCCTACCCATATAAAGGAAAAAGGAAAAGTACAAAAAGTTTTAAAACATAATTTCCATAAGGTTAATGGGAGATTATAACCTCCCCACCATAAAAACGTTTTGTCCCTAAAAATCCTATCAAGAAGCTTCCATATAGAAAAGGTGTGGTCACTTATCTCTAATTAGTGCATCACACTCCCATGTCTCATGATAATCATAACCTTGCTTCCATATTAGATAAATCAAAGGTATCACTCTTCTATGAAATACCTTGGTTTCAGAATCAACTGTCTTGATTAGACATTCTTCCATGTATAAATCAGGTCCAACCTTAAGATCACTCCCACTTAAAACATGATATGGATCATATAGATACTTTCATATGTGTGATATGGGGAACACATTATATATTGACGTCATATGTGGTGGAATTTCTAAATGGTAAGAAACATTCCCCACCTGTTAAACAAACTCAAAAGGCCTCACCAAATGAGGAGAAATCTTCCCTTGCCTCCCAATCCATGGATGAACCAACCATGGTGAAACTTTCAAGAACACTTGGTCACCAATTGAGAATTCCAAAGGTCTATGATGATGATTAGAATAAGACTTATATCGTCTATGTTCCATCAACATTCTCTGATGAATCAATTGAATCTTTTTTGATGTATCATAAACCAATCATTATCCAGCCAAGGAACTTTCACCAAACCTTGACTAACACAATGGATATCTACAAGTCTGGACATAAAAGACCTCAAAAGGATTCATTATGATGATGGATTAGTAAATGTTCTTATAATAAAACCCAACCATCCCCAAATGATCATCCCAAGGCCCAATATAGTCAAGAACACAAGAGTGAAGAATATCCTCAAAAATTAGTATAGCTCTTTCTGTCTGGACATCTGACTGTGGATGGTATGTCATACTCAAATGGACCTAAGATCCCAATGCTTCCTGAAGTCCTCTCCAAAAACGAGAAGTAAACCGAGGATCTTTTTCAGAAACTATAGTATATGAAATTCCATGTAGATGAACAATCTCTTTCACATAGAGATTTCCCAACTCCTCAAATTTGGTTGTATCATGAATGGGTATAAAGTGTGATTACATAGTCAAAAAGTTGATCACAACCCATATTGAATTCTTCTTTCTAGGGGTATGTGGAAACCCAACCACAAATTCTATAGAGATTTCATCCCACTTCCAAGTAGGGACTAGAAGTGGCTAAAGAAAACCCAAAGGTTTCTGGTGTTTGGCCTTAACCTGTTGGAACATATAATAATGAGAGATAAATTCAGTAATGCAACATCTCATACCTGGCTACCAAAACTTCTACCACATTTCATAGAACATCTTTGTGGTTCCTAGGTGCATAGCCCACTAGGAATTATAGAAATCTCCCATCACTAATGGCACAAAAAATCGATTTTGATAGCATAGAATTTACTCTTTAGAGAATGATCACTCAACAAATATCTCCCCACTATAAAGATAGTCTATAATTATATGAAACTCATCATAAATCTTTTGTTCTAAAATAATATTTTTGAGAAAAGAAAATGTCAACTGAACAATATCTAATGAAACCTCATCCCGTGATTCTTGAACTCATACATGAAACTATGCAAATAAAGCCAACATGTTCCACTCTTTTGAAGATTATTTCATAAAATAAGTCATAAGTTTCCTACTCAAAATATCTTCAATGACATTAACTTTCCCCGGGGTATAGGTGATGTCGAAATCGAAATATTATTGGTATTCCACCCAACACCTCTGGCAGAGAATCAAATATTTCTGAGAGAAGATATAACTCAATCTCTTATAGTCTTAAATCATGGTAAAACTTTCTCCATGAATGTAATGCTACAAAATCTTAAGTACATGCATCACTACTTCAAGTTCAAGTTCATGGTTCAGATATTCTTTTGTAGCCTAAATTTATGTGATCCCAAAGCAACAACATGATCACCCTGCATAAGAACGTATTCCAAACTTAAACCCGATGCATCACAGAAGACCAAATAGCCATGTCAAGCCTTTATAAGAGTCAACATTGGCATATTTTTTAAAATACATTTCATATCAACAAAATAACTCTAATATTTCTCACCCCTGTAAGACTTTACTCCCATCCTATTTATAGAAGTCAAAGAATCCAATATTGAGAAGTCCTTTATGAATTGGTGATAATACCCAGCTAGACTCAAGAAGATCTGAATATAAAAAACATTTTGTGGTTATTTTCATGTCATAACATCTTTTACCTTATCAATATCGACTAATATCCCATGTTCCTACACCATGTTTCCCAATAATTTCACTTCTTGAATCCAGAAATCACATTTTGAAATCTTGGCATAAATTTATTGATTTATTAGAAAAATAATAATTGTTCTAAGATAATGCACATGATCCTCCTTGGACTTATATTAAACAAGGATTTCATCCATAAAGAATAACATGAAGGTATCGAGATATACATGGAAAATCCTATTCATTAAAGCTATAAAAACTACAGGAGCATTTTTTTGACCAAAGGGCATGAAAAGGTACTCGTAATGGATGTGCCAACTATGAAAGGTGATTTTATGAATGTCATATTCTTTTATCGTCAACTGATGGCATCCACATCTAACATCAATCTTTGAGAACCACTTCTCTCCCTTCAACTAATCAAACAAATAATCAATTCATGAAAACAATGATTTTTCTTCATCATGAATCAATTGAGATTTCAATAATCAACACGATGTTGAAGTGAACCATCATCCTTCAAAGAAAATAGAACTAGTTATGCCTAAGTTGACACACTCAGGTGTATAAATCCTTTATCTAGAAGATCATTCAACCAATTCTTCCAATATTTCATTTCAGCTAGTGTCATGTGGTAAGAGGGAATAGAAACTGGTTGAGTACCGAGAACTAAGTCAATTGAAAACTCTACCTCCCATACTAATGGAAACCTAGAGAAGTCAAAATGAAACATGTTAGAAAACTCGATGATGACTGGAGAGAGACCACCACTCAAATATTTCTTCTCTTAATCAAATGTGAACAAATATATCACTTTCCCCAACTTCAGATAATAAGTTCCAGCACTTCCCAACCTTGGGTCCCATTCTTCTTAAAAGACATGGAACACATCATTAGGTGTATTAAAGGATACCCATCGAAGATAATAACCAATATGGGATTAATTGGTAATGATTCAATCCATACCGAATATAAATTCAATTGGTTTCATGTTGAGAACCCGAAAACCCCAAGCAATCTCAAAATCTGATAGAGAGAAAACACAAGTGGGAATACGAAGACCCTTCTCTCTCCTTGTTCTAAGGGGTTTAGTAATATCCAAGACATAAGATAAAATTTTCATAGGGTGATTTAGTAGATTCACAATACTAGATTAAATCAACAAATGATATGAACCATTATCAAATAAATTATCCACTAATAATGAAGTTATCGTGCTGGTACCTATCACTATTGTAAGACCCATATCCACTTCCTCTGGAGACTCTTCCATAGTGCGAAGAATCTTCATTCTGGATGCATGTGGCTAGATCCCTTTTATGCTTCAAGCATCTGATTGACCTATAGTTTTAGAAGGAGATAATTCTCATATTCCACTATGAATAGTGGAATATATATGGAAGAACTTTTTTAGGTGACCTGAGCATCCATAGGAGCCATATACCCTGGGTGCCTCAATGAAAACCCTCTTAGAATTCCCTGCCTTGCTACACTGGTAGAAAATAATAGGACCTATTCTAGGCATTGTAGGAGGTCCATAATGAGCATATTATCAAGAACCACCATGAGAATCATAAAACTTCTGTTTTCATTTAAAGTAACCCATGATACCATTAGGAGAGAAAGAGACTCCCAATAACCCTGACTTTCCTTCCAGGTCAATTTTGACCATAAGTTCTCTATCCAGCACATCAACATAGGAAGGAATATTTAGAAATAAAACCTGACAATAAATATCAAATCATAGTAACAACTAAAATATTATAAACATAATCTTCTCATTTGATACTATCTATTGTGAGAAATGCATGAGCTTAAAAAATTTGTTTTCATACATAGTCATAGTCCTATCATCTTTCCCATGTTTGAGAAAATTTGTATCCTTGGCCCACAACATCGACTCTGGATATAACTGGTCGATGAAAATAATTTTAAAGTATTTCCACTCTAATCCATCATTCTTATTCATTGTCACCATAGATTCCCACTATCTCCTTCTTGGTCCTTCCAATGTGAAGGTGGTGCACTTCACCATAATTTCATCAGGTGTCTTCAAGAACCTAAAAAATCATTCCCTCCTACTCAATCATTCCTCATCCTCTTGAGGATAATTTCATCCTTTGAAATCTATTGGCTTATGGTGAATAAACTCATGAGAATGATCTCCGAGAACATCCTTCTGAGGTTCCATAGCTGGAGCTTGAACGAGAACCAGTGGTGGTGTTACGACAAAGCTATTGATGATGGTGATTATTTTCAAGTGTTTTATTTTGTTGACAAGAATTTTTTTTTGAAAAAAGTAAATCACCTCACTTTTATTTAGTCAAAATAATATTCAAGAAAATCAGACTGAAAAACTGTTTTCAGACAAATTAGACTCACTTTGTTTATGAAATTTCATCATATCAAGCTATTTGAATGAAAAGGGTCAATTGTATTGAGAAAGAATCTTGCTGGAAGTAAATGATCATCGGTTTCAATCTAGATATGGAATGGAAGAAGTGATTATAATGGGAGAATCAAAGTTTTCATGACTACAATAAATCAAATGTGACTATGATTTTCTGATTTTTATTTCACATAAATCATAAGTAGGTTGGAAAACATATAGTTCAAGATTGATGAAAGAAATGGGAGAGTTAAAGAGATCCAAGATGACTATATTTAGATTAATCAGATTAGGATACAAAGAAAAAGGGTGTTAAAGATAATAATTAGGATGTTTTTACTTAGAATGATCATATCCAAGACAATCATACTCATAATGTTCATATCCAGGACAATCATACTTAGAAAGATCATAATCCGGATAATCATATTCAGCCCGATTTTATTTGGGCCAATTGTTTTCTGGACAAACATAATCAAGCTGAGAAGGAAAGAAATAATCTGGAAGGAAAGGAAATTTATGACACATTTCAATGTAATTATGATGATGTTAAATTTATTCTCAAGTGTATTCAAATTCATGAAGGATTTCATGATTCAAGCACAAGTTCTTGAATGAAGAAAGTTTCTAAATCAGAAGCTGTTGACACCAGCCAGTCGTATTCGTCATTCCATCGTATTTAGGAAAAATTATTTTCATCAATGGCCGATGGAAAAATAATTGAGATGAAGCCAATGAAAATCATAATGATAGAGACTGAGCAACAATATTTTCAACCTTTTTAGATGGTTGAATGAATTGTTGAAGGAAGATATAGATGAACTCTGACTTGTTTTCAAATGATTTTACCAATTGGGTTGAGATCAAATATGAGTGAATTAAGTAGATTTATTATCAAAGAGAGAGTTCAAAATTGGAGAAAATGTTTTGTTTCTTCAATTGAATCAAGATTCATCATATTAGAGATAAATTTTTTTGTATTTAAACTAATTCAAGGGAAGAAGTGAATAAGTTGAATTGGATTGAATTTAGATAAGTTCATTTATTTATTTATATATTCAATTGGTATATAATTTTTTTTTTAAAGAAATCGGGTTGATAAAATAGAATTTAGAAATTGAATTTGGATTGGATGAAGAAGTGATTAAGGTTGAAGAAGATTCAAGAAGAGTTAATAAAGTCATAAATGCACCAGATATTTAAGGTAAATAAAGATTTTGGTGAATTTGTTTTAGCGGGAAAGATTTTTGGATTCCCACCAAAACCACTCGTGGTTTACCTATAAAAGGTGAAAAGTACTTTTTACTTTGACAGATGATGTACTATTCACTACAGAAGATAGAGAATCTCTAACTTTCAACTGAGAGAAAGAGTTTTCCATATTGAGATTTTGTTGAAGAATTTTCAAAAGGATAAGTGAAATGAGAAGAGACAAGATTGCAACATTGTATTAAATTGATCATTATACTCAATGATTATCTTATTCATATGATTACCATATTCTTCTTATAAACTGTATTCAACAGATGATCATATTGGGAAGGATAATTGGATTGAGATTTCTATATTGAGATTTCTGAACTAAGGAAGAAGGAGTTCAGAATTGTCTCAATAATACTTAGACAGTGCTATAAATTTTGAGAATCATACTAGGAATAATCATACCATGAAGAATCATACTGGGTAGAATCATACAGGGAAGATTTTTACTAGAGAGAATCATACTGGGAAGAATTGTATTAAGAGAATCGTATTGGGGAGAATCATATTGGAAAAACTATGCTTGGATAATTGGATTGAGTTTTCCTTATAAAATTCCTTGAATTTATTACCATATTATAGGTAAGAAATTGAATAATTTTTTCAAAATAAATAGATTTTAGAAATTGAAAAAAAGAACATGTGACATTCATTGTTACAAAGATATTTTTTTACCCTATTTGTGCTAAGAGGGTGTACACACACTATCAGAATTATTTACATAGTGTTATACGAGTGAAAAGGAATATCCTACTCATTATAATCCAAGGATTAATTTCTATTGGATTGTGTGGTATTGGATAATTTCCATACCATACCAAGGATGTATTTATTCTTATTGAATAGTGAACCTTGTAAATACTTATGTTCCTATGGATGTGTCTTTGTTTTTTTCCAATAGGGAAATAAATGTTTAATAGGAGGTGAATGTTGTTTCAATTACAAATAAACATAAAAGAAAAAGTATCACTGATTTACCCCCTCCCCCTCTCAATGATAAAATTATCCTGACTGGGAAATTTCAAGTGGTATCAGAGAAGAGGTCCCCTTCTCTTATTCTTTGCTGATGGAGAATTTTAAATGTATAAATGGTAAAGGTATTCTATTATTCAATGGAAATAATTATCACATCTGTAAATATATAATGTTTCCTTATCATATGTATATTGGATATGATTTTCTTGAAGATTCAACATATGGGTTTCCTCCTATTTATTTTAAATCTCCTCTTATATCTGTTAATAAGAAGAATCTAGATAATGATGTAAGGGCCAAAAATCCTATATTAACATCACTTTCTAAAATTGAATTCCTAAGGGTGAAAGGTTTTGTCATAGCCAAAGGTTTATGGGATAATTTGAAAAACATATATGAAGGCAATAAAAATTGAAGTCAAAACATAAAATCTGTAGATTGAAGTATGAATAATTGAAGATGGGTGAGTATGAATATTTTGGGGGATTATTTACCAGGGTAAATGAAATTGGTAATACTATCAGATTTCTTAGTGAAAATTTAGATGATTATACAATTTTTGAAAATATTTTATAGCAACCCTACCCTTTTACACGTATCATTACATGATTTTAATCATAATAAAGCATCATATTACAATCCAAGGATTATAAAGTCTAGTGTCATGGAAGAGTAGGTACATAAAACTGAAACATGGGACTAAATAAAACATTCCATTATTTAATCTTCATAAAGATCTCCTAACTTCCATTGTTCTCATACATCTTAATAGGATAACTTGAGGATAACATGAACAAATGGATGACCTAAAAATCCCAGAAAGGTAATAAACATAAAAATAAAGCTTTAGCACATGGGTTAGAAGCTGTGACATAATGATATAAAAAGTAATGGAACATATCAAATCATAACATATAAACATTGTATCATATAAACATAGATTCAATGTAATTTGAAAGTAGCATAAAATATGAATTTATCACGATTTGAGGCTTGTTGCACATAGAGGATAAAAATTCAAGGTTAACCACCAAGACCATTGCACATTGTAGCATGAGACAAGGAAAACCACTATGACCGTTGCACATAACATCTCATGAGACTCTACTTTACCCAATTCATTGGAGTGCTATATGGTAACACCCATCATAACATGTTCATGAATATTCTTTCCACATAAATAATCATACATAATCAATCATACATAAACATAAGGGTTTCCCATGGTAAGAATTGGGTATCATAATCATGTCATAAAGAAAAACAAATAGAAATATCATAAAAATGCCCATGATGGAAAGGAATTAGATCATTCAAGGAAAATAATAGGGTATAATAGAAATATATCATGAATTTTTTTTCAACTTGAAGTAATAACATGTACAAAATAGTACTTAATAAAATTTATAATTAAAACCTTTTAGTGTGGTTAAAGGAAAATACCAAAGGTTATTTAAAACATAAAAGGGAATAATCTTTTATATAAAACCATAAGTGAGCCAAGAAATTTTTAATAATAAAAATATTTGATTTATAAAAATAATTGAGGCTTAAAAATAAATTATATAGTGTACTTTAAAATGGGTAAGAATTCGGAAAGTTCCCTTAAAACGGCTTGCTTATCGGGAAGAATTAATGAGGGAATCATTTAAAACATGTATATCCCAAAAAGAGAATTATGAATGGATCTTGATACATGAGTTTTTTTAATATAAAAAAATTATAATATGTTCATAAAAATTATAGATAAATTCATTTGGTTAAAAATAAAGATAGAACAACCCAAAGGAATAATGGAGGTTCGGGTAGAATCCTTCACCTTAAGTCTGATGGTGTCCTTAAATTGACCATAATGTCCTGGATAACCAAATTAAATTAATTAATTAATATTTCTAGAACCTATTATTCATGTAATTTATTTATCATAACCTTATAATGTACATTCATTACCTTTTTTATGGGTTAAGAGGTTCAATTTCGTTGTTTGGAGCGTTTGTTTCCTTGATTTTCATGATTGGTTTAATTATATACATGTAAGGACAAACAAGTAAGATGAAAATGGGTGTCCAAAATTTAAGTTTTATGTTATTATTTAACATCCATAATATTAAATGGTTATAAATTTCATTTGGTTATTTGGAGGGAAGATGAATCATAATATAATAAACATTAATGATAACAGTTTTGGTTAATTGGTGGTTTTTGATCACATCGAACACAATTTGATTTATAAATTAATATCATGTGTAAAAAATATTCCAGAATCTTACATTATACATAATACAAATATCATATCCTGGTTCAATAATAAAAATTGTTTCATGACAATAATTGAATATGGTAATAGAAATTGAAAACCAGTCGTCCTTGAATGTGATAAATTAACAAATATCAGATGGTGTTTTAATTTCTGGTATATAAGTAGGGGAAAGGAGAGATAATGATGAATTATTACATTATCATAACAAAATTATATTACATGTATGTTATTGGAGTTATCATAACATTTTAATGAAAGGAGGTGAGGAAAGAAAAATAAAAGAAAAGAACTTGAAAGAAAATAAAAGAAAAGAAAAGAGGAATTTACCTCTTGAATATATCTTCATTGAGAACATATTTAGGGGAGATTATTTGGTATTTTAAATATTCTAAGGGCTTATAGACATGGTATAGGGTCTTAGGGAGATATTTTAGCAGACTTTGGACTAGGAACAAGGCTTGAGAAGTGTGAGGAGAAGAGGGGGTGAGGGGTGTTTTTTTAGTGGAGGAGAGGAGGGTTTTCTCAATATTTTATTCATTATTTTATTATTTTTATCAATAAAAGAACTAGTAATGAATCTTGTGACCAAAGATAGAAATATGTGCATTTTAGTTCTAACCCATGGTTCTTACCTTAGTATAACATCATTCATGACTCAATAAATTATGTATTTAGATTATTCAGTAAATTATCGTATTTCAAAAAAATCTCACAAATTCACCCCTACCATTTTTTGATTTTTAGAATCCAAAAATGAACTCCATTTTATGAAAATAATTTTCTAAATATGAGATATTTAAATTTTAAATAAAATCATCATTTACAAGAAAAATACATATTTTAAAATTATAACTGATTTTATAATACTATGAAAATTTAACTAAGGTATCATAAAATTATCCTATAATCATAAGAAATCAAAATTATAATTTATGAATACATTTTATGAAAATGTATTTTCTTTTAAATTTTTAGATTATTCAAAAAAATTAAATAAAATATTTATTACTTATAGAAATACCAAAACTATGATATAATTATATCATATTTTCACTTATAAGATGGATAAATTTTATTTATACTTTCATTGTTAAGGATACTTGGTCACTTGGATGATTTAATAGTTATAAGGGTAATATTACTATTCATAAGGGTTGGTTACTATTCACCAAAAAATAGGTTTGTCTTGTCGGACTCCAAACATCTTACTGATTGCAACCTTGTATGTCATATTTTTTAAATTCAAATCACAGAAGTGGAAATATTATGTTAAAAGGTCTCATAGTACTGAGCAGTTCATTGTTTTGTGATTTCATGTGATTATACTATATGACATAATTATAAGAAGGGAATTTCCATTTATTAACCTTTGGGCTATTACATTTTTCCCCCTTAATAAATTTCACCCTTGAAATTTCGTTTTACATTCTATGTCGTAAACAGGTGTGGGTACTTTTCCTTCATTTCTTCCTCCAGTTCCCATGTTACTTATTTGTACTTATGGTTCCACCATAGTACTTTGACCAGGTGAGTAGTCTTTTTATGTAGAAATTTTTCTATATAATTTAAGATCTTCACTGGATGCTCCTCGTAAGAAAGATCATTCTCCAACTGCACCACCTCTGAAGATAGTATATGTGAAGGATCTGGTATGTACTTCCTTAATAGGGATATATAGAAGACATCGTGTAATTTAGAAATGGTAGGTGGAAGTGATAGTCAATAGGCCACATCTCCAACACGGTAAAGAATCTCAAAGGGGTCTATGTACCTTGGAATTATCCTTCTTTTCTTCCAAAACCTCATGAACTTCTTCCATAGAGATATGCAGAGGAATACCATGTCTCTAACTTTAATCTCAAGGTCTCATCGATGATTTTCTTCATAATTCTTATGCTGAATTTGGTATACCTTAATGTTTTGCTGAATGGTTTTAACCTTCTCCACCATTTCTTTGACCATTTCAGGTCCTAGAAGCTTACGCTCACTGACTTCATCCCAACATGCCGGTGTACTGCACCTTTTCCAATAAATGGCTTCATATGGTGCCATTCAGATGCGGTAGTGGAAACAATTGTTGTATGAGAATTGGACCAGTGGAAGATATTGTTCTCATCTCCCTTTTAATTCCACAGAACACACTCTCAACATGTCTTCCAATGTTTAAATAGTTCACTCAGATTGGCCATCAATTTGAGGATGATAGACTATACTGAATTCCAGTTTAGTACTTAGAGCATGTTGGAGACTTTTACAAAACTTTGAGGTGAATCTTGGATCTCGATCATATCCAATTGATAGTGGTACTCCATGAATCCTTACAACCTCTTTTATATATATCTGTTCAATTTTATCCAATGATAATTCCTCTGAAATTACGATAAAGTGATATTTCATGGTAAAACAATCCACAATGACCTATATAGCATTGTTTCCTCTAGATTTCCTTCGAAGTCCAGTGACAAATTCAATGGTAATGTTCTCCCTCATTCATGTTGGTATGGGTAGTGTTTGCCTCATCCCGTTAGAATTTTTCCTTTTATCCTTCTCTTGATTACATACCAGGCACTTTGATGTATACTCAGCAATATCCTTCATATTGTCCCACCAATAATTCTCCCATAGATCTTCATACATCTTTGTGCTCCCTAGGTGAATAGAGAAGGTTTATCTATGTGTGTCATTCAAAAGAACCTTATTTATCTTTGTATCGGATGGTACACATAATTGTGACCCAAATCTTATGACTCCAACCTTGACAATCTTGAACTCAGAGGATTTCCCATTTCTGATAGCTTCCACCCTTTTCTAAATTTCCACATCATTTTTTTCTGCATCCTCTATTTTCTCCATAAGGGATGGTTGAGAAATCATTTGAGAAAGTATTTATGATGTTCCCCCTTAATTATTCCCATGAAAATCTAAAAATATTGGATCCTTTTCAATTATCATCATTGATAAAGATACAAGATCCTTTCTACATAGAGCATTCTCCACCTTATTTACCTTACCGAGGTGGTAGTGGATTGAGAAGTCATAATCCTTGATGAGCTCTAACCATATTCACTGGAGGATATTAAGATCCGTCTGTGTGAATATATATTTGAGACTCTTGTGATCAATATATATCTCACACTTCTCCCCATAAAGATAATGTCTCCATATTTTCAACTCAAAGATCACAACTTCCAACTCCAGATCATGTGTGGGATAGTTTTGCACATGGATTTTCAGATTACTTGAAGAATAGGCTATCACATTATCATTTTTAATCATCACACAGCCTAATCCCTTATTTGAAGCATCATTGTACAACACAAATAGTTCTCCACTTATCAGGAGTGTGAGTACCGGTGTAGTGATAAGACTCTTTTTGTGCTCCTTAAAGCTTTCCTCACATTCTTTAGTCCAGAAAAACTTCACTCCCTTCCTGTCAGCTTATTCATTGGGTTTTAAAATCATGTTAAGTTCTTCAAAAGTCATCGATAATACCCGGTTAAACCTAGAAATCTGTGAATCCCAGTTACAGAGGTTGGAAAGGGCCACTCTTCAATTGCCTTTTTCTTGTAAGGGTCTATATATATCCCTTTACTAGTGATAACACGCCCCAAGAGTGATACTTTCTTCATCTAGAACTCACATTTACTGTACATTGCATATATTTTGTCCATTAGCACAGTATTCAAATGCTCCTCATGTTCCTCCTTACTCTTGGAGTATATCATAATATCATCGATAAAGACTACCACAAATTTTTCATGGTAATCTCTAAAGACTCTATTTATTATATCCATGAAAATTAATAGAGAATTAGTGAGTATAAAGTTAATCACTAGGAAATCATAGTGTCCATACCTCATTCAAAAGGCATTCTTGGGAATATCTTCCTTTTTCACCTTTAATTGGTGATATCCCGACTGAAGGTCCACCTTAGAAAACCAACTGGCCCCACGAAGCTGATCAAAAAAGTCATATATACAAGGTAGGGGATACTTTCTCTTTATCGTGATTTTATTGAGTTCATGATAATCAATACAGAGACACATTGATCCATTCTTCTTCTTAATGAAGAGGACTGGTGCACCCCATGGTTAAGAACTTAGGAATATAAAACCCTTATCTAGATTATCCTATAATTGCTTCTTCAGATCTTCCAACTCCACAGTGGCTATTCTTTAAGGTGTCTTGGATATAGGTAGGGATATTGGAATAAGTTCATTTGATCAATCAACCTCTCGATTAGGAGTAAGACCATGAAATTCTTTAGGGAATACATTAGTGTAATCCCTCACGATGGGTATATCTTCGAGAAGTACTATCTACTTTGTCTCAATCATTTGAGAAAGATATTCTTGCTCTAAAGGAAACATTATCCACACTTTAGACGATGATTTTGAAGTATATTAATCTTCCTCCTTACACTTTTATAGGATTAGAGGATACTCTGGGATGTGAAGAGTGATCGACCTTTCCTGAAAGGTAATGTTGGATTTTTATAAAGATAGCCAATTCATGCCCAAAATAGCATCAAACTTTACTAGAGGAAATATAAGAAGATTTTCTGGGAGGTTCTTCACATAAACATTTACTAGGGAGGAGTTATGAACCTTGGATGCAATAATTTCCCCATTAATTATTCTCACAGATAACTCAACCTCCAAATTTTGAGGTGGTGTTTTAATAGTTCTACCAAAGATGAAAGATATAAAATAATGTGTAGAACAAGAATAAAATAGTATATATGATATTCTTGAATGAATAACTTGCATACCTTTCACCACATTGTTTTCTGGATCCACATCATTAGTAGTAATAACATAATACCTTCCTTTTTACCTTGGAGGTTGTTGTTGATTTCCTCTGACAACCCTTGGCTTAGTGAAATTATTTTCATAATTCCCATGTTCCTTGCAGTTGTAACACTGCACTATAGTCTGAGAGTTGATTTAAAAATTCCTATCTTCTTCCACGTTAGTGGGATTCTTCATATCCTGTCGACGGTTTTTTTCCAGATGTCCCATTCTTCCACATTTTAATTAATTCATGGTTCCCTTTAGACAGTTCTTAGGATGCTTCCTCCCATAATTTTGACACATGGTATGTTTGATTTTCTTTCCATCATGGGATTTATACTCTGAACCACCCATATTAGACCCTATTTTCCATTTTTTATCATTGATCCCATGATACCATGGAGAGTATCCAATCTCTATTTCAACCTTGAGGTCACAACAAACAATCTCTTCATAACTGTCAAGGTCTCAAATCACCAACACTTTTCATAGACTCAGTTTTAGTCTGCTAAATAATAAATCCACCTTTATTTTGGTTTTCATGACAAAGAATGAGGCATATCTTTCAATCCTTGTGAATTTTTCTTCAAACACTCTAATGGACTCATCTTCCTTCTACTTAAGTCCTAGGAACTCTCTTTCCATATTTAGATGGAGGTTTCATGGAAAATATTTATTGAAAAACATTTTCTTGAATTCCTTCCAATCCATGGAATCAATTTCCTCCTTGGACTTCATTTTCTTGATCAGTTTATACCACTAATCAACTTCCCCATCAAAACAATTGATCGTCGGTATGACTTTTTCTTCTTCTGAGAACTATAAGACATAGAGTATCTTTTCAATGGATTTAATCCACTACTCCGTGAGGAGTGGATCATAATATCCACTAAACATGGGAGGCCTTTTCCGCATGAAGGATTTGATGACAACTTTCTATTTCCTTGGAGAAGTATGGAATTACACATGATTCAAGTTATTATTCATAACTTGATCCATATGACCAAGTATTTTCATAAAGTTTTGATCAAATATTCTCATTATATCAGGAATATCATTAGGGAAATCATCACATTACCTCTCATATTTATTGTTTTCATGTGTTCTTATATTTCCTGTCATTAACTAAGAAAAATAACATACAATTAGGGGGCTTGAAAACTTAGCTAATAAGCATAAAAAGAAACTTTGAACATAAAAGGATAAAATTGTAAAGGAATAGTATATCCTAACCTGTGATTCTCTAGGTTTAAACATGGGTTATCCTTGATATGTTTCTTAACTTAGATTCTTATGGGCTATTTTTTTCCTTAATAATGGTTCGTACTAAGATTATGAATTTACCAAATCATATCCCCTGGGAGTTTCAAACCAGGAGTGTAGCAAGGCCCGTTTTCATGCGCAAGTTACCATTTGAGTCTAGATCCAAGTGGTTTTTTCGGGTTTTACACCTAGATACATCTATCCTAAATCCACACCCACTTTTTTTGTTTCCAGACTTGGATATATTTTCTTGATAAACAACATACTCTATACCTTCCAAAATTTAGGGATGTTTTTTATACTTAGTCTCATACCTAAGGTTCTTACTAAAGTGATCTATTCCTAATCTAAAAAAATAACTATACCATCCTATGATACCAAATATAGTGATACTATCCATTTACACATATCATTACATAATTTTAAGCATAATAGAGCATCATATTACAATCCAAGGATCGTAAAGTCCAGTGTCTTAGAAGGCTTGGTATATAAAATTAAAATCATGGGAATAAATAGAACATTTATTTTTTTATTATTAATAAAGAGATATTAACTTCCATTTTTCTCATACATCTTCATTGGATAACCTAAGGATAACATGAAAAAATGGATGAGCTAAAAATCTCAGTAAGGTAATAAACATAAGAATAAAGCTTTAGAACATGGGTTAGAAGGCATGAAATAATTATATAAAAAGGAATGGAACATATCAAATCATAATGAATAAACATGATATTATATAAAAATGGAGTCATAGTAATGTGGAAGAAACATAAAACATGACTTCAGAATGATTCTAGGCTCATTGCACATAGAGGATAACAAGTCAAGGTTACCCACCAAGACCGTTGCACATGGTAGCACGAGTCAAGGCTAACTACCAAGACCGTTACAAATAACATCTCATGGGAATCAACTTTACCCAATGCATTGGATAACTATATAGGCGTACCCATCATAAAATGTTCATGAATATGATTTCCATATAAATAATCATACACAATCAATCATACATAAATATAAGGGTTACCCATGGTAAGAATTGGGTATCATAATCATGTCATAGAGAAAAAAAATGGGAGTATTATAAATATGTCAATGAAGGAAAGTGATTAGATAATTGATGGATAATAATAGGGTATAATAGTAATATATCATTAATAGTGTTTTTAACTTTAAGTAACAACATTTAAAAAGATTACTTAAGAAACTTTAGAATTAAAACATTTTAGTACGGTTAAAGGAAAATACCAAAGGTCATTTAAAACATAAAAGGGCATAATATTTTATATAAAACCAGAACTGAAACAATAATGTTTTCATAATACAAATAGTGGTTTTATAAAAATAATTGTGGCTTAAAAAAATATTATATAGTGTACTTGAAAATGTGTAAGAATTCAAAAAGTTCCTTTGAAACGACTTGCTTATCGGGAAGAATTAAGAAGGGAATCATTTAAAAACATGTATGTCCCTAAAAGTGAATGAGGAATGCATATTGATAAATGATTCTAGATAATAGACACAACATTTAGAATATGTGAATAAAAATTATAGATAAATTCATTTGGGTAAAAATAAAAATGAAACAACTCAAATGAATAATGGAGGTTTTGGTATAATCCTTTACCTTAAGTCTGATGGTGTCATTCACATGATCTTAATGACCGTGATAACAAAATTAAATTCATTAATTAATATTTTCAGAACCTATTATTCATGTAATTTATTTATTATAACCTTATTAAGTTCATTCATGACCTTTTTGATGGGTTAATAGGTTCAATTTCTGTTGTTTGGGAGCGTTTGTTTCCATGATTTTCATGATTGGTTTACTTATATATATGTAAGGATAATCATGTAAGATGATAATTGTTTTACATAATTGAATTTATATGTTATTATTGAACATCCATAATATTACATGATTATAAAATTCATTATGTTATTTGAAGTGAAGATGAATCATTATATAAAACTTTAATGATAACTGTTTTGGTTAATTGGTTGTTTTTTATCACATCAAACACAATTTGATTTATAAATTAATATCATGTGTAAATAAGATTCCAAAACCTTAAATTATACATAATACAAACATTATAGTATGGTTCAACCATCATAATGGTTTAACGACCTAAATTGATGACAGTAATAGAAATTGAAAACTCGTCATCCTTGAATGTGAAAAATTAACACATCTCGGATAGTTTTTTCATTTATAGTATATAAGGAGGGGAAATGAGAGATGATGAAGAATTATTACATTATCATAACAAAATTAAATTTCATTTAAGGTACTGTAATTATCATAACATTTCAATAAAAGGAGGTGAGGAAATAAAAAGAAAATAAAGGAACTTGGAAGAAAGTAAAGGAAAAGAAAAGAGAAATTTACCTCTTGAATATATCTTCCTTGAGATCATATTTAGGGGAGAGGATTTGGTATTTTAAAGAGAATAAGAGCTGATGGGAGTGGGATAGGATCTTAGGGAGATAGTTGAGCATAATTTTTACTAGGAAAAAGGATTTAGAAGTGTGAGGATGTAAGAACACATATCTTCTTTTTATGTATGTTTTCATTTCTGGTTGTTTTTTAGGGAAAAGAGAAGTTTCTGGAAATTTTTGGAGTACACACCATGTACTTATAAGTACATGATGTGTACTCAGTTGCTTCATGTAGCTATGTGCTGGCCGTATAACAGTCGAGCACACAACTGTGTGTGGTGACCTGGAGATCGCCTAAAGCGAAGGCCAAAAAAGGAAAGTACACACTGTGTACTTTCTTTTTTTCATTAAATGGACCGGGGTTGCGTCTAACTGACCGAACCCTATTCTTCTTTGTTTGTCTCATCCAGGAGTTACTGTAAAGCCGCAGATCTTCTATGTGCCACTGAATCATCATCTGTTCTCCGAATCGAACTCTATCGGTTGTGTTGGATCTGCATCGGTGAGTTCTTTCTTATTATAGAACTTCATCTCTTGATTTATTCTCTCTCACAAGTTATCCTCAGCTGAAAGTTTTAACGTTTTTATAGATCTATGGCGTTATAGGGATATTCAAGGCCTGAGGTTCACGTATATCGATATCACAATGTCGAGGTAGGTGGTTTGTGCCTTTCTGTAGTTAGTCTTTGAGTTATATGTGTAAAAGTTCCTAATACCCTCATTCGGGGTATTGTGTGTTTGTGGTTTTATCCATGTTATTGCCTGTTATGCCTTGTTTTTTTGGATAAAGGTTGATTTTTTATGAATAGGGTTAATTTTTCCATGCTATGGAGGTTTTTCCCATTTCTTCTTGTTTTGACCGTTGGTCTAGTTTCCTATTAGGTTGTTTGATTTCCATGCCTAGTATTGTTAAGATGGAGTGATTATTATCTGACATGCTATGATATGTTGTAGATTGTTTAGCCAAGTAGTTCTTGAGGTTTACTTTGGATGACACATATCATTTTTGCATGATTGACTTACACAGGGCCGTGAGAACCTGGTGTATTAGACCATAGGGAGAATGGATATTGAGGGCTTCTCTAGAGTGTTTGTTTACTGTTACATTGTGAGACCATAGAGGGTTGGATGTAAGTGCTACCTCAGAGTTTTTTTAGTTCCTCGATGTGAGAATTAGGGAGAATTGTATGTTGAGTGCTTCCTTAGTGTTTATATTAGTTATTGATATGAGACTAAAGGGGGAATTGATAGTGAGTGCTTCCTCAGAGAGTCTGTGCTAAATCTAAACCAGAGGGGTTAGACTGTGTGTACTTCCCATAGGGTTTCTTGTGTTTGATTTGGTTGAACCAGAGGGGTTAGACTATGAGTACTTCCTAGAGAGTTTCCTAATTTTGATTAGCTATATACTTGATTTATGAAAATTAATGCAATTGAATTTGTAGGATTTTTACTATGTGTACTTCCTTGTTTACTATATCATTTTGTTATAGCCTGCCATATATATTCACTGACTGTCAGGCATATATCTTTTTGTGGTTTCTTACTAGTATTAGTCTCACACCTTGTTTGGGTCAAGATTTTGGGTCCAAACAGATTATATGGCTACAGGTATAGATAATGTTGAGCGCCCTTCTACTTCAGGTACATGATTTCTATAGAGTTGGGGAGCATGGGACCAAGCTGAGGCTTGCGATGTTGTGGAGTTGTTTATTGAATTTCCTTTTTTACTTTGGTTTAGTATTGTATTCTAGCATTTTTATTTTTTTGGCTACTTTCCTAGACATATGTATCATGCATCATTTATATATGTGTGCTCCAGTTGTTTATTTCTTCAGTCTTCCGTTGTTTACTTTGGTATGGTATTAGTACTGCTTCTGCTATTGCTATCTGTTTTAATTATGCTATGTAACTCTACTAATGAGGTCATAGTTTTCCCACTATCACACCCAATTCCCTCACCACAAGTTGTCAACCTCTGGCGTTAGGGGAAATCCCCTTAAGTCCATGTGACCAATAGGGTACGGGGTTCCTCTGGGCGGCTTCCAGAACCGGGACGTTACAAAGTGGTATCATAGGGTTTCTTTTCTTCTTGAATTACTGTTAGGAGCCTATATCTAGGGATAAGAAGGAAATAGGTACTTGGTAATAAGTTGTGCCCGGGAGTAGCTAACCCATTTACAGGGAAAATCCAATTTACCTCGTTATTGCAATTTTTTGATTTTTCAATTTTTACAGTTGATTTGATTTCACCATTGGGTGATTCACATGTTTTGTGCTGTTATTGTTGATATTATTGAGGTTCTATTCTATTAAAACCTAATGAGATGAGGGAATTCTATCTCATGCATCATATAGGAACTTGTTAGAAATCACATGTCATGCATTCCTGTCATGCCATTTATGGTGAATTAGTGATTGCATGTTGTTGTGATAGATGCCTTGATAGAATACCTTCTTTTAATAGGGTATTAAATTGTGTAAGGCTTCATTTGAATGAACTCCAACCTTTGGTTATTGAGGTGTTATGGACCCTCATGGACTAGAATTTGGTGGATCATTGCTCTGTTATGTTTATATGTGACATGTATAAGATGTCAAGATTTGATTCGCGGGGAGTATGTGCCCTCATGGATCGAAATTTTACACTTTAATGTTCTTTTCAATATTTTTAGGGGTTATGGAGTAGTTTTTTAGGCTTACTATCTAGAAAACCGCAGAATACATGGCATGTAATGATGAATACATGCCATATTTCCTTTTGTTTAGGAAGAAGCTATTTTTCTTAATTATACGCCATGTTCTATATGTACACGACGTGTAGTCTCTAACCGTGTCACTAGTTGTGTGGGTAGAGAAACGGGGTTGAGATATCTTGGTATAACATGCTGTGTTCCGGAAGTACACACCATGTTGTCTAGACCATTTTTCCACCCGTGTGACTAACGACACGGGTGGGTGAAAACTTAATTCATACACGCCATGTCAATCTTGAACATGTCATGTAGATTAACCCTTGATTATGGATGTGTAACAAACAACACGGGTCATTGAAATATTCCTAGTACACGTCGTGTCTAGAATAAACATGCCGTGTAGAGTGACCCATGTACCCAAATTTGTAACGAACAACATAGGATAGTGGAAACCTTCTGGTACACATCGTGTCTGGGGTAAACATGCTATGTATTTTCAGTCATGTGTTCACCTATGTGACTAACAACACGGGATGTTGAAATTGTTCTAGTACACACCATGTCTAGCACCAACATATTGTGTAGTCTATTTCTAGGAGAACCATGTGGCTTAGATGTGTAGAACAACTCGTGTAGGGAAAGAGGACTCAATACACACTGTGTGTTAGGACAACACGATGTGTGTTTGGGGTGTTATACGACTAGGTTTGGCAAAATTACATTCCCATGTAGAGGCTTAAATGAACACTCTTTGTAGTGGTTATATATGCCATGTTTCCATGTTTTAAATAACTTGAATGATTCCTTTATTCTATTCCCTCTTACACATATAAGTTTCAGTTCCTGTTAATCTTAATCTAAGGTTTGCACTTGACCTCGCAGAGTCATGCCACCGAGATGTCTTCCGGTTTTTCGCCAGTTACAGGACAATGATCAGACACCGGATCTGACTGATCAGGGACTACCAGCAGATCCTCCAGTTATGTCAGTCTTGTCACCAGTCTTCATTCCAGACACAAGTGCTGATGCACAATTCTGAGAAAGCTTTATGAGGTTCATGTAGACTTTCTGAGCAGCACTGCATTCTGCCCCATCTATGGCAGAGTTGATGTGGGTTTTCTAGTAGCAGTATTCTCCCACCTTCATAGAGGAAGGAGGACCTCAGGCTGCAGATTCATGGTTAGAAGCCATGATTTATATCTTCGAGTATCTAGAGATTCCTCCAAAGAAGAGGGTGAAGCTTGCTACGTATATGCTTCGGGACTCCACCAAGAGATGGTGGGATGTGATCTCACAAGCAGGATGCCAGCAGTTTATGGCTTGGGATTAATTCCAGCATGCTTTTATGACTACTTCTACTCAGAGACTTTGAGGGTAGATCGAGCCTGAGAGTTCATGATTTTGGAGCAGGGTACTCTTTCTGTTATGGAGTATTTTTCTCACTTCACAGAGATGCAATGCTTCACGCCTATTCCATGAGGTGATGAGTTATTTCTGGTAAGGAAGTTTGAGGATGGTCTTAGGTACGACATCTGATCTCAGGTGAACATATTTAGGTTGACTTCCATCACTTCTATAGTCAACCAGGCACTAATCACGGAGCAAAATATGAGGGATTCTGGAGTTATGAGCTAGGGTGGATCAACATCCAGAGTTAGTACCCCTCCTACTGACAGTAGGAAGTTCCACAAGGAGTCTACGCATAGGGATCTGAGGAGGTGGGACACTTTTTCTAGAAGCCAGTTGGTGTGATACCAGTATGGGAAGAGAAGGCATATGAGGCCACATTTACTGAGAGACCCATTGGAGTGCCGATCATGCAAAAATATGGGCCATCTTCAGTGCTTCTATCATTTCTTCTCACCAGCAGCTAGTGATAGGGGTTCTTCTATGACTCTTTATTTAGGAGAAACACCACCGGTTTCTCACCAGTCTGGGAACTGGAGTTCTTCTGGTTGTTTTGGACAAGGTGGAGGTCATGGTCATGGTAGTCAGTCACCAGGATTTCAGCGACAGCAGGGTGGATCAGCTCATGGTGTTCAGGCAGGGTCACAGGGTCGCGGTACAGGTCAGACTTTTTTAGTGGAGAAAACCCAGTAGGAGAAGGATCCTAGACCCTTTACAGTTCAAGGTATGATCTTAGTTGCATCAGTTTTATCTTCTTCTCTTTTTGATACTGGGGATTCTCATCTCTTTATATCTATTGCTGTTGCAGAGATCCTTGGGCTCTTTATCTTTTCTTCTGTTGAGATCTTGATGTTAGACACTCCACTGGGGACTAGAATGACTAATGTATGCCAGTGCAAGGAGTGCCCTCTAGAGGTTGGTGGGTGTCACTTCTTATGGGACCTTTATGTCCTAGAGATGACCAGATATGATTTCATTCTCGGAATGGATTGCTTAGTTCTCTTCTAGGAAGTTGTAAAAATCTATCGTTGTAGGGTGAGTTTCACATCACCAGAGGGTAGATATTTCTTCATAAGGGAGAATGGGATTTCCATGAAAGTAGAGCGGGACCCGAGCATCATGGGTTGGGAGGAGTTATAGCCCATATTGCTAGTCTGTATCTGGATGACTAGGGGACTTCACAGATGGACTTTCCTCCAATGGTGGATCATTTCAGGAATGTCTTTTCATAAGACTTTTTAGGTTTTCGTCTAGAGAAAGAGTTTGACTCTTCTATTGATCTTGTTCCAGGAGTGGCACCAGTATCCATTCCTCCTTATAGGATGGCTACACCAGAGTTACAGGAGCTCAAGAAGCAGTTAGAGGAGTTGAAGGAAAAATGTTTCATCCAACCCAGCACTTATCATTGGGGTTCACCTGTCCTATTTGTGAAGATGTCAGATGGTACCCTCATAATTTTTGTCGATTATTAGAAGTTGAACCAGTTGACGTTCAAGAAGCAATATCCCTTGCCAAGGATTGATGATCTATTTGATCAGCTTCGAGGATATCGGGTGTTCTCGAAGATTGACTTGAGATCTTGTTATCATTAGTTGCATGTTAGATCATCATATATACCTCTTACAACCTTTTAGAGTAGGTATGGTCTATATGAGTATGTGTTTATACTGTTCGGTCTCATGAACGCGCCTACAGTTTTCATGGCATTGATGAACCGAGTGTTCCATCCATACTTGGATTCTTTCGTGGTAGTCTTCATGGAAGATATCTTGGCATACTGTCACACTCGACGCGACCATGCCACACATCTTGATATCGTTTTGAGTACAGTGAGTTAGCATTAGTTTTATTCTAAGCTCTCAAAATTACACTTTTTGATCGACCAGATTAACTTCTTTGGTCATGTTATCTCAGAGATTGGAGTATCAGTAGACCTAGAGAAATTGAGAGCAGTAGTTTCCTAGGAGTATCCAAAGAATGTATTTGAGGTACAGAGTTTTCTAGGTTTGAATGGTTACTACAGGCATTTCATACAGGACTTTTCATTCTTAGAAGCACCACTGACGAGTCTGACTAAGAAGGGTGTGAAGTACTTGTGGTCTATTTCTTGTGAGTCATCCTTTCAGGATATGAAAGGTAGGTTGACTTCATCACTGATACTTGTTCTTCTAGAGCTTAGAAATATCTATATTGTGTATTGTGATGCATCAAGTATCAGGTTGGGGGTAGTTCTTATGTAGGGATAATGGTTCATTATGTATGGGTCTCGATAGTTGAGGCCACATGAGAGAAATTACCTGACGCACAATCTAAAGATAGCTGCAATTGTTCATGATTTATTCTATTGGAGACACTACCTTTTGGGAGAGAGTTTTGTGGTTTTCACCAACCACAAAAGTATCAAATATATCTTCACTCAGTGTGACCTAAATTTGAGACAACGAAGGTGGGTTGAGTACCTTCAGTCTTTCAACTTTGAGCTTGCCTATACGCCTAGGAAGGGTAATGCTATGGATGATGCATTGAGAAGTAGGACTCATATATAGGCATTTCAGGAGGCCAGCAGTGAGTGGAAGCTTATGGATATGTTCTCTGAGATGCATTTGGAGGTGCATGATAGACAGGGGTAGACATTTATATATTCTGTAGTTTTTACCTCTACTCTTCTTGATCTAGTAAAAATGAGGTAGCTATCAGATTCAAAAGGCATATTCCTACAGAAGAGTGTGTCAAGAGAGGACCCTATTCCGGGATGGATAGTAGGCCAGGATGAGATTTTTCGTTTTCATGGACGTGTGTCGGTGACATTAGACATACGTGAGGAGATGATGTGAGACTTTCATTCCTCAGTTTGGGCAATTCATCCTGGTGTCACCAAGATGTATTGAGATCTACACCGTTAGTATTGATGGCCAAGTATGAAGAGAGATGTTACAGTTTTTGTCATGAGGTGTTCCACCTGTCAACAGGTGAAGGTGGAGCATCAGCGAACAACATAGATTTTGCAGTAGTTACCCATTCCCAAGTGGAAATGGAATGATATCGTGATGGGTTTCGTGACAGGTTTTCCAAGGTATCCTTGAGGGAATGATGCGGTTTGGGTTGTGATTGACCAACTCATGAAGGTTTATCACTTCTTTCCAATCAAGGAGACCTTTAGAATTCATGAGATATGAAGGTTTTACATATGAAATATTTTACATCTACATGGGGTTCGACACTCCAATGTTTCAGACAGGGACACACATTTTACTTCTCGGGTCTGGCAGGGACTTTAGAGGGCTTTGGGTATACAGGTACTTTTGAGTACAGCTTACCATCCCCAAACAGATGGCCAGTCTGAGTGTATGATTTAGGTACTTAAGGACATGCTTCAAGCATACATCCTAGATTTTAGAGGCTCTTGGGAGAAGCACACACCTCTTGTAGAGTTTTTCTACAATAATAGTTTTCAAGAAACTATTCAGATGGAACCTTATGAGTCTTTGTATGGTAGGCCATGCCGATCACCCTTATGTTAGCTAGAGGTAGGATAGGTAGCTATGTTGGGACTTCATCTTGTATAGGAGACCACAGAGCAGATAGAGTTGATTTAGAAGAGGATGGCTACTGCACAGTCTTGGCAGAAGTCTTATGCTAATCGATGGAGATGACCTCTGGAGTTTGAGGTCGGAGATCAGGCTTCCCTGCGTGTCACACTGAGGTTGGGACACATGAGGATTAGGAGGTAGGGTAAGCTTTCACTGAGGTACATCAGACCATTTGAGATTTTAGAGAGAGTCATACTAGTTTCCTATCAGCTTCAGTTACCTCAAAGGTATCAGTCTATGCATGATGTATTCCACATTTCTCATCTTCGACGTTACTTCTCAGACCTGTCTCATGTTTTTCAACCTGAGGAGGTTGAGTTAGAGATGGATCCCTCTTTCGAGGAGCATCCTATCTAGATTTTTGGTCAAATTGATAAGGTTCTCCATGGCTGGTATGTTTCTCTGGTATGAGTGCTATGGCATCACAGGAAAGTACAGGATGTGACTTGGGAGCGGGAGGTCGATATACGATCGTAGTGGCCAGAGTCGTTCAAGGATTATTCTTCTACACCGCCTTTATAGTGAAATTTGGGGACAGATTTCTTTATGGGGGGAAGTTTTTAAGAACCTGAATCTTCTATTCAGGTATGTTTTCTTTTTTAGTATTTTTTGAGGGAAAAGGGAAGTTTCTAGAAATTTCTAGATTACATGTTGTGTACTTATAAGTACACGTCGTGTACTTGGTTGCTGCACATAGCTATGTGTTGGACGTGTAATGGCCGAGCACATAGTCATGTGTGGTGACCTGGAGACCGCCTAAAGTAGAGGTCAGAAAAGGCAAGTACACGCCATTTACTTCTAAAGAACACATTGCGTGCTTTATTATTTTTCATTAAACAGATAGGGTTTATGTCTAATCAACAGAACCCTGTTATTCTTCATCCATCTCATCAAGGAGTGACCGTATGGCCACAGATCTTCTCCAAGCCCCTAACTCATCGTCCGTTCTCCGAATCAAACTCCATCGGTTGTGTTGGATCCGTATCGGTGATTTCTTCCTTCTTCTAGAACTTCATTTCCTGATTTCTTCTCTCTCACGAGTTATCCTTGGTTGAATGTTTTAATGTTTTTGTAGATCTACGGCATTCATGGGAGATTAAAATCCTGAGGTTCACGTATATCGATCTCACGATGCCGAGGTAGGTGGTTTGTGACTTTTTTTAGTTAGTCTTTGAGTTATATGTGCAAAAGTGCCCAATAACCTCATTCGAGATATTGAATGTTTATGGTTTTAGCCCTGTTATTGCATGTTATGACTTGTTTTTTATATAGAGGTTGATTTTTTATGAATAGGGTAAATTTTTCCATGCTGTAGAGGTTTTTTCCATGTCTGGTTGTTTTGACTGTTGGTCTAGTTGCCTGTTAGGCTGTTTGCTTTCGATGCCTAGTATTGTTAGGATGGAGTGATTATTATCTAACAAGCTATGATATGCTATATATTTTTTATCCATATAGTTCTTAAGGTTTAATTTGGATTCCATATATTGTTTGTATTAGACCATATAGAGAATGGATGTTGAGGGCTTATCCAGAGTGTCTATTTACTATTATATTGCGAGACCATAGGGGGGATGGATGTAAGTGCTCACTCAGAGTGTCTGTAGTTTCTTGATGTGGCCCAAAGGGGTAATTGGATTTTGAGGGATTCATTAGAGTGCCTATTAGTTATCAATAAAAGACTAAAGGGGGAATTGATGGTGAGTGATTCCTCAGAGAGTCTATGAAAAAGCTTAACCAGAGGGGTTAGACTATGTGTACTTCCCAGAGGGTTGCTTATGTTGGGGTTAGGCTATGTGTACTTCCCATAGGGTTACCTTATTTTTATTAGATACTTACTTGATATATGAAAATGAATGAAATTGAATTTTTACGATTGTTACTATGTATACTTCCTTGTTTACTACATCATTTTTTTATAGCATGTCATATATATTCAATGACTATTAGGCACAGATCTTTGGGTGGTTGCCTATTGGGATTAGTCTGAAACCCTATTTGGGTCATTCTTTTGGGACTAAACATGTTATATTGCTGCAAGTATAGATAAGTTCAAGCTCCCTTCTACTTCAGGTACATGATTGTTATGGAGCTGGGGAGCATGGGACCAAGCTGAGGCTTGCGATGCTGTGGAGCTGTTTACTGCTTTTCTTTTGTACTTTGGTTAAGTACTGTATTCCAGCATTGTGATTTGTTTGGATGATTTCCTAGACATATGTATCATGAATCATTTATATATGTGTTCTCCAATTTTTTATTTCTTCGGTCTTCTATGGTATTAGTACTTCTTCCGCTTTTGCTATCTGTTTTACTTCCACTATGTTACTTTGCCAATGAGGGCATAATTTCCCCATTATCACACCCAAGACACTCGCTGCTATTTGGCATCCTCTGGAATTAGGGGAAATGTTATTGATTCCATGTGACCAACCGGGTACGAGGTGCCTCTGGGAAGCTTCCGAAACCGGTATGTTACAGAGGAGAAGAGGGGTGAGGGGTGGTTTTTATAGTGGATGAGAGGAGGGTTTTCTTAATATTTTATTCATTATTTTATTATTTTGCTTAAGACAACCAATAGTAATGATTCTTGTGACCAAAAACAATAATGTGTTCGTGTTAATTCAAAACCAAGGTGATTAAATCAGCATAACATCATCCATGACTCAATAAATCATGTATTTTGATTATTCGATAAATTGTCGTATTTTACTATTCACCAAAAATTCAAGTATTTTAGAAAATTCCAAAAAATTCTCCCTACCATTTTTCAATGTGTAAAATCCAAAAATGAACTCAATTTTATAAAAATTATTTTCTAAATATGAGATATTTAATTTTTAAATAAAATCATTATTTACTTGAAGAATATATATTTTAAAATTATAACTAATTTTATAATACTTTGAAAAATTAACGAAGGTCTAATAAAATTATCCTATAATCATAAGACATAAAAATAATAATTTATAAATACATTTTATGAAAATAAATTTTCTTTTAAATTATTAAATTATTAAATTATTCATAGATGTTTTATTAAATATTTATGACTTACAAAAATACCAACACTTTGATATAATTATATCATATTATCACTTATAAGATGGATAAATTTTTCTTTTTACTTTCATTGGAATGGTTACGTATTCACTTGGATGATTTACTATTCATAAGGGTCGTATTACTATTCATAGGGGTAACATTACTATTCATAAGAGTCGGTTACTATTCACCAAAAATGAAGTTTATCCTATTGGACTCCAAACATCTTATTAATTGCAACCGTGTATGTCAGGTTTTTGAGATTAGAATCATATATGTGAGAATATTATGTTTAAAGGTCACGTAGTACTCATTAGTTCATTCTGTTGTAATTTCATGTGATTATACTATACGACATAATTATAAGAATTGTATTTCTGTTGATTAAACTTTCGCTCATTACTTATTTTTAGAATCCTTCCCAAAAAGTTTGATGCAAAAGTTTCTTCATTGGTAGATAGAGATCCTAAAACATTATCTCTTGATTACTTTCATATCACTCTCATCACTTATGAAATGAGAAGGGATAAAGCTATGAAGTGAACAAAAAGTGTGTTAGATAAGTGTCTATCAATTCTATGAAGAAAGAAAAGTCAAAGAATATTCTTATTGAAGATGAAGACAGTGAATCTGATTCTGAAAATGAGTTATGTAAAAATTCTGAGGATATATTATCCTTGACTTCTAGAAATGTTAGAAGATGTACAAGGAAATATAAAGGGAAACTTACCATGAAATTTTATAAATATGGATTCATTAGGAATTGTGTGGCTAATTTTCCTCGAATAAATAAAGAAGAGGACAGTGATGAAGAAGAAATAAAACTAAGAATATCATAGAAGAAACATGGAGATAAAAAAAATTGTATTCTATAGGGAAAGAAAAAAAATTCTTCAAATAAAAAATAATAAGTTTATTTTCTAAAGATGAAGAAGAAAAAAGGAGTGATTTTGAATCTGAAAAATTATTTATGGTGTTGAAAATATTTTCATTATAATAGTGAATGATGAAGATTTCAGAAGCAATAGTTCCAAATAAGAAGAAACTAAACTTTAATATCATTTTAATAAATATTTGAAATAATTTCTAAGGAATATTATAATGATTGAAAAGAAAAAAAAATTGGAATAATAATTTTCCTCCAAAACCAACCAAGAATTTTTATCTAATGAGAAATAAATACTGGTAAAATTAATTAATGATTTGAAGAAATATATTGAGGAAGAAAATAATCGTCATGAGTATCTGGAAGTGAAGATGAAGGAAAAAAGAATAAGATTTGGAACTTGTCCAAAAAAACTTTTAAAATATGAATAGATAAATAAAAGATTCAAAAACTATATCTCTAAATTTGGTGAATTTTCATGAAAATAGAAATGTAATAAATTTCAATAAAAGATATCTTCAAAGGTTGAGAAGAAATATGAAATTGTTTTTGAAAATAAGAAAATTAGGAAAGTTATGTATGTGTTCAAGACCAATAAATTTGGGAATTTAAAAGTCTTAAAGAATACTAAATCCAAAAATTTTTAAAATAATATAGATGTGTAAAAGTTTCAAATACTTCTGGTTATGATAAAGATGAAAATAAAAGGAAGATTCGGATTGACCAAAGAATGGTTGGTAGCTTAGAGAAGAAGGTGACTGAGAAATGAATTCACAATTCTGGTCATTATGGAAGTTTCATAGGCAAATAACATTTTTATAGATATTTCTAGTATTTTGGTTTATTTGGAAATATGGAAAATATGTTTTAGTTTAACCAAAAAAATTACTATTATACCATAGGTTTTGAAATTCAATGGTTGAGTGGGATTCAATTCCATCAAAAGAAGAAGTATGATAAGGTTGTTTTGAAGAAACCTGAGAAAGGGGGAGTAAGAATTGAAAATAGGTTCCAACCTTTGAAACTATTTTTGAAAGATGTTAATAGCCTATAATCCTTGAAAAAGGATGTATTGTTTTGTTACTATCATGGAAAAATATTCTTAACAATTCTCATAAGCTGATGGTGAAGAAAGAAAAGGAAGAAGAAAAAAATATTGTTGTTGAAACCGCATTGAAAGATTCAAAAAGAGAATGAACTTGGATTATTTATAATGGTTGTTCTTCTAATATTATAGGATATTTGAAATTGATGAATAATATCAAATATTTTAAATAAGGAATAGTGAAATTTAGAAATTATGAATTCTTTAAAATCAAAGGTGTTGGATCAACAATCATTGGTAAATAAAAGATGAAATCCAAGAAATATTTGTATGTTGATTGGCTAAAACATAACTTGTTAAGTGTTTAATGATTTTGTTATGAGGGTAAAAAAGTTATATTTTGGAAATATGGGTTTTTTTGGAAAGTTAAGAAGATGAAATATTGTTACAAGAGGTCAATGTACAAAAGGAAATTTATTTTGGGTTGGTGAAATACAAAACTCATATTACTTAAGCATGGTGGTAGAGAATCAAATATGGCCTAAAATGTTGGGATACATGTTTCAATGAAATATGAACATATTATAAAAATGAGATAGTGACCGATACATTCCAGATTTTCTAATAATAAGATATTGGTGTTGCACTATTTTTTAGAAAGGAAATATTAAAAATTTAGTGTATAAGAAAGTTGAGATTTGTTCAAAACAAGCCTCAGAGCTAATTCATTCTGATATTTGTGGGCCTATGAGAAAACAATAAATAAATGGATATAAGTATTTCATCACCTTAAATTATTATTTTACTCACATTACTTGTGTTATGTATATGAAACATAAATCAGATACTTTAAAAATGTTTAAAAGTATTATAAAGAAAGATGAAAAGGAATGTGAGTATTCTATGAAGAAGTTGATAAGTGACAATGGTGGTGAATAAAGAAATTGATGAATTTTAAATTTATCTATAGAAGCATTAAATTCTTCATTTGTATATTTCCTCATACACTCCTCAACAAAATGGGGTTTCTAAAAGAAAGAATATAATTTTTTTGGAAATGGGAAGAACCATGTTAATTGAACATGGTCTTCCTCATTACTTTTGGAGGAAAACCATGAGTACTACTATTTATATTCAGAACCATTGTTTCTATATTCCATATTCAGATATGACTCCATATGAATTATTTTATATATAAAAACTCCATGTTTGAAACCCTTTAGAGTTTTCAGGAGTCCATATATTATAAAGAAGAAAGGTGAAAACTATGAAAAGTTTGATCATAAAGGTGAAGATGGAATCTTTCTTACCTTTGATCTAAAGAGAAGAGGATATATATTATTCAACAAAGAAACAAAAAAATTATTAATTCTATTTATTTTAAAGTAATTGAAAGAGCTGATAGAGAGAACCATACTCAAGCAAAAAAGGAATTTGATAAAGATAAGGAAAAAATTCTGATAAGGATTCAAACAATTTTAATCCTGCTCAAGAAGAAGACTCAGACTCAGCTATTTCTAGTGATGAATAAAAATACTAAAAAATATCATCCTAGGATGATGAGAAAAGTGAAATAATTGAGTATAATTGGAGATTAACATCATAATGTTCGAAAAAGAAGAACAACAAAAGCTATTACACATACTTCGTTGTATTAAAAAGTGGGGATGAATGATGTCAAATAATCTTTTTAGTTTCCAAAATGGATTCAAGCCATGAATGAAGAGTTGGATCATATTTAAAAGAATTATACATGGGAACTTATACCCAATCTAGAAAATTAAAACATCAATGGAACAAAATGGGTTTTTTAAAAGAAGTTGAATGAAGAAGGTAAAGTGATAAGAAATAAAGAAATATTGGTTTGTAAAGGGTATTCACAAATTGAAGGCATTTATTTTGATGAAACATTTTATTTAGAGGAAAGGTTAGAAACAATCAAAATAATTCTTTCGATTGTTGCACAATGAGGTTATAAGATCTTTCAAATGGATGTTAAATCCACATTCTCGAATGGTGATCTTGATGTGGAATTTTACATTGCACAACCTTGTGGATTTGGTGTTGGGAAAGATGAAAGTTATGTGTGCATATTGAAAATGTATTTGAATGGGATAAAACAAGATCTAGGTGCATGGTATTCCAAACTAGATACATTCTTAAGGAAGATGAATTTTAAAAAGGGAATAGTGGATACAAATCTTTATATCAGAGAAAGTCAAGAGTATTCTCTCATTATAATTGTTTATATTGATAACATTATCTTTTTGTGAATGATGAAAGAGCAGGTGATGGGTTTTCTAAAGAAATTAAAATGATATTTGGGATGTCCATGTTGGGGGAAATGAAATAATTTCTCGGGTTACAAATCTTACAAAAGGAAAAATAAATTTTTCTTCCCAATAAATGTATACTAAGGAAATTCTTAAGAGGTTTGGCATGGAAAACTCAAAACCTATTTCCACACCTATTTTAGTGGGAACAAATATATGTAAATATTGATAAAGAAAAGAAGTTGATTGGAATGAATTTTAGAAGCTGATTAGAAGTTTATTGTATTTGACTACCTCAAGACTCGACATTATTTATATTATTACCTTATGTGAAAGATTTTAGAGTACTCCAAAATAATCACATTTACTTGTTGGGAAAAGAATACTCATATACATAAAAGGCACACAAAAAATTCAGAATTAGATATGATAGATCAGGTAGTGTTGATTTTTTGGGTATTTCGATGCAGATTGGGTAGGAAATGTTGTGATTGAAGATCCACATCTGGTAGAGTATTCTTTCTGGGAAAGAATTGTGTTAGTTAGAAAAAAATGAAATAGAATTTAGTAAATCTTAGTACAGCTGAGGCTGAGTATGTTTCTTCCACTCAATCAGATACTCAAATTATGTGGATGAAAATTCAATTATAATACTTATTGAATTGAAGTTACCCTTTCTCTTGGGTTGTGAAAATCAAATTACAATCAATCTCATTATGAATCTAGTTCAATATTCTAGTTTAAAACATAATGATATAAAATATCATTTCATCAAAGAGCATGCTGATAAAAATTAATTCAATATGGAGTATGTTCCAACATTGGTACAAGTTTCTGACATTTTTACAAAACCTTTACTAAAGGAATCCTTTTCCAAATTTAGGTTGAACATGGGTGTTCAACCTTTTTCACATCAAGGTTGAGGTATGTTTTTATGTCCCCTATCTCATATTTCCTTTGGATAGTGTTTCCAATGTGGAGAATTTTATTGTTTCACAAATCTATCCTTAAAAGGAATGTAAAAAAGGGGGAGTTGTGAGAAATATGTGAATTCATCATTGTATTGTGTGTAAACTATTATAATTTTTTATTGGAATGGTTGTAGGAATGAATTGTTTTTTATTCTAGTAAATTTGAAGAGATGAGGAAGAAAGATGTTGAAGATGTTTTCATAATCACTTTTTCAGATAGTATGGTTTTGTTGCTAATGATTCTTATTTCCTAAAATTATTTACATCGGGTAGTCTTAGAATTATTGATAAGAAATTTATTTCTTGGGGATACAAAGTTCAGTGATTTATGAGACTTTCTCGACAATAAAATCCAATGGGAGGGATTGTTATGAACAAGATGATAATGAAGGTGATTTTTTTCAAGTGTTTCCTTTTGTTTTCAAGAAATTTTTTTGATGAAATGAAATCACATCACTTTGTCTTTGGTGAAAATAATATTCTAGAAAATCAAACTCACAAATTTTTTTCCAAAAAAATCAGACTCAATTTGTCTAAGAAAATCCATTGTATCAAGTTGTTTGAATGAAAAGTGTTGATTTTATTGAGAATGGATCTTATTGGAAGTAAATGGTCATCAGATTCACTCTGGAATCAGAATGGAAGAAGTTATCATAATAATAGAATCAGAGTATGCATGACTATGATAAATCAAATGTTTTAATTCTTTCTTGATTTTTATTTCACATAAATAATATATAATTTGGAAAACTTATGATGCAATCTTGATGAAAGAAAGGGGGTGAAATAGATCTAGGCCAATCGTATTCAGATTAATCATATTTGGATAGAAGGAAAAATGTTTTTAAAGATAATAATTAGAAATATCATACTCCAAATGATCATATCCAATCCAATTAAACTCAAAATGATCATATTTAGTCCAATCATACTCAGAAAGATAGTAATTGGTAAAATAATATTCAACCTAATTGTATTAGGTCCAATTTTTTTCTGGAAAAATGTACTTGGGAGGAGAAGGAAAGAAAGAAGTTGGAAAGAATAGAAAGTTATGATAATTTTCCAATGTAAGTCTGAATATGCTAAATCTATTCTCAATTGTATTCAAATTCATGAAGGAAGTCATGATTCAAGAATAAGTTTTTGAATGAAGAATGTTACTGAAGTCGAAGTTGTTGACATTGGTCCATCGTATTAATCATTCCATTGTATTCAGGTAAAAAATCAACAAAGAATGATGGAAAATGAATTGATTTTAAGATGATGAAAATCATAATGATAGAGACTGAAAAACAATATAGTCAATCATTTGAGATGGTTGAATGAATTTCTAAAGGAAGAGATAGATGAACTCTGAATTGTTTTCAAATTCTTTAATCAAGTGGGTCAAGAGTAGAGTTAAATGAATTAAGTAGATGTGTTTTAAAAAAGATAGTTTTAAATTAAAGAATATATTATATTTCTTTAAGAGATTCAAGATCCATCATATCATAGTGGAGTTGTTTTATATTTCAACTAAGTCAAGATAAGAAGCGAAGAAGTTGAAGGGGATCGAATTTGGAGAAGTCCATTTCTTAATTTATATATTCAATTGGTATAGAGAATTGATTTTAAGAAATAGGGTTGACAAAATTATATTCTTAAATTGAATTTTGATTGGATGAAGAAGATATGAAGGTTGAAGAATATTCGAGATGATTCGATAAGAGTTGACAAAGTAATAAATTAACTTGAGATTTAAGGGAAATTGAGATTTGGGTTAATTTTTTTGAGCATGAAATATTTTGGTATTCCCACCCATACCACTCATAGGTCACCTATAAAAGTTGAAAATTACTTTTTTACATTGACGGACAACGTAGTATTCATTACAGAAGAGAGAGAAGCTCTGAATTTCAAGGGAGAGAAATAGTTTTCCATATTGAGATTTTGTTGAAGTTGTTTTGATGGGAGAAGTGAAATGAGAAGAGATAAGATCATAACATTGTATTTAGTTGATCATAATACTCAATGATTATCATATTCAGATGATTTCTATATTTATCTTGTCAATCGTATTCATCCGATCATCTTAATAGGTTGGATAATCATATTAGGATTTCTGTATTGGTATTTTCAGACTGAGGAAGAAGGAGTTCGGAATTTTTTCAATTTTACTCAGACATTGCTATATTTTTTGAGAATCATACCCGAAAGAATTGTACCAAGAAGAATCATAATAGGTTGAATCGTATTGGGTAGAATCATAATGGGGAGAATCATATTGGGAATAATCATATTGGAAGAATTTTATTGGGAAGAATCGGACTGGGAAAAATGTATTGGGAAAATCAGACAGAGTTCTCCTTATAAAAGTCCATGAAGTTCTTATCATATTTTGGGTAAGAAATTGAAGAATTGTTTCAAAAGTATTACATTGGTGAAATTGACAATAATCATAGGTAACATGCGTTGTTACATAGATATTGTTTTACCTTATTTTTTCTAAGTGGGTGCACACACACTAATGGAATTGTTTACATAACAATACACAAGTGAAAGAAAATATCCTATTAATTTTAATCCAATGATTTTTTTTTCTGGTGTTTTTTGTGGTACTGGATAATTTCTATACCATACCATGTACATAGCTATTATTATTGAATAGTGAACCTTTTAAATACTTGTGTTCTTGTGTATTTTTATAGGTTTTGTTTTTATTGGGGAAAGAAATATTTAGTAGGAGGAAAAGGTTGTTTCAATTGAAAGGGGAAATAAAAGAAAAGGTATCATTGATTTACCCCCTCCCCCTCTCAGTGAAATAATTATCATGAATTGGAACTTTCAGGTGGTGCATATCCCAGAGCTTGGACAATACACATAATCACCTCAACCAGGTTCGGGTCCATGAGAGGATTTTCTCACTAAGGTTCAATAGTAGCTTCCTCATAGATCCAATTCTCATGTCTTTGTGGTGGTATGATGCTACACAACATCAGCAGACAATAATGAATTCATTATATAACACTCAAATGGAGAAACAAGGTAAAATTAATCCCAATAGATACACAACAAGATTTTTATTTCAATCTATCCAAATCAAAATCTGGGAAAATACTAGAAAAAGTCCTCAAGAAGTATTTCCCAAACTATCCACTATTATTTAAGGTTCATTACAGTGAGATCTAGCCAAGAACTCAAATGAAACTACCTACTAAGTCCCGATAAGATTACACAATGCATACTAACTTCAAGATAAGAAGCTCAACCAAAAGATCTGATACCACTTTGTCAAAAACCAACCCAAGTACCTTGGTAACCTGATAACCAAGAGAGTCCTGACATGGCCCAAAGGTTGTTCCCAATACCCATGGGTTTGTGACTATCACCTATCATCATACAAAATGAAAGTGGGAATTATTTTTCCACAAACATTGCGAAATCAGATAAACAAGACAGTATGGATACAAAAGAAACTCCACAGGGAGAAGTGTACCGGAATTCAAACAAGTATAAACAAAAAAAAGTACCATTGAAAAGTACCATAGAACTAAAATAATAACCCATTTACAAAGGACACAACTCTCTATGTATATGTATCCATAGCTAGAACCACCTCTAAGTGGTACATTACCCCTGCTCGAACCTGGAAGAAGATAATCTACAAACACCTGAAGGAACAGGTAGGGTGTGAGATAAAATCCAAGTAGGGTCTCACTAAGGATTCCATAATAAGATGCTAACATTTAATTAACTGAATAATGAGCATTCAATTTTCAGATAAACAAGTTTGGCATGTCAAAATCCTATTTAAAAAAATCATGATTTATATTTTAAAAGATGAAATAAATTTAAAATGATGTAAATACTTTAGACAAATGGATTAATAAACATTTTATATAAAATAGTTTATATAAATTCATAAGTCATGTAAAACAATTTATAAAAATTGGCATAAATGTATATCTCATATATAAACAATCAAGAAACATGATCATCTACCAAGTGGTATAATAGTTCCAGGTTATGGGATCCTCAAACACTCATATGATAACTACCAAAATGTGTACACACTTACCTTGACACTGGAAAGAGTGGACTCATTTATGTCCCACTAGGGAATAATATGTGCTAAAAATTGTTTTGTTTGTGTTTTAAAACATCAATCTTGAGCTAGGGTATTACAATCCTAGTGTGTTTATCCCAAATAACTCACTAACTACCAAGGATTTCTTGTTCTCTATTATAAATCAATGATGGTAATTTTATTTTAAGAATGCTTAAAATACAATAAAATCCCATTTCACTATTTCATAAATTCTAATTTTCCATTTATAAAACCAAATAGGTTTTTCATCAAAACATGCTTTTCTCTAAGATAAAACTCAAAGGTTTCTATCAAAACCATTTTATGCCACTTTTCACAAATAAGAATTTGAAATCAATTCACAATTCAATTTCAAAATTCAATTCCAACCAATAAATTCAAAATTTTAATTGAAATAATTTCCATCAATTTCACAATTTAAATCCAATAATTTAAATATCCACAATTTTCCATCCATTTCACAATCACACCCCAATTCAATGGAATTGGGGTTTTTCCCAATTTCAAGACAAAATTCAATTTCCAAAAACCCCAATTCACTGGAATTGGGTTTTTAATCAATAAATTGAAAATGATTTCGTTTGTTGTAAATGAATTTAAATCAACAATCAATCAATTTAGGGTCAATAAGAATTAGGCTTCATGATGGAACCACCAACCCTTCTCATAAAAACACAAATCCCCCAACGGAACCCACCAACAAGAAAAGAGGCACAAAAGATCTAGTAATTCAACCTAGAGACAAGATTCAATAACATGGGTCTTAGATCCATAAATCCCTAGATGATCTATCAAACTCTAAGGAGAAAATAGAATGTTACAACGATATAGAGAGAATGCTTACCTAGAAAATTACACCAAAAATGGAACCATGTTTGATTGTTGATCAAAATGACCCAAAATGGTTTAAGGGATCCAAAAATGTCTGGGGAAGGCTCTTGGGCCAAGAGAAAATAAATCTATAAATGAGGAAATAGAAATTCAGCTGATCAAACTTTTTAAAAATAATAGTCGAGACTTTACATGACGTGTAACCCGATTACACACCGTGTAATTGAAAATTCCCATAATCACCTAAAAACCCATCACCTTTTGTTAAAATTTAATTTAATATTATTTTAGAACTTATACATCATGTGAACATATTACACGGTGTGTAAATCACCAACAGGCTACAGAACTAACAGGTTAAATGCATAGAATCCAAAAAATATATGACTTCACCATTATAGGTGTCCTCCAAATTCCTTCTTGGCCCTACCTAGATAAATAAAAATGAAAATCATGACAAGTTTTAAAACATACCTATCAGAAAGGTAATGGGATGTTATAATGTCTTAGTAACTAGGATTAAAAATAAAACTATATTTATACATATCCAAATTTTTATCATGAAAAAAATCATAAAACCCATTCATATAAAGGCTTAGAATAATTTTAAATAAATAATACCCATAATAATAAGCATTGTGTGATAGTTATTCAACCCCCACTTTTCAAAATATATTTTATGATCCCTGGACAGTAAGTAGTTTGGTCCAAAGTCCCACTACCCATAGTTTGGTACTTAAGAGAGACCTCAAATACATAATAATTCTAATGCCTAATATGTGTAAACAATAATTAATCTTTATATTTAAGATAATAACCTATTAACAAGACAAATTAAAGCTAGAATAAAACTAAATCAATTAACATACCTCGCATGTAACTTTTTAAATGCATGTATGAAAATTTAAAGAAGTAATTTAACATTTTAAACTAAAGAATTAATATTAATAGTATAAATAATTATATATTTGAGTAAATCATGGAATAAACTAAAAAATTGAATAATTTATAAATTTAGACATGAGATAATAAATTTATGAACAAATCATACAAAAAATTATAAACACTTTATAATTTTTGGAATTATTTATAGGCACTCCATAAAATTAATAAACAAAAAATTTCATATTTATTTAAATATTAACTCTTTAATATTATTAATTTAAATGTATTTTAATATTAACTCTTTAATAATCCAAAATATTATATACTTTATGAAAAAAAATCAAAAATATAAACATTTCATATATTATGTAAAAAAATTGTATAATTTAAATATCACATGTTTGGTTTATTTAAACATTAGATAAAATCATCCAAAACATAATTTAGAATGGCTAAAATAATTTCAAAAAATAAATTATTTCAAGATAAAAATTTTATAATAACAATATTAATAATTCATAAATAAATATAAACACTATTATATATCACCTTATATTAATATCTAAACACTTTTTAAATTTACTATGTAAATTTAATTTAAACATATATTACACCTACCAAAACATTTTTGGTGTGGTTTAAAGATCCCATTTATTTTTATGTGGGTCCTCTAGACCCTTACCAATGAAAATTTCTATGAATTTTTTTAAAAAATAATTTTCTTTTAAAATATAAAAACCACTCCATGACATCATGTGTGGTTTTATTATCATCATATTTTGGACAATGCATTTTTGAAATTACCCACATCATAATATGAATCCCCATTCCATTTTATTTTAATGGTCATACCATAAACCACGGTTGTTTTGGAATATATTTTGGGTGGAATGAATCATGGTTTCATTGGTTATCTCATGGTGGTCTTATAAAATCACATTCTATAGAAACCAAGAATATTTCCTCTGGAATCAATCCATTTAGGTTCATGCCTTATATGTAAAATCTCGTTATAATTTTATCTGGTACTCCATTAACGTCATCATTGTTTTCCCCTCCTTTGAGATAAGGAGGATACCTATAATGGTGAAGTCACGAATTTGTTGGAATTTCACTAATAACCATTCGTTTTTGTAGGCTGCAGAGCAGTTACACACCGTGTAATGGTTGTTGGATGTAATTTGTGAAAGACGACTTCATGTTGTGAAAGGTAACACACTATTACCGTGACTTAAATTATGTGAGTTATTAAAAGCTTTCTTTTTAATCCGATTGGATGTGTTTTTTGGCGTATGTGGATCTTGGGGGTTACACATCATGTAACTAGGTTACAAGTCATGTAACAACCTGTGTATAGTTTGTAAAGATAGCGTGTTATTATTTTGTTTTAGTTACTTCATTGTTTCTTCATGGATCTTGACCTAAGGTAGTTCCAGGGTGTTTTTGAGAGACTCAACCCATTCTAGATTGATCCATTGGACACTTGATCTCCATTGTGGTTGTGGAGAATCTCTTCGGGTGAGTAACCTTTCTGTTTCTTCATTTCCTTTAATCACGGTATCATCATTGGGTGGTGTATTTGGATTTGTTGATCTATATTTTATGCCTATTCTTGGTTTCTTCTTAGATCTATTGTGTGATCTTCTTATGGAGGCCTTTTCTTCCATTGGTCATGGTGTGGCAGGCATTATTCTTTGAGATATGTGGGTTTCCTCTCTTCCTATGAACCCTTTTATTTTAAATTGAGTCAATCTTGATGTAGATTTGATTCTAGGGACTTTGTTGGTATTGTTGGGTTTCTTTATTGGTGGATCCTAGTGCAGGCGTGTGTGACCTGAGTTTTGAGGTAGGTGGTTCCGTCTATAACCTATGTTGATAAGCTTGATTTTTCTTGCTTTATAAATTGAATTATAAATGGAATTGGCATGATTGTTTTGTGTGTTTTGAATATGGGTTTTAATGAAAAATGTTTTTTTATCCCTAGTTATTGAAAAATTGATAGAAATTGGGTATTTTCAAACCATTGAAATGGAATTTGTAAAATGGTTTTGAAATGGGTTTCAAAGCATCATAATGAATTGTGAAAAGGAGAACATGGGTTACCTTGGGTACTTATGTGGAAGGTTTAGCTTGGGTCCATCATCCATTTTTTATTATCAAGGTGGTTTTTATCGGTTATTTCCTTTTTTTTCTAGGCCCATTGATCTAAGAGAATAATATTGACATTTTGGGGGGTTTACTCATGGGGTATTCCTTTTCTTCCTAGGCCTATTGTTCTAGGATAGAAATTTGTGCACTTGATTGATTATTTTGGTATGGGTAGTCTGCGGCTTGGACCTATAGTATTCCTTGGTGTTATGATATATGTGTTTCTATTTTTTATTGTTTGTATTTTTAAGTTAGCATTGATATGCATGATTATACTTGTGAAAAATGATATGGAAAAAGGTGACTTGAAATTGATATACCTGATTTGTTTTAAAACTGTGGAAAACGGGAAATGTTTACCATGTTTTATATAAAACTTCTTTAATGCTTATCATGCCATGTTTTTACATAATATGAGAATACAAGAATTGTTATGAAGAGGTTTGTAATGGAACACCTGGGTGGGATCCTACTTAGCCCGTTAGCTCACACCCTACGTACCTCTTCGGTGGTACGTAGACATTTATTTTTCTTAATGTGTAGGGAAAGGAAGGGAATCATAGTGAGATGGTGAGGTTCATGTCAGCTGGTTGGGTATCTGGTGGTGTGATGGTGGGAGTTCTTCCATGCCATTGTTTAGAGTAGTTTTTTGGAATGTGTCCTTTGCAGTTGGACTTAACCCTTGTAGTTTTAGCGACATTTTTTGTTATTTTTTCATTGTTTTCTTATATTTATGGAATATATATGTTTTTTGTATTTTTATATTCCTTTTTGTTTAGTACAAAAATTCCATGTTTTTGTTTAGGTTGGGTGAAATCATTCCCTGTGGTTCATTTTTCAATGCTCGGGTGCTAGTCACCAGCCTGTGGGGATGGGTAACGCCCTTTGGGTATGTAACTGAATGGTTTAGGTGATGGGTTTGAGTGAAACCTGGGTCGGTTCCATACAATTTGGTATCATAGGAGGTATGTCCATAAGATTCTATGTCTTGGGATTCCTGTTAGACTAGAGAGAGTATTTTCAATACTTGAGAGGTATGTTTCAATAAGTTTCTAGCCTGATCTTATCGTAATGAGACTCAAGTTTCCATGGGACATTGGGATGTGTGTCTCTATTATTGGGTTTCTTTTTAAAAATATCAGTTTTTTTCTTATGGTTTTTCTAGTTTGAACTGAGATTTTTTCTTTTGTATGATCATTATTATGTTTTGGTGTGCAGCAGTAGGCCTCCAAGATGTCTTCACAAGTTCCTCAGGAAGGTAAAACTGATGCACATCACGGGAACCCACCTATAGATCAGAATCTCATCAAGACTATCATATGGGAAGTCTATTTTTTGATCCAGATCTACCATGATTTTAGAATGAAATGGTTGAAGTATAGTCAGGAGATGGAGGAGAGGGAGATCGATCACGAGATTTCCTGCATGAGAAACCATCACCCTTTAAAGGAACAACTGAGCCTCAAAAGGTGAAGGAATGGATGGAAAAGATCGATAAAATCATCAAATTTTTAGAGAAACTTGATAAAATCAGGGTGAAGTATTCAATGTTTAGAATTGAGGGTTTTGATAAGTGATGGTGGTATTCTATGGTCCAAGCAGACAGACACGTGGGCTTGGATTGGAAGGGTTTTAAAACCCTATTCTTTTAGCAGTTTTGTTCAGAGCCACAAATTCTAATGAATTATTTGGAGTTCCTGTCTTTAAAATATGGAGAGTTTTTGGTGTCGGCAAACACCAATTGTTTTTCTGATCTTGTCTATTTTTTACTGGGCATGGTGAAGAATGACAAGATGAAGGCACAAAAGTACTTGCAGGGTTTGCGACCGGATATCAGATCGTATGTGTTTATGCTAAATCTTTATACCTATGTAGAGACAGTAGACAGATATTTGATGGCAGAAATGAATATGGAAAGAAAGGTTGAATTTTACACCTATTCCCTTCCATTAGGTTATAGCTTCAGTGGTGCACATGGGAAGAAGAGGAAGTGGAAAGATCATCATAGTAATAGTGGAGGTGGGTCTCAGTAGTGAGCTTCCTCTTCACTATCTATTACAGCGGGTAATGTGCCTCTAAATTTCTTTCATCATGGAAACATTGGACACACTATATGTTATTGTCATATTCCCATGAATACATGTAATATTTGTGGACACATTGATCACTTACAATGCTTCTATTAGGCTATTACTACACCTCATTATGGTCAGGGTTCATCAGCTCTAAGGGCTACCGTAGTACAGTCAGAAGCATCAAAGACTACAGGGCTCCAGCCGCATGCCTTAGGAGTGAAGCATTTTCACATCGTAGATGAGTGTCCAGTGGAAGTTGATGGAGGTCTGGAAATAGTTAGAGGTACTATCCTTATATAATCTTCTATATAAATTGATTTATTTGATACCAGTTCCTCCCACTTATTTATATCTTCACATTTTTTATGTTCTTAAACTTCTAATGGAACATATTTCCTTTAAAATGGAGTTATCAACACCTCTTGGTATGAGGAAAGAGTAGGGGTTCAGGTGTCTTTCTTGATTGTTAATGATAGCTGATACGGAGTTGGTCTGGGACTTTATCATCCTTGATTTAGATCTATTTGACGTCATAATCAGTATGGATTGGCTTGTCCCTCGTCAAGATTATGTTTATTGTTATCATCAGCATGTTTCATTTCTTGCTTCTGATGGGTGCTCTTGTGTGTTTCGGTGGGAGTGGTATTTGAGGTTAGATCATGCAGGACCATCCTGCCTAGATCTCAAGAGTTTTTTTGTTGTTGTTTCACTTGATCCTGATGAAATTTCTTCTGTTGATGATATTCCCATTGTTGTTCAAGACTTTCCTGACATTTTCCAAGATTATTTATCTGGTCTTCCTATAGAGATAGACGTAGAGTTTATGATTGATATGGTTTCAGTTATTAAACCAATATCGATACCTTCATATTTTATGACACTAGAATAGTTGAAATAGCTCAATATTCAATTATACTACCTGTTATAAAAAGTTTTTTTTACCCTATCATTTCACCTTGGGCAGCCCGGGTGCTCTTTTCCAAGAAGGAATATGGTTCACTTCGTTTATGTGTGTACTATTGGAATTTGAATCGAGTAATGGTTAAGAACAAATATAATTTTCCTCATGTGGATGATCTTTTTGATTAGTTAAAATGGGAAAAGTGGTTTTCAAAGATCGATCTTTGGTTGGGTTATCATCAACTCAGAGTTTAGGGGTTTGATAAACCAAAGACAGTGTTCATGAGAAGGTATGCCCATTATAAATATCTTGTAATGCCTATGGGTCTAAATAAAACTCCATCATTTTTTATGGATTTGATGAATCAGATATTCCATCAATATCATGACACTTTTTTGGTAGTGCTCGTGGATGATATTCTTGTTTATTTAAAATATGAGAGTGAACATGAGCACCAATTGAGTTTGGTTCTGGAAATTTTGAGAAGTCACCATTTGTATGGAAATATTTCCAAATGTAGTATTTGGATTCAATAAGTGAAGTTATTGGGGCACAAAATTTCTAAGCATGGCTTGTTAGTTGATCCAAAGAAGGTAAACTCTATGTTTTCATGGAAGGAACTGTAGAATATCGTTGAGATACAAAGCTTCCTTGATATTGTTGGATACTACCGACAGTTTTTCAAGGACTTCTCTAAGATGGCATCACATTTGACTTCTCTTACTAGGAAATTAGTGAATTTCACCTGGGATTTGAAGTATCTGACTTTATTCGATGAACTAAAAAGGCTTCTGACATCAGCTTCTATTCTGGTCTTACCTAAGACTATTAAGGGATATGTGGTGTTTTTTTATGCTTCTAGTTCTAGTTTGGGGTGTGTTCTTATGAAGGATGACCATGTGTTAGCTTATGAATCTCTTCATCTTCTAACGCATGATAATAATTACCCCACTCATGATTTAGAGCTTTCTAGAGTTATGAATGAACTAAATTATTGGAAGAACTATCTTTTTGGGGAAAGGTTCACGATCTTATCTGGTCATAAGATTATAAGTTATATCTTTTCTCAGAAATACATGAATCATAGATAGAGGTGATGGGTGGAATACCTTCATCCATTTGACTTTGATATTGCCTACACCCTAAGAAAAGGGAATGTTGTTGCAGATTCTCTTACTAGGAAAGTACCATTACAGGCTATCCTGGAATTGAAAGAGAAGTGGAACCTTGTGAGGATTTTCACTCAGTTGCACTTAAATGAGTAAGAGGATGTTCCAATCATGGTTCTGATCGGTGTTTAGTTATCATCATATCTCCTAAAGTCTATTTTTTAGATTAAGTAGTAGGATGATGAGTTTCATAAGAATCCAGAAAGCCTTTATGGTGGGGAGACTGTTTCTTGTTGGTCTCTCTCTTCTTACGGCATGCTTCACTTCGGGAAAAGGATTGTCATCCTAGACTTTGTAAAAGGTTTAGTCTTTTTTTATTGTCTTATATCTTTATGGTCCATACATCCAGGAACTAGAAATATTTATTATAACATAAGGATGCAATTCTGGTGGTTGGGTATGAAGCACGACATCGTAGAGTTTGTGTCTCATTGTTACACCAGCCAACAGATAAAGGTATAGAACTCGAAACCTTCATGGTTTCTTTATCCTCTTATGGTTCCAATTTGGAAATAGAATGAGGTATCCATGGAAATTTTTGTTGGATTTCCATGGACACCCTGAGGGAATAATTCTATCTGGGTGATTTTTGGTCGATTAATGAAGTCTTCTCATTTCATTCCGATCAAGGATACCACTAAAGTTGAAGATCTGGGTAATCTATATGTGTCGGCTATTTTGAGGTTACATGGGATTCCCTCTTATGTTGTTTCATATAGTGATCCTAGGTTTAAATTGAGGTTCTAGAAAAGTCTCTAAGAGATGATGGTAACTCAGTTCAAATTGAGTACAACTTACCATCCATAGACATATAGTCAAATGGAGTGAGTAATTTAGATTCTGGAGGATATGTTCTATGCCTGTGTCTTGGATTTTGGAGGATCATGGGATAGTCATCTAGGACTAGTTGAATTTTTTATAACAACAGTTATCAATCATCAATCAGAATTGATCCCTTTGAGGTGTTTTATGGTCACTCATGTAGATCACCTCTTTTTTGGGCTTAGGTGGGAGAGGTATCTTTAGTTAGACCAAGTCTGGTTCAGGAAACATCCATGAAGATTCAAGATGTAAATTAATGTCTGATGACATCCCAAAGTCGACAAAAATCATATGTAGATTAGTGACATCGACCTTTGGAGTTTTTCGTGGGTAACTGGGCTTTCTTAAATATTTCTCCTCGGTTGGGTCATCATCATCTTGGAAAATAGGTAAAGTTGGCTCTAAGATATGTTGGACCATTTGAGGTCATTGTGAATATTAGACAATTTTCTTATCGAATAGAATTACCAGTTCAGTTGATAGGAATTCATGATGTTTTCCGTATATCTCAGCTCAGGATATATCACCCTAACCCTATTCACGTTCTAAGTTGGGAAGAAATTGAGTTAGAGCTAGATGCTTATATTCTAGAGAAACTGGTTGAGATCGTTGAATCTCAAATGAAAGTCTTGCATGGGAAGTCTATTCCATTGTTAAGGGTTCTATAGAAAAAAGGAATATATTATCATGATACATGGTAATGTGAATCTTTGATGAGGTATTAGAGGACTCATATCTTTCTGGGGTTTACATCTTCCACGTGACTTTACAGGGACTCAAAGTATTTATGGTGGTGAGTTTGTAACATCCTATTACCATTTTATCTAGTACATCCTTAACCACATCATGGTTACCCCCTCCTTTTAGATTGGGAGGATACCTATTATTTTGAAGTCATAGATTTATTGGACATTCACTAATAAACATTTGTTTCTACAGGATACAGAGTAGTTACATGTCGTGTAACTATGTTACAGGCCATGTAATTGTTGTTGGATGTAAGTTGTGAAAGATGGATTCAAGATGTGAAAGGTTACACTCCACGACCAAGAATTACATGACATGAGTTATTAAAAGGTCATTTTTTAATCTAAGGTGACTTGTTTTTTGGCGTATGTGGATCATGGGGGTTACAAGTCATGTAACTGAGTTACACACTGTGTAAGAGCCCACGTACAGTTTTTAAAGAAAATGTGTGGCTATTTTGTTTCAGTTCCTTCACTGTTTCTTCATGGCTCTCAACCTAAGGTAGTTGCAAGGAATTTTTGAGAGACTCAACCCCTTCTAGATCAATCATTTTGAGACTCGATCTCCATTTTAGTTGTGGTGTGTCTCTCCGAGTGAGTAACCTTCCTATTCCTTCATTGCCTTTGATCATGGTATTGTTGTTGGGTTGAATCTTTCTCTATGTTTGTCTAACGTTTGTGATTATTCTTGTTTTCTTCCAAGATTCGTTGTTTGATCTCATTCCAGAGGCATTTTCTTCTATTGGTCATGGTGCGACGGGCATTCTTCTTTAAGATATGTGGGTTTCCTCTCTTCTGTCAACCCCTTGTCTTCTAAATTGTATCAATATTGATATAAATTTGATTATATTGTGTCCATTGGTGTTGTTGGGTTTTGTAGTTGGTGAATCCCATTTCAAGAATGTTCAGCCTGAGATTTAAGGTAGGTGGTCCCATCTCCAGCCTATGTTGATAAGCTTTATTATTATTGATTTATAAATTGATTTATAAATGGAATTGGAATGATTATTTTATGTGTGTTGAAAAGTTTTTTTAATGAAAAATGGTTTTTTCCCATGGTTATTGATAAATGGAGAGAAAATGGGTATTTTCAAATCATTGAAATGGAATTTTTGAAATGGTTTTGAAATGGTTTTCAAAGAATCTAAATGAATTGTGAAAAAGAACACACGGGTTACCTTGGGTACTTAGGTGGAAGATTTTGTGTGGGCCCATCATCCATTGATTTGTGATTATCAAGGAGGTTTATCTTGGGGATTTCCTTTATTTTCTTGGATCGTTGATCTAAAAGTTTGATATTGACATTTTGGGAGGTTTACTCATGGGGTATTCCTATACTTCCTAGGTCTGTTGTTCTAGGATCAGAATTTGTGAAGTTGATTGATTATTTTGGTATGAGTACTCTACGACATGAACTGGTAGTATTCCTTGGTGTTGTGGTACCTATTATTTTGTTTTGTATTGCTTGGATTTCTGAGTTAGCCATGATATGCATGATTATGCTTGTGAAAAATGATATAGAAAATGTGATTCGAAATTAATATACCCACTTTTGTTTAGAATTGTGGAAAAAGGGATATGTTTACCATGTTTTATATAAAAATTATTTGATGCTTTCATTCCCTGTTTTTACCTAAAATGAGTATATAAGAATTTTTATGCAGATTATTATTATGGAACTCCTAGGTCGGATCTTACAGAGCCTGTTAGCTCACACCCTGTGCACCTCTTCAGTGGTTCGTAGACGTTTGTGTGTCTTTCAGTGTGGGGAAAGGCAAGGTTCCACAGTGATGTGTCGAGGTTCATGTCATCTAGTTGGGTAGTTGGTGGTGAGATGGTGGGAGTACGTCCATGTCATCATATGGAGTAGCTGTTTGGTTTGGGTCCTTTGCAGTTGGGCTTGACCCTTATATCTTTAACTGCTTTTTTTATTGTCTGTTTCCACAGTTTTCTTACAGTTATGGCATATACATGTTTTTTTATTCTGTTATTCCTTTTTTTAGTACATATCTTCCATGTATTTGATTAGGTTGGGAGAAATCATTCCCTCTAGTTTGTTGTTTGATTCCTAGGTACTTGTCTCCATCCCATAGTGATCGAGAACTCCCTTCAGGTATCTAATGGAACAGGTCAAGTGTCAGGTTTGAGGGAAACCTGGTTCGGTTCGTTGCATTATCAAAATCTAAAATGACCTAGTTTTTTCACATGATATAGATCACCTTGACATAGTTATCAAACAACTATGATATAACCAAGTCCAAAAATGACACTCAGTTTTTTACACTTCTTTTTCGTGACCATTTCCATAAACTATTTTGTGGTTTTATAAATTTTATAATATCACAGAAATTTTCCACTTCAAAACATTTTATAGTCTTGAAATATTCAAGAAACTTTCCTACTATGAACTGAACACATCATAGTTTCTGAAATTACCATTTTATAATTTCTTTATCCATTTTAAAAATTAATCCAAATGAGATGGAAGTGGATCTGATACTACTAATGGGTTTTATAGGGGATAAATTTTATCCAAACAAAAAGGAAATAAAAAAAACATATAAAATGATAGTATTTTCCATTCATATTTGATTGAATAAAATAAATGAAGAATAATATACATATTATCTATTGATTTGATATATCCAAGATCCTTCACATGAGATCGATGGTGATCTTTGAGAGGCAACCAACAAGATATTCCTCCTAAGGTATCCATGATATATGAACATATCCTAATTCCTAGTAAGGATTCCCTCTTCCTCACAATTTTTTATAACCTTTCATTAGAGAGAGAGAGATTAAATTTGATGATAATTATACCATTAATATAATATTTGACTACTTTATAAATACAATATTATGAGATCCTTTATATACCATCTAATGAGGTATCTTGGATTCCAATTTTTTTGATTTTAAATGATTTTTAAAAAAAACATAATTTACAACTCATCTCTATGTTTTATTTTTTTAATGTTTGAAAAAAATAGGATGTTAAAACTCTCCTATATTATCATCATATGACAATAAAATAGATAATTATAACATGAATTGGGAGAATAAGTTTGTTCTATTTGATATCACATATCATATAAAACTGACATGCACAATACTATGGCATGGTGATATTCACCACAACATAGTTTATCCCAGCACAGACCACAATATTGTCTAAACCAACACAACATGTTCTATATTTTAGTGACTTATACATCAAGGATATTAAAGTAATGGAATTTAGATAATCCATACAATATATAGTGTAATTTGATATCCTCTCAATTATCCTAGAGTCATATATGATAGGATTGACATGATTATCTACTAAAATGGATAAGTGATGAGAGGAACACTAAAATAGACTCAAATATTAGTTAAATATGTATCTTGACCCTCTAATGGGTATGATTTAATTTAAAAAGTGGTTATCATTTTAGTGGGTGCACATTTAATAAAATTATTTATTAAATTATTGAAAAACATGATACTCATTTGACAAAAAAATGTGTTCTAGGTAAAAATAACAACATCATTATAAAAATTGACTTTGAGATCAATCTTATAGAAAGAAAAAAAATTAATGGAATAAACTTTATAGATTGTTATAGAAAATTTATAACTAATATTAACATAGGAATTTTATATGTTAGAGTAACCCATTCCTAAGAAATTGGCAAGTGAATCTATTCAACAAGTGGATATAATAAATTCTTATTAGAATAATGGGAGGATTCACTTGAGGTTTAAAATGAATTTTTTAAATATAATATAACTAATGGAAAGTTAAGTTTTACTTTTATACTCAATTGGTTATATTAGTGACTTAAAGAGACTAAAGGTTTCATTTATGCATTGATCTGGATGAACAAAGAATTCTATAATTATTATGGGAAAGTTTTTGATAATATGGATTGGACCATTAAAATTTTACCTATTCTCCTTTAAGTGTTAATAATAAATGAGTAGGATATGTGATATCGAGCTGTTTCTTCTTTATTTTTAGTACAAATGGGTAAAGGTTTAATCCAGATGAAG